>CM056055.1:17222387-17309887 GCA_029574335.1 Rana kukunoris | reverse complement strand
GTCAGTGGGTGGAATAGTGCCCCATCGTTTGTGTCAGTGGGTGGAATAGTGTTTACCATTTCTGATATCAGTGGGAGGAATAGTATAGGGTATGCAGTACTGCATGTGGCCAGAGGTGCGGGGGCACCGGTGACGCTCGAAGACATTTGGAGACACTGAGAAACACTCAGTATCCGAGTGTCTCCTGGCGCCCCCCCCCCCCACCTCTGGCCCCATGCGGTACTGCACACACTAGCAGTGACACTGGAATGAATTATCTGAGCTTCCAATGATTCCTATGGGGAAACTCGCTTTGATATACGAGTGCTTTGGATTACAAGCATGCTCCTGGAAGGAATGACGCTCGTAATCCGAGGTTCCACTGTATTTGGTTCCTTTTTATGTACAAGAGGTTTTTTTCCCCATAAGACGATTGGTTGTTTCTTTTTTGGCGGATAGTAATTTTCTTTTTTTCTGGAAATCAGGGAACTCTACAGAAATTCCTGGACGACCTGTTCCGGGCCATCCTGACCATCCGGGAGGACCGGCCGCCTCTCGCCATCAAATACTTCTTCGACTTCCTGGAGGAGCAGGCGGAAAAACGCGGCATCTCTGACCCGGACACCCTGCACATCTGGAAGACCAATAGGTACGAACGAATCGTTCCTTCATTATTTCCAGGATCGGTAGCAGCAGATATTCAAGGTTGGGGGCAGTGGCGGTGCGTCCATTAAAGGCGCAGGAGCGCCGCCCCCTCTAACACCATAGATAGATTCATGCATTGCATGAATCTATGTATGGTCGCCGCTGCCGCCCCCTATTCAGGCGTCTAGCCCCTTGTCGGGCCCCGGGCTTCTGAATTACAGTGGCGGGGGTGTTTTTGGAAGCGCTTGATTAGAGCCATAGGCTCTTATAGGCTTCCAAATTGGTAAACAGTTAGCGCAATGCTGTGTGTTCGCTGTTTTACTTGTTGTGTTAGGAAAGCGATTTATTCGCTTTCCTAACACTGACCCGCCTCTCAGCCAATCATGTGCTCGGGTCTGGTTACCCTGTCACCTGATTGACTGAAGTGACAGGCGCTGTGATTGGACACCTATCAGGTGTCCAATCATAGCAGAGGATGGGAGTGGACGGGAGAAGACTCGGAGCATGGAGGACATCGCCGAGACAGGTAAGTGTCAGGCAGGGGGATGCACACTGGGGCAGCATTTGATGGGGCACAGTAGCAGCAATTTATGGGCACACTGGCAGCATTTGATAGGGCAGAGTAGCGGTAATTGATGGGGCACAGTGGCAGCAATTGATGGGGCACAGTGGCAGCAATTGATGGGGCACAGTGGCAGCAATTGATGGGGCACAGTGGCAGCATTTGATGGGGCACAGTGGCAGCAATTGATGGGGCACAGTAGCAGCAATTGATGGGGCACTGTGGCGGCAATTGATGGGGCACCGTGTCGGCAATTGATGGGGCACATTAGCGGCAATTGATGGGGCACAGTAGCTGCAATTGATGGGGCACAGTAGCTGCAATTGATGGGGCACAGTAGCTGCAATTGATGGGGCACAGTAGCTGCAATTGATGGGGCACGGTAGCTGCATTTCATGGCATATTGGTGCCAATTTATGGGCACAGGGGCTGTGATTGATGGGGCACAGTGGCGGCAATTGATGGGGCACAGTATCTGCAATTGATGGGCACACTGGCAGCATTTGATGGGCAGGGTAGCGGTAATTGATGGGGCACAGTGACAGCAATTGATGGGCACATTAGCTGCATTTGATGGCACAGTGGCAGCATTTTATGTTTTTTTTGTTTGTTTTTTCAGTTTGTTTGCGCCCCCCCAAAAAATTTGAGCACCAGCCACCACTGTTCATTAAGTTTACAAAGAGGGGTAATTTCGAGGGAGGGGGGGGACACTGTCATGATGTTTTTATTAGATATGTTTATTGCCAGAAAAGTGTTACAAAATATTATTTTATTTTTTTATATTGTAAAAAAAACGGTTATTAAATACCCCCAAATGATAAAATGAATATGGGTGTAGTATTAAATGGTAGTGTAGTTGTCAGTCAAACGATCACAGCACTGAAAACTGAAACATGGCCTGGTAGTGAAGCCGTATCACTGGCTGGTCCTGAAGGGGTTAAAGAAGGGATCGTTGTGGACTAAGTGATTACTTTGTACACATTATTATTATCTTTTTTCCAATTGCTGGTCATTTGTTTCATTTTTTTTTTTCATCCCTCGCCTCTCTCCCGCCATCTCTGCAGCCTTCCTCTTCGTTTCTGGGTGAACATCCTGAAGAACCCCGAGTTTGTCTTCGATATGGAGAAATCGGACCACATGGACGCCTGTCTGTCTGTCATCGCTCAGGCCTTCATAGACGCCTGCTCTATCTCCGACATGCAGCTTGGAAAGGTTTGTCATCATAGACACTTCTATCTCAAACAGGGTGACCCCCCCACCCCCCTGGACCCGTCTGTACACCTACCTTCTGTGGGTGATTACCTGTCACTGGCCACCCCCTGGACCCGTCTGTACACCTACCTTCTGTGGGTGATTACCTGTCACTGGCCACCCCCTGGACCCTGCTGTACACCTAACTTCTGTGGGTGATTACCTGTCACTGGCCACCCCCTGGACCCTGCTGTACACCTACCTTCTGTGGGTGATTACCTGTCACTGGCCACCCCAGCCGGCGGCCAGTAACCACCCACAGAGGATCAGCTCTGCTCTTTCTTTAGGGCTTCTGGGATAGATCAGAGCAATTTTGATTGGTCATGTGCAGGCACGTGACCACTTTGACCAATTGTTATCACTCCGTCATCAGCAGGCCCCACCCACTACAGGCTGCCTGTAGAAAAGTACAGGATGGGGCGGAGACAAGACCAGTCACCCTGCACAAGGAGAGAGCGCAGAGCGGTGGGAGGGGCCCATTAGGCCCCACCCATTACAGGCTGCCTGTAGAAAAGTACAGGAGGGGCGGAGACAAGACCAGTCTCCCTGCACAAGAAGAGAGAGAACAAAGGGACTGGAATGTAAATGGCCGTGTTCAGTATAGTTTCCTAATCATCTCTGGAAGGGATTTTCATTGAGGAAATGACTGAAATGATGGAGTGACTCCGGGCAGAACAGGTCGTCCCGGCTTTTATCCCCACACAAGATAAAAAAAGACACACGCTGTACACAACACCAAATGTTTACATTTTTGTCCCAAATACTTTCTGTGGGAAAATATTGATACTGCCATTTCCCTTCTAAATGTACTCCATACATCATGAAGCTGGGATCACATGAACACAGGGGTGAGAATCTCTGGGGTGCTGAAGTCACAGGGACACAGGAGTGAGAATCTCTGGGGTGCTGGAGTCACAGGAACACAGGAGTGAGAATCTCTGGGCAACTGGAGTCACAGGGACACAGGAGTGAGAATCTCTGGGGTGCTGGAGTCACAGGAACACAGGGGTGGGAATCTCTGAGGTGCTTGAGTCACAGGGACACAGGAGTGAGAATCTCTGGGGTGCTGGAGTCACAGGAACACAGGAGTGAGAATCTCTGAGGTGCTTGAGTCACATGGACACAGGAGTGAGAATCTCTGGGGTGCTGGAGTCACAGGAACACAGGGGTGGGAATCTCTGGGGTGCTGGAGTCCCAGGGACACATGACTGAGAATCTCTGGGGTGCTGGAGTCACAGGAACACAGGAGTAAGAATCTCTGGGGTGCTGGAGTCACAGGAACACAGGGGTGACAATCTCTGGGGTGCTGGGGTCACAGGGACACTTGACTGAGAATCTCTGAGGTGCTGGAGTCACAGGAACACAGGAGTGAGAATCTCTGGGGTGCTGGAGTCACAGGCACACATGAGTGAGAATCTTTGGGGTGATGGAGTCACAGGAACACAGGGGTGAGAATCTCTGGGGTGCTGGAGTCACAGTAAAACCGGGGTGAGAATCTCTAATCTCTGGGGTGCTGGAGTCACAGGAACACAGGGGTGAGAATCTCTGGGGTGCTGGAGTCACAGGAACACAGGAGTGAGAATCTCTGGGGTGCTGGAGTCACAGGAACACAGGGGTGAGAATCTCTGGGGTGCTGGAGTCACAGGAACACAGGAGAGAGAAGCTCTGGGGTGCTGGAGTTACAGGAACACAGGGGTGAGAATCTCTGGGGTGCTGGAGTCACAGGAACACAGGAGTGAGAATCTCTGGGCTACTGGAGTCACAGGAACACAGGAGTGAGAATCTCTGGGGTGCTGGAGTCACAGGAACACAGGAGTGAGAATCTCTGGGGTGCTGGAGTCACAGGAACACAGGAGTGATAATCTCTGGGCTACTGGAGTCACAGGAACACGGGAGTGAGAATCTTTGGGGTACTGGAGTCACAGAAACACAGGAGTGAGAATCTCTGGGGTGCTGGAGTCACAGGAACACAGGAGTGAGAATCTCTGGGCTACTGGAGTCACAGGAACACAGGAGTGAGAATCTCTGGGGTGCTGGAGTCACAGGAACACAGGAGTGAAAATCTCTGGGCTACTGGAGTCACAGGAACACAGGAGTGAGAATCTCTGGGGTGCTGGAGTCACAGGAACACAGGGGTGAGAATCTCTGGGGTGCTGGGATCACAGGAACACAGGAGTGAGAATCTCTGGGGTGCTGGAGTCACAGGAACACAGGAGTGAGAATCTCTGGGGTGTTGGGATCACAGGAACACAGGGGTGGGAATCTCTGGGGTGCTGGAGTCACAGGAACACAGGGGTGAAAATCTCTGGGGTGCTGGAGTCACAGGAACACAGGGGTGAGAATCTTTGGGGTGTTGGGATCACAGAAACACAGGAGTGAGAATCTCTGGGGTGCTGGAGTCACAGGAACACAGGAGTGAGAATCTCTGGGCTACTGGAGTCACAGGAACACAGGAGTGAGAATCTCTGGGGTGCTGGAGTCACAGGAACACAGGTGTGAGAATCTCTGGGGTGCTGGAGTCACAGGAACACAGGAGTGAAAATATCTGGGCTACTGGAGTCACAGGAACACAGGAGTGAGAATCTCTGGGGTGCTGGAGTCACAGGAACACAGGGGTGAGAATCTCTGGGGTGCTGCAGTCACAGGAACACAGGGGTGAGAATCTTTGGGGTGTTGGGATCACAGGAACACAGGAGTGAGAATCTCTGGGGTGCTGGAGTCACAGGAACACAGGGGTGAGAATCTCTGGGGTGTTGGAGTCACAGGAACACAGGGGTGAGAATCTCGGGGGTGCTGGAGTCACAGGAACACAGGAGTGAGAATCTTTGGGGTACTGGAGTCACAGGAACACAGGGGTGAGAATCTCGGGGGTGCTGGAGTCACAGGAACACAGGGGTGAGAATCTCTGGGGTGTTGGGATCACAGGATCACAGGGGTGAGAATCTCTGGGGTGCTGGAGTCACAGGAACACAGGGGTGGGAATCTTTGGGGTACTGGAGTCACAGGAACACAGGGGTGAGAATCTCGGGGGTGCTGGAGTCACAGGAACACAGGGGTGAGAATCTCGGGGGTGCTGGAGTCACAGGAACACAGGGGTGAGAATCTCTGGGGTGTTGGGATCACAAGAACACAGGGGTGAGAATCTCTGGGGTGCTGGAGTCACAGGAACACAGGAGTGAGAATCTCTGGGCTACTGGAGTCACAGAAACACAGGAGTGAAAATCTCTGGGCTACTGGAGTCACAGGAACACAGGAGTGAGAATCTCTGGGGTGCTGGAGTCACAGGAACACAGGAGTGAGAATCTCTGGGGTGCTGGAGTCACAGGAACACAGGGGTGAGAATCTCTGGGGTGTTGGGATCACAGGGGTGGGAATCTCTGGGGTGCTGGGATCTGATACCCCATGGGTACGGGGGGGATAGTGGCTCGCTCTGGTGTACACTTCGCACCCTGCAGCCTGTTTAGGTTTGTTGGCCGGCGGGGCCTCGGCACACAGCTGGGAATGTTTCTGGTAATAGACGGTTCATAGACCCGACACCGTCACCGACTCGCAGCAAATTGCCTCTAGGGGACGACTTCAAAGAGAGAGAAATGAACTTTTACTAATGAGGCCACACACACAGCTTATCAGGGGGCGGCACTGAGAGCGAGGAGGAGTACAAGGGCATGTCAGCAACTGCGCCAAAATTCCCATTCAATGCCATGAAACAAATCCCCTCATTTAAAAATGTCAATTATAGCACAAGACTGGCCCGTGTTTTTGTTTTTGAATTCCTTTTTCTTTTTTCTTTTTTAAGGCTTAGAACTGCTGCCAGGATTGTATTGCTATCTGGGGCTCTGTTACAGAGATTTTCCTTTACTTCCTGTCCTGGTGACAACATTTAACATGACAGAAAGTGAGGGAAACTTTCCAAAAAGCAGCACAACCCCAAATAAGAACACCCCTCTTTCCTGTGATATTTACGGTGGGCGGTTAAAGTCTCCCCGATTTCTAGATGCCGGAATGCAGCCAATAAGCATGCTAGGAGGTAGTGACATCATCGAACCCTGGAAGATAATTTAATCTCTATATTTATATTTCTTTTCAGGACTCCCCCACCAACAAGCTGCTGTACGCCAAGGAGATTCCGGAGTATCGGAAAATCGTGCAGAAATATTACCAGCAGATCAAGGAGATGAGCCCGCTGAGCGAGCAGGAAATGAACGCCCACCTCGCGGAGGAGTCACGGGTAAGATGGCGCCGACAATACGCCTGCTTATCACCAGCCTTACCTCCACATCTACAGCAGGTCACTTTCTTCTCTAACTTGTATGTTTTTTTTTGTTTTTTTTTCAGAAATATCAAAACAAATTCAACACCAACGTCGCCATTGCAGGGATTTACAAATACGCCAAAAAATATCGCTCGCAGGTAAGCATCGCTTTCCGCCAAATTCGATTCGAATCTTAAAGCAAAAAATGACTTTTAAACCCCCAAACATATATATATATATATACACCCTAGCCGGTTGTATCTGTAACATTAGACGTCAAAAGCCCCCCCACCATCAGAAGTTGAGTCCCCCGCTCTCCCTTACATCACAGTGCACCCCCTTTACTTTATGCTGCTGGGAAGAAGCTGGATGCATTGCTTGAAAGCAGTAAGGGGTCTGAAAGAGGGCCAGAGGAGGGCTGGAGGTTTCCGGCAGCTGCAGGAGAGGTGCAAGGGCCACATGAAATAGCCTGGAGGGCTGGATTCGGCCCGTGGGCCTTGTGTTTGACACCTGTGGTCAGGGGAGGGCTGGCAGCCTTAGGCCTGGGGGGCAAGTCCAGTCAAGTGGCCCATTGAACCGCTGAATCAGCTCACCATCCATGGTCCCTCTGATTTTTGAATGCAGCCAACTCCAGTGCCCATCAGTGCAGCCAACTCCAGTGCCCATCAATGCAGCCTGATCACAGGGACAGGGAGATGGGGGTCAGCTAGGGGTGTCAGGGTCTCTCACCTTAGTGATCTCAGCTCAGCAGGTCCTTGTACGCCATGGCCTCCTGGGGGGGGGGGGGGGTGTAATGCTCCTGGTCCTGGGGTCAAGTTGCAGCCCTGCCTCAGCCTGCTTCCAAGAATCTAGTCCCAGGGAGTTGTAGTTTCCTCCGCACTGCTCTTTTTTCCACCCACCGGGAGCTTTAAGCATGGACTAAAACTCCTGGGAGTAGATTCACATAGAGATACGACGGTGTATCTACTGATACACCGTCGTATCTGTGAGATCCGACACTCGGATCTATGCGGCTGATTCCTCGAATCAGGTTCCGCATAGATCTCCCTTAGAGCCGACTGGTGTAAGTGAGTTACACTGTCGGATCTTAGGCTGCAATCTCCCGCCGTCCGCTAGGTGGCGCTTCTGTTATTATACGCAACGAATATGCAAATGAGGAGAACCGCCGATTCAGAAACGAACGCCCGGCCGTCGCTTTTTTTTTTTACGTCGTTTGCGTTCGGCTTTTTCCGGCGGATAGTTACCCCTGCTATATGCGGGGTAAGTGCGGCGTATCCTATGTTAAGTATGGCCGTCGTTCCCGCGTCGAGTTTTGAATTTTTTACGTCTTTTACGTAAGTCGTTCGGGAATACGGCCATACGTTAATAGCGTTAACGTCGAAAACAATGACGTCCTTGCGACGTCATTTGAGGCAATGCACGCTGGGAAATTTAGCCGGCGGCGCATGCGCAGTACGATCGGCGCGGGGACGCGCGTGATTTAAATAGTAAACTCCCCCTAGCCGCGGAATTTGCATTCCGCCGGGGGATTTACGATCCGCCAGGGCAACTTACGAGGCAAGTGCTTTCTGAATACAGCACTTGCCTCAAAAACTGGCGCAGGGGGATCGTAAAAAAGATAGATCACGCGGATCAAAAGATCCGCTGATCTATGTGAATCTACCCCCTGGAATGCAACAGCTAGCGGTCGGCCCGACTTCCAAGACCAGAATAAAAAATAAAATGGTAGCGGGCATTTTGAACATAAGTTAGGGCGGCCTGGGAGGCAATTGACATCCTTGCGCAGCCCTTCCTTGCCTGTGCTCTACTAAAAGTATTGGTACTTGTTCTTAAAAAACTGGTATTAGTGCAACCCTAGTGCAAATGAAGTTCATTGTTGGGGACCTACCTGCATAAATGATTAATCAAATCTGAAAATCTGTCTCCATTTCAACAGATTGTCGGCGCTCTAGAAGCCAACCCTGTCACCAGACGTGGCCAATTACAGCACAAGTTCGAGCAAATGATAATCCTGATGGAGGACGATATCTACACATGTAGCAGCGAGGCCTAGCAGAGCCCGGGTGGATGGAGCCTACAACAATGGAATTAAATTTGGCTTTGAGAACTCCGAGTCGCCCCAGAAAGGCGATCCTCCGAAAACTACGTAAACCACAATTGCACTCTGCAAGCTCAGCCTCCAAAAAAAAAAAAAACTTGCCCGGACCTAGAAGGCTTGGGCGCGGATAGGACGCTGGGCGGCTTGTGGCTCCTTTTTGTTACACCCAATGGGTCTTGGACGTTCTTTGGGTCAGTCGCAGGATCGGCCGACTGTAGTCATGCGACACATTTACCGCAGACGGGATTTTGCACTGTAGACGGAACTCCTTGTCCTGTTTAGAACTGGCATAGACCACCAACAGGACGGCACTGCATAGGGGGCAACCACTTGCTAAAGATGAGTTAATGCGCTAAGCTTGTCCGCCGCTGAGTTTGAATGCCGGCAGCTCCTGGCTACACCGCCGCCGCCACTCTGCGGGTGCCTTAATACCAGCTGTCTCAGGATTTTATAAGGGAGTAAAGTGCTCTTTACAGAAACCTGCGTCTCCGTGGGGGGATTTTGAAACGCACGGAGTGCCGGGAGTGAGCGCATTTCGAGTCCATTCCAGAGAGTTCTAAAAAAAAAAAAATGGAATATGTTTTTGTATAATGCACTTTTTTTCCCCCTTTAAGTAGCGCAAATTTTAGACAATCCTTGGTATAGATTTGCCACCAACCCTCTGCTTCCTCATTAGCTTGCAAAACACGGTGGGGGGCTTTAAACTAGCAGCACGTGATAGGAGAACCTGTCCTGATGGCAATACGGGTGCTGCCATTATCATGTTCATCACCTGGCGAGACAATGACCTGGAACAAGCATGCAGCCAGTGAAGATACCTCAGCTGCTATCAATTTCTTCCAAACACGGGCAATGGTAGTCATCCATGTGTCAGTCATGACAGGTTCTCACCTTCAAATGATCTAAGCTGGGGAGAAATGTACAACCTCAGAGATTTAAAAGAGAATGCTAGAAAGAAAAGAAAAAAAAAAAAAAGACAATATTCTGCATTTAAGATATTGCCAGCAAAGTTGTGCTTCTATACCTTGTTACCAACTAGCCTTTACACACAATGCAGTTCAGTCCAACAGCAGCCGACTGTAAAACCGTTGGCAGTAGCAGCACATAATAAAAAAAGTGCATTTGACCTGCACTTCTTTATTACGTTTTCTGAAGGTGGTAACCAACCTCAGAGTTACTTGAGGCCATCATAAATAATTACTGTGACAAGTATTAGGGCCCATTCACACTTGTGCATTGTGAAGAGTATGTTAA
Organism: Rana kukunoris; assembly: GCA_029574335.1. Lineage (NCBI taxonomy): Eukaryota > Metazoa > Chordata > Amphibia > Anura > Ranidae > Rana > Rana kukunoris. The sequence goes on along the minus strand of CM056055.1, from coordinate 17,299,846 downwards.
TGGAACTGCTCCATGTGTGGGGTGTTCCAGTACCATTCATTGTGAAAGGCACCCCAATTCAGCATAGAGGGCAAGGCATAAGGAACTTTAAGGTCATCTGCTTTTTGTTTACATTTAGTTTGGTGCATTGGATGCCCACTCATAATGAGTGGACTGCATTCATTGGCCTTCCATTCATAATGAGTGGACTGCCTATATTGGCCACTCATTTAGAATGAGTGGACTGCCTCCAGTGGCTTCCCATTCGGCATTAATGGACTGCCTCCATTGACCACCTGTTTGGAATGAGTGGACTGCCTCCGTTGGCCACCTGTTTGGAATGAGTGGACTGCCTCTGTTGGTCACCCGTTTGGAATGAGTGGACTGCCTCTGTTGGTCACCCGTTTGGAATGAGTGGACTGCCTCCATTGGCCACCTGTTTGGAATGAGTGGACTGCCTCTGTTGGTCACCCGTTTGGAATGAGTGGACTGCCTCCGTTGGCCACCTGTTTGGAATGAGTGGACTGCCTCTGTTGGTCACCCGTTTGGAATGAGTTGACTGCCTCTGTTGGTCACCTGTTTGGAATGAGTGGACTGCCTCTGTTGGCCACCCGTTTGGAATGAGTTGACTGCCTCTGTTGGTCACCTGTTTGGAATGAGTGGACTGCCTATGCTGGCCACCCATTCGGAAAGAGTGGACTGCCTATATTGGCCAACCATTTAGAATTAGTAGACTGAATCCAGTGGCTGCCCATTCGGCATGAATGGACTGCCTCCGTTGGCCACCTGTTTGGAATGAGTGGACTGCCTATGTTGGCCGCCCATTCGGAATGAGTGGACTGCCTCCATTGGTCGCCTGTTCAGAATGAATGGACTGCCTCCGTTGGCCGCCCATTCCTACTGGGTGGACTGTCTTCACTGACCACCCATTCCTAATGAGCAGATTGCCTCCGTTGGCTGCCCTTTGGGAATGAGTGGACTTCCTCTGTTGGCCACCCTTTCAGAATGAGTGGACTGCCTCTATTAGCCGCTCATTCGGAATAAGTAGCCTGCCTTCCTCAGCTGCCCTTTCGGAACGAGTGGACTTCTTCAGTTGGCCGCCCATTCCTAATGAGTAGACTGCCTTCGTCAGCTGCCCTTTCAGAATGAGTGGACCTCCTCTCCTCTGTTGGCTGCCCGTTCAGAATGAGTGGACTGCCTCCGTTGGCCGCCCATTCCTACTGGGTGGACTGTCTTCACTGACCACCCATTCCTAATGAGCAGATTGCCTCCGTTAGCCACCCCTTCAGAATGAGCAGATTGCCTCCAATGGCTGCCCTTTCAGAATGAGTGGACTGCCTCTATTAGCCGCTCTTTCGGAATAAGTAGACTGCCTTCCTCAGGCGCCCCTTCGAAACGAGTGGACTTCTTCAGTTGGCCACCCATTCCTAATGAGTGGACCACCTCTCCTCTCCTTCCCCGTTGGCCCTACTTTCAGAATGAGTGGACTTCCTTTCCTCTGTTTGCCCTTCTTTTCAGAATGAGTGGGCCGCTTTCATTGGCTGCCTGTTCGGAATGAGCAGACTCTACTGTTGGCCACCCATTCCTAATAAGTAGACTACCCTCGTCGGCCACCCATTCCTAATGAATGGACTGCCTTAATGCATATTAACACACACCACAGCTTGCATTAACACTCCACAACAGATTGCTTAAGTATGAATGTGCCCTTAAACGTGTTATTGAGGGAATCTATCACATGCCATCCAATTAGCTGTAAGTCACAGTGGCCACCTATAGAGTCACCTCTCTGCTCTGGACTGCAGAACAGAATTGCTTTTAACTTAATGACCATTTGCAGTTGCTGTGTTTTTTTGACTCGTTACCATAATAGTATGTTGGGGTAACCAATATCTGAAGAGTATGGGTGTCGAAGTAACAGGTAGCTGGCTACCACATACTTTATAGCCAACGCCGGCCACAAAGAGATGTAAATTTAATATATGATATATGACATAGTATGCAAAGCTGTGACTATCTGCTGAGCAGAAGCGTTCGATATTAAAGCCGTCCAGTCACCTACATACAGTTCAGTCAACATTTAGCAAAGTGAGCCAATGTGAGAAGGCAGCCAATCAGTTCACTAGGAGCTAGTGACAGAGAGGCAGTCATTTTAATCAGACAGGCCCATAGGCCACAGTGGACGTTCCTTCACAGAACGTTGGCCAATACAGTTCAGAATGCAATGTTGCACTGGCCTTTGGTGGGTCTCAAACCAAGAGTCAACACCAAAGGATTTCCGAGAATATGGACTCTTTGCAATCAGATCATGGATCTGGGATTTAGCCAGCTGTAGCAATTCAACATTTTGCAGCTCAATATACTCTAGGTATCTACCACTATTAAAATTGTATCGCCCTCGCTGTTCACCTGCCACGGGAGATCCAAACGTGAAATTCAGAACCAAACCCTTAAGCGCCCTCGATGGTAGAGGGGGCCCTCCCACTCCCTTTGAGAAGTGGAAGATGCACACTGTATGTAGATGTATATAAGTGAAATCTTGTTCTAATTGGGTTCATATGTTCTATTGTGAAATGTTTCATTTGTAATAAAATATATTTAAACTGGTGACTTGTCTATGACCTTTGTGATGTATGAGGCTTCATTCAGACGAGGCAGACAAAGACGCTATGGATTCCGCCTGCTCACCGAGCGGGGAGGGGCTTGTCGAGCACCGATGTCTCCTATGGACATACTGTACGTTTTCATAAGCTCTTACCCCCATGCGCCATTGTTGGATGGCGACGAATTGATTGATTTTAGCAGATCGGGTCGGACGTTAGTGGACATGTCACCGCTGACATTCAACGCTCCAAAGGCTTGCATGGAACGGCCGTTCAGGTACACCGACAAAACGGACAGGTGGACCTGAATGTTCCGACCATGTGAGAGGGGCCTAAGGCTCCATTCACAGCTAGGCGTTTTGTCGCCTGAAGCCGGACACTATTGCAGCCTAAAATACACTGGAGGGGTGATTTAACATTGTTTACATCTCCACGCCGAAAGCCTGAAGCTCAAAACAAGTCCGGACCCTTTTTTCAGGCGGCTTCGGCATAGCTGACAATGAACTGTTAAAACCGACGCGTTTTGTCGCGGCAAATAGCTAACGCTAAGGTGTGAATGCAGCCTCAGGCTCCCCTTGAAATAAGAAAGTCATAGCCGGATAACACAACGTTATAAAATCCAAATATTTGGTCCTTGATAGATCGGAGAGAGTTAAATAAAAATTGTTGCCTATGGCTATTCATCCCAGGGGCCATTGGCAAATCCAAGGTTCCAATTTTGATATTAACAGTGGCTAAGGGGGGGGAATTGAAATGAACATACCGGTTTAACTCTCGCCATATGAGATGGCATTTCGCCCCACTAGCAAGGATTTTCTGTTCCTGTTGTGCGACAGGGAAAAGGGAAACCTCTGCTGTGGATCTCACCGTTTCATACGCTTAAGCCTAGTAAACTACAAGTTCTCAGGTAAGAGTCACTGTACTAACAATCTGGTGTACGTACAGCATGCCCCCCTGGCAGAACACTCCAGTCAGTGCTCCCAGCCATTGGGCGAGTGCATTTTAAGAAACTGTTTTCGGTCTTGACTCCATCAACAGAAACCAGCTGGACGGCCAGCATCCATCAGATTTATGAGTAAAAAGGCCCATTTCAGTAAGAAGGCATTCATTCTTACACATTCTTCATCATGGAGACACAGGTCTAGATTGTAACACGTTATTGCATGCATGGAACCAGGGGAGTCTTTCATATTGATTGGACCCTGGGCAAACATTTTCTTGGCCACCTGCTCCCAGACATTCAATAAGTAGCATCTAGACTCAAAATCAGCTTACTGCAATTGTTTGCCATTTCTGCTCACCGATTGGTTACTAGAGCTCACTGCACATCATTACCACTGACCAGGCAGGGACACTACCGCTTCCCTTTCCCTGCACCGTGACGGGGAGAGAAGATTCTTAGGATGTTGAGACCCACAATGAGGTCGCCCCATCTTAAAGACATCCCCTGCATGGAAACACCCCCACTTTCTGAATCTCATGATCAGATAAAAGGCTCAAGATGCTGTCAGCCACCCAGATAGGACAAGTGTCAGATTGGCAGTGCAAAGGGGTGGGTATTTTCTGCCACCCCTCTGAAAGAAAAAAAAAAAAAAAGACACGCAACCACTGTGAATGACAAATGGACTTTAAGTGCCGGTTCACACGGGGGGGGGGGGGGGGGGGCGCAACCCACTTAAAGTTGCTTCCAGGACGACTTTGGCCAATCACAGAATAATCGGCTCTGTGGGAGTGATTTGCCCGAGTAAACCATTTTTTTTTCCAGTAAAGTTGCTTTAGTCAAGATGGAGATCTGACAGGAGGCAACTTCCATTGTAATCTATGGGTACCGGTTGCCTTAAAGAAGTACAGGAACCTTTTCTGAAGTTGGCGTGACTTTAGTAGTGTACATTAAGACTGCTCTCATTGACCAGCATGGGATTTATGTCAAGCAACTCAGGTCTGACAAGTTAGATCCCCAAGTCGCTGTAGCAAGCACAGACTGGCCATAGGGCATATGCCCGGTGGCCTGCACGTCACGTGTCTAATCTAGCAGGCTAGTCAATATTCCAATCGCACATGTTGCTTGTAAAAAAAAAAAAAGCTCATAAAGAAAGGGTGGGTGCTGAAATGATCACCAGCTGGGCACTGGGACTAATTATATTAAAAAAAGTTTACACACACTTTTATTTATCCCACCACATGGGATAATAGGTCACCTAGACACCCTGAAAACTTAGTAGCTCACCCTATTGACCCGTTAGATTCTCCCCCCCCCCCAAAAAAAAAAAAATATATACAACAGTAAGTTTTTGTATTAAATACTTTATTCACATTAAAAATCAATATTATAATTATATATGTTGCCACATCAAGTAATGCATTCCACAAACTTCTAGTAGCTCAGCATCTGATGGCACCCAACACATTCAGCTTTTTTTCAGAAAAAAAGCCACATGATAAAAGTTAAATACTTTATTCAAATAAATTAAAATACTTAATCTGTTGCCACCTCAAGTCACTTCTTTCCTTTCTTGCTGGCTTTGGCAGGGACATTTTCTTCAGAGTCCTTTAAGGCTTCTGTTGGCCCCTCCTCAGCTGCCTCCGCTTTTTCTTTCTTAGCTGGTTCTTTCTTGGCTTTGGGCTCCCCATCTACCTTCTTGGCTTTGGGCTCCCCATCTACCTTCTTGGCTTTGGGCTCCCCATCTACCTTCTTGGCTTTGGGCTTTTTGGCTGCTGGTGGGCCCTTTGGCGGTGTCTCATCATCTTTCTTGGGTTTAGAGGCCTTGGACTTCGCCTAAGATAGGAGAGAAAGAGACCAGTCAACCGGCTGCAGAGGCAATCAATGGATGCCAAGATCTTCTGGCACAGGCATTATGTGCAACAATTTATCCCCTTCCATTGGTTCCCCCTCCCCAAATAAAAGTGGTATGTGAAATATGGACTGCAACTGCCAAGCAAGGCCAATTTGTTTCATGCTCAGGACCTTAGGATTCCTCCACATAGAACCCCTATGACCCCGTGTATGGTTGATCTCATTTGACCTCCCCCACCCTGGTCAGCTGAAGCTCAGGAACCATCTATACGTCTTACCTCAGCAGGTTTTTCCTTCTTGGTGGCCGCTTCTACTTTCTCGCCTGCAAAATAAGGCAGATTGAAGTAAGCTTCACACTACAAGAAAACAAACAAAAAAAAAAAAACACGCGTAGAGATCAACTTTGTAGAAGAGCCCTGAAGCTTGGTAGTCTACCAACTTATGTTTAAACACTGGCTTTAATCAATGTCAGGACAAGGTCATCCAGCACCCAGGGCAATGCAACCAACCCCCTGAAAGTGGTTTGGGTACAGCATTGCATGACCATGCATTTGTCAAAGTGCGATGGCACTGAATGCTGAAAAAATTGGACTGCTAGAAAGGGAAAGGGGGAGCATCCAGTAGGCAAGTGCTTAAAAAGTTTAAATCCAATATATTGTACATATATCAGTTCTTAAAGTAGAACTGCAAGCAAAACTCATTTAAGATGATTATAACCCGTCAGATTTTTCTAGCCAAAAAGGAAGCTAGGAAATGCCTGCCTAGGGAATTCCTTGATGACCCCCAGAACTAATGTCCCACTCCCCATTGGAAGATTTCCACTTTACTTTTCTGGGAACAACCCAAAATTTGGGTTCACTTTTACTCACTTCCAATGTGAATGGTAAATAAGTTAGAGGGTGACTCTCCCCTAATAGGGGCCAGGACGCACACAAAGCCAGTATGTATAGCATATTAACTCATTATGTAATATACACCCGAGATCGAAGCCCTCGCTGCAGTGCCCAACAGCACTGGCCAGTGACATCACTCCTGGGGGTTACTTCTAGGTATAGTGGCTCTGGCGCTATGATTGGCTGGAGCTGCGATGACATCACTCCTGTGCACTCCGCTGGTAATGGTACATATGTGCCATTGCGTCAGTGCCGACAGTTCAGGCTTGCTGCATCTACCCTATCATAGGCTCACCTGTAGCAAAAAGTCTGTTATAAGGGTTTACAACCACTTTAATAGGCAAGGGTAAAAAATCCTTAACACAATTTTGCAAATTTGACATGTCCAAGTAAGACTACATGTCACCACAACTATTTTGTGTATCCAGGTCAAAAATTATAGTTTTCCTGGATAACTTGGGCTCATTGTGATGCATGCCAAGAGGGAAAAAAAAAAAAAAGTGCTGCATGGCAACCAATAGCCAGAGATCTGACAACTACAAACAAGGAGTCCCAGGTCCCTATAGTTGGTATGGAACACAGGGGCTCTTGGCAAAAGCCCAGTCTCTCCCCCACCGTGCTGGTAGCTTTCCCTCCCAGCTGCTGCATGGGAGGGTGTAAAAAAAAAAAAAAAAAAAAAAAAAAGTTATATTATACATAAAAAAAAATACTGACCCCCTCCCTTTTCTAAATGAACATTCACCCAACTAGGTTTACTTTGCGAATGAACAGGAAGCCGCTCAGCACTTCCCATTCATTCCTTGTCCAGTGCAGCTGAGGCTGCAGAGAAAGGCATGTGTGTGAGCTTTGGCGGGTGCTCACCCTAATGCACTAGGCCGTGTAACGCTATGATGTCAAGTACATGGGGCCACACAGATAAAGCCTCACTTCTGTAAGGATGCATACAGTCAGTACCAAGAGGTGGCTACATTAAGGTTATGCTTTCCCCTTGGAGAGAAGTGGTTTAGGATTAAAGAAAAACCTTTGCTCCAAAAATTGAAGATTATGGCCCAGATTCACCGAGCAATTACGCCTGTCTAACTGGTGTTAGACAGGAGTAATTTCAAATTTTGCGCGCCGTATCACTAGTTTGAATCCTCAAACCATGATACGGCGGCTTCGATCCGAGAGGCTTACGTCTTCGTAAGCCTTCGGATCTACGCTGCGATATTTTTGTGGCCGCTGGGAGGAGTTTGCCTCGTTTTCATGCGTCGGGGTATGCAAATTAGTTTTTACGGCGATCCACGAAGGTACGAGTGTCCCTCACAATTGCCTACGTCATTTTTTGGCTACGTAAAGTTAGAGGAGCTTTTTGCTGGTCTAACAGTGCGTAACCCATATAAAGTATGGCCGTCATTCCCGCGTCGATTTGAATTTTTTTTTTTTTTAATGTAACTCGTTCGGGAATAGGAATGTACTTAAACGACGCTACTACGACGTGTTTTCGCGCAATGCACAACGGGAAATTTGCGAACGGAGCATGCGCAGTTCGATCGCCGCGGGAACGCGCCTATTTTAAATGCTTCACGCCCCCTACGTGCGCAGATGGATTGCAACGGGAGAAATACACTACGTTGCCGTCGCTTACTGTACAAAATCTACCTGAATTCCACGTAGAGCCAGGTAAAAGACGGCGGCGTAGTGTATTTCTGATACTCTACGAGAATCTAATTCTCTGTGAATCTGCCCCTATGATTTTAAAACCACATAGCCAATAACTCTGCAGAAGTAGGCTCACTGGATTTCTGATCTGACTTTTAGCCCGCCTGGGGCCACTTGCCTTTTGACTCTGTAGGCTTCACTTTCTTCACAGACTCTTTCTTGGGCTTCTCCTTTGGCTGATCATTGGGATCCATATTCTCAGATTCTTTACTTTTGGCAGCCTCCTTGGGCTTTGGTTGAGGTTTTGCCAGCTGGGGGTAAAGAGTAATTAATTATTTCACCGACGCCAACCATGAAACATTCAGTGGAATTTTATTTCTGCACCCACCTCCCCCCCCCACCCCCTTTATACCAGCAAGCCATAAACTGTCCCTGTAAGGTTTGAGGACCCACCACTTTACTCTAGAGTCCAATTACAGTTATTCAGGTCAGTCTTCCTTCTTCTAGGAAGCCACTAATGTTGAACTTCAGAGTGCCATCTGCTCCCCCCCCCCCTTTCCAAAAAAATAAATAAAAATTCTACACACCTTAAAGCGCCCAGTGGCTCCAGTAGCACTGGAGTTTGCTGGTCGGACAAGAATTCCCTTCTCTATCCCCTTGTTCAGGGCGGTCTTAAGAAGAGACTTAAGCCTCATAACATCCACAGTAGGATGGGCAGCCAGAATCCTAGCACGTATGGCCGGCACAGAGGTCCCCTTCCTCTCAGTGTCCTTCTTTAGGGCCTCCACCACCATGGCCAATGTAGTAGGGTGACCCAGGGTCTTCATCTGGGTTGGCTTTGGGGCTTTTGTGGCCTTAATTTCAGTAGCAGCTGCCAAGATATAAATTGTAAGGACATAAAAAATAAAACACATTAAGTGGGGGCAAAAACTGTTAGTCCCAGAGCATTGCAACATACAAGCGCTTATACAGTTTCATGGTTGGTCACACAAAAATGTGGCCCTGGACTTCATCCAGACTGGCCCACTTTGACAGGTCTCTCCTATGCCAGTCGGACAAACCTGCCCCCCCCCCCCCCCCCCCCCCCCGGCCAGCCACATTATATAATTTCTCATATAGGCTGTACCAGTTGTGAAGCTAGACATTTCACCCCCTGTGATGGGACGAGATTAGGCAGGAAAGCAAGAAACACCCAGGCCATAGCTGTTGAGTTGTCTGTCCTCTCCCCCATGCTCCTTCTAGTCCACCCCATGCTTCTCCCCCCCCCCCCCCCCCCTGCTGCTCTGAGCCCCAGTATGCTTCCCCTCCCCCCCCCATGCTGCTCTGGTCCCCCCCATATGCTCACCCCTTCCCCAGCAGACTTCTCTGGTTCTCCATATGCTAGTTTCCACCCCCCCACAGTGCTCCTCTCCCTGGCTTAGCTATACAGCGTCAAAAAAAAAAAAAAAAAACTCCCTTATTTTGACAGAAGATGCCCCCTTACCAAAAGGGACTAAAGCAGCAAGTCCCTAGGCAAGGTAGCAGTGCCCTCAGCCAATCGCCACCAACTGACTCAAGGCTGCAGTGAGCTGAGAAGCCACCCAACTTGTATTATCTGTACTAGCTTCTCCACATTATCACCAATTGCCTACAGTGGTCAAAGCTGTGCACCTGCCTGGTAAGGGGAGTTGGCTTTTAATACCAAAGTTAAAATTAAATAGGGTCTTTGGTACTTAGATGCAGTGAAGATCCACTTAATCAGAAGTGCGCATGCAACACCGGATGGTTCGCTTTAATCTACCATCCTCCACTGGTGATGGACCTCACTATACAGAGATGAAAGCCTTCAGCTGTGTAGTTTGTGGTTTTCAGTTCTAATGGGTAGGCTTTGACCAAGAGTGAAGAACCATGGACCACCACCATTGTGCAATAAGCACCACAGCCAGTACACAAAGTGAGATAGAGATAATATATATATATATACACACACACACGGTATAAAAGAGAGGCACCGCTAAGTGTAGCAATAAGTTGCTAAATGTTGTACCTTCATTAAATGTAACCATATTGCTACACTTAGAGGCTCCTCTCCTTTTTTTATACTCCGTTGTGACATGACGCTACTCTTATATCAAGACATCACTTGTATATCAAGGCAAAATATATTAAAACATTTTGCTCGTCTTGCAAAACGCTCTCAAACCAAGGTTTTACTGTATATGGAAGGAGACAAACAAAGCTACAACCATGTACATGGGGGTCTGCACTGAGGGGGGGGGTGTATATACTGCTGGGGGGGTCTGCACTAAGACAGGGGTGTCCTTTCTGGGGGTGTATGTTCTTCTGGGTGGGGGTCTGCACTGAGGCAGGGGTGTATGTACCAATGGGGGTCTGCACTAAGGGGGGGGGAGGGTATATGTACCAATGGGGGGTCTGCACTAAGGGGGGAGGGTATATACTGCTGGGGGGTCTGCACTGAGGCAGGGGTGTATGTACCGAGAGGGGGGGGTTGTATTGCTGGGGAGGTGTCTGTACTGAGGGGGGTCTGCACTGAGGTGGGGGGGGTACCTGTACTGCACTGAGGAAGGGGTATCTATACTGCGGTAGGGGGTCTGTAGTTAGTGGAGGGGGGGTCTGTACCAAGGGCGGGGGGGATGCGCCATTTTTTTTTTTTTGCACCAGGTGACACCAACCCTATTGACACCACTGCATATATTGCTGAAAAACACATTTTATCTACAACAATGAGACTATAGAAACAAAAAAAGGGGGAGCTACATTACACCCCATAATTCACAGTCCAACCACAGATCTTACCAGGAACCTCTTCCTTGTCCTTGCTAGCTGCCACAGCCTTCTTTGGAGCCATAACTAAACCAAATGATTGATTCCTGACCAAATCACAGACACTGACTATACCCAAAGACAGCTCCTCATCAATGCTTTATACACCTGCTGATCCTCACCCATAAGGTGTGTAATGAGGATCACCTGATCAGATTGCCTGTCTATGGAGAGCCCAGTTCTAAATGTTCCTCATTAACTCTCACCTGTCCACCTGCCCTGTTAAAGCCTAAAGCTAGTCACAAATTATATAATTTTTTTTGTTCAATTCCCTTTAACCACTTAAGACCCGGACCATTATGCAGGTAAAGGACCTTGCCCCTTTTTGCGATTCGGCACTACACCGCTTTAACAGACAATTGCGCGGTCATGCGAGTCCGACGTGGCTTCCAAACAAAATTGATATCCTTGTTTCCCCACAAATAGAGCTTTCTTTTGGTGGTATTTGATCACCTCTGCGGTTTTTATTTTTTTTACAAAATAGGGGATAGTTTTATTGCATTTTTATTATTTATTTATTTTTGACTACTAATGGCGGCGATCAGCGTTTTTTTTTCGTGACTGCGACATTATGACGGACACTTCGGACAATTTTGACACATTTTTGGGACCATTGTCATTTTCACAGCAAAAAATGCATTTAAATTGCATTGTTTATTGTGGAAATGACAGTTGCAGTTTGGGAGTTAACCACAGGGGGCGCTGATGGGGTTATGTGTGACCTGAAGTGTGTTTACAACTGTAGGGGGGTGTGGCTGTAGGTGTGATGTCATCGATTGTGTCCCCCCTGTAAAAGGGATGACGCGATCCACGGGGAAGCCGTGTTTATACACGGCTCTCCCTGTTCTTCAGCTCCGGGGACCGATCGCTGGACTCCAGCGGCGATCGGGTCCACGGGTCCTGCAGTCCCGGAGCTTCGAAACCGGGTCACGGGACAGTTGGGAGCTCTGCTAGTGGGCAATGATATCAGCAAGTACAATTCGGCCACACCCACCATTCGCTGCGGCACGCTATATGCGCCGCATTACTACTCTCCTTGCCGCGGCAAGGTCCTTTAGCAGCATTTTGGTCTGGGTCTTAAGTGGTTAACCAATCTTGTTTTTTTTGGACAATTCTCCTTTAAGGGGGCGTGACAAAGGGTGTGTCCTATGCCTGCATACGTTTGCTGGTAGGTGTCCCTCTTTTCCATCTCAAAAAGTTGGGAGGTATGCCCACTAGTAATGCCGAACATGTCCCCAGGCAAACGTCCCCAGCTCTCAAACGGCAACAGATTTGTTTGGGACTAATCTCAGTTACTTGGGGAGCCACAGCCTGGTCTGAATCATGTGTCCGGGTTTCAGTCCGCTTGAAACCCAAAGAGATAATTCAAAACTTAGACTGTCCGGGTGAATCCCGGATAGGTGTTAACCCTAGTCTGATTGTCACTACTGGAGGGTCTGTGAGCTTCAGGTGCAGCTACAGGACAGAAATCCAGCAGCTTCTTTTGGGGTCATTACTACACGTCTTTATGTAGACTTTTGTGCTTTTATTGGGGTACTCCATAGTACGATGGAGATGAAGAGTCCCTAGAAATAATTTAGAAACTAAAAAACAGTTTTCCAGGTACCTGGTACTCATCGTGTCAGCCTACTCCAACTCCAGCTAGGCTGACAAGATGAGCCACCAAGAAAGACACATTTTGGTAAGTATGGACAACAATTTTCCAATTTTCGAATAATCAAGTGGTGAGGGGATAGAACCCCTGACATCTTTTTTTTTTCATGTTTGTCTTTCTGCTAGGGAGATTCAGTCTCTTTAATGTATTGGTTTCATTCTCATATAGTAATTTTCAAGAATTTTAAAACAAAAGTGGGTGCACTGAAGGACTCGTGGGATGGCCAGTGGGCGGATTCAGTGAGACGGTGTAAACGGCGCTTGTTGCCGTTTGCGTTCCACTCTGGAACACATATGGCGACCGCGCACTGATGTCATCGCCCAGAGCCGAGTGCGTTCCAGCGTGGAACGCGGAAGTGCCAAGCTTAATCAACACTCAATTCGGCACATATGCGCTACTCTAATAAATAGAACAGCGTGTGTACTACACGCTGTTCTATTATTGTCGGCCGTAGCCGGACCACGTTCTACTGGCAATGTCCCCTCAACGAACCAGTCGCGCAACCCGGATTCATGCTACCTCCGAGTCACCCATTACCTGCATCCACGCTGCCAAGCATATTGCTGTTGACACCCTAGGACAGTGGTAGGCAACCTCGGCTCTCCAGCTGTGGTGAAACTACAAATCCCATCATGCCTCTGTTTCTTGGAGTCATGCCTGTGATGATCAGGGTTTTGCACTGTCTCCTGGGACTTGTAGTTTCACCACAGCTGGAGAGCCAAGGTTGCCTACCACTGCCCTAGGAGATCTTGCACCAGAAGTTCCTCCATGACAGAAACCCATTGCTGCCACACTACCTTACTTACTGAAGAACTCTCATCCTCTGCAAAAGGATAAGTACCATTACTACGTTGCATTTACTACTTTAGAATTACCCGGTTCACAAACTGGGCCAGATTCAGGTAGGACTTACGCCGACGTATCTCGAGATACGCCGACGTAAGTCCAAATGTGCGCCGTTCTATCTTTAAGGTGATTCCTGGCGCTAGATACATCAAAAAAATAGGCTTCCTACGCCCGGCATAACTTGCCTACGCCGGCGTATTTACGCTGGCCGCAAGGGGTGCTTCCATTGATTTACGCGTCGAATATGCAAATGACCGAGATACGCCGATTCACGAATGTACTTGCACCCGTCGCTGTAATATACGCCATTTACGTAAGGCGTACGCTTGGCGTAAATGTATTCCACCTAAAGGTGGCGCAACCCATGCAAAGTTATGGACGTCGGAACAGCTGGCGTCTTTTACGTCGTTTACTCTTCACACACTGATAGCAGCACCGCATTGAAATCTGCTGCAATGACCCGGTTACTGCGTTCTCTTTGTTTACAGCCATTGACATGTCGCCGAGGTTAACACGTGCGGAGCGGATAGAAATTGTGTTGATGTCTGGTGAACGCAGTAACCGGGTCATTGCAGCAGATTTCAATGCGGTGTTGCTATCAGTGTGTGAAGAGTGGGAGAAGAGGGTTGCATTGACAATCCAACACAATGGGCAGCACATTGAACACATTTTATAAGTGGTCAGAAACTTGTAAATAACTCATGAAAGAATAAAGTTACGTTAAAACCAAGCACACCATTGTTTTTCTTGTGAAATTCCCAATGAGTTTGATGTGTCACATGACCCTCTTACTATTGAAAAAACAAAAGTTGGATTCAAAATGGCCGCCATGGTCACCACCCATCTTGAAAAGTTCCCCCCCCTCACATATACTAATGTCCCACAAACCGGAAGTTAATATCACCAACCATTCCTATTTTATTAAGGTGTATCCATATAAATGGCCCACCCTGTAGTTGTGCTTTACTCTTGTTTATCGTAACCTTTTAAGGCTAAGATTGTGACAGACGGCCAGTGGGTTAGTGGTCAGGCCGGGGGGGAGCAGGCCTAAAGCTGTGTAAGGGGCCCAAAAATTTCTGGTGGCTGCCCTGCTCCCATGTGTCCATCGCAGACAACCCGTTACAACCTTCCCCCCTACTTCTTTCCAACTTTTGATCCCCCCCCCCCGTTCTCCCCAAGATGAAGACACATACAAAGACACACGCTTAAGCAGGAAATGTTTTTATGTGGAAATATCTGCTATCTTATTGTACAGAAAATAAACAGCTACTATCAGGAAAGATTGCATTACATTGATCGTCTTCCCACTGAGACACCATATGACCACACTCTTGTATACAGAGTATATACCTGCCTATACGTGTGCACGCATACATGTGAATACCAAGGTGCACACACATCTACATAAAGTCTTTATTCCTATGTACAAACAATATTGTCGGTACTGCAGAGTTCTGCAGGTTGGCTTTTTTCAGTCTGGGGGGGGGGGGGGTTTCGTGAAGGGGTGCAGAGCGGCCTACATCCCCCCTCTGTTCCCCGTTCAGTCGTTCCCTTGTGAAATAAAAGGAACCTGCCTCAAAAACGAAAATATCCATTTCCGCAGCTTAAATTGGTTAGAAAAAAAAGGTGTGTTTTTTGTTATCTCACTGCCACAAACAATGCAGGTATTGTTGCGGGGGTGGGGGGGTTGGGGAACTAATGCTATTATAAAGACCTTCTGCCAGAAGTCCCTCACTGACATGCATTCTTCTGGCAGTCAAATTGATAACCCCTCAAATATTAAATTTAAAGGTAGAACCTCAATGGAGTGGAAGGGTAGGATACCAATGGGGCAGAGGCGGCTCAAGGGTTTGTGTGGCCTTAGGCAAAACTTGACATGGGGCCCCACTCCCGCCCACGATGGGAAAAATAATTCAAGGACAAGAGCCACTTCCCCTCAACCCTGGCCGGTGGTTGTGGGGGTCTGCGGTCAGGGGGCTTATCGGAATCTGGAAGCCCCCCCAGATCCTGCTCTTTAATAACTAAGGGGCGGTGGTGATTTCACCTGGTGAACCTGCCCCCTTGTGACATCATTCACTGAGGGCATGCTGGGGCATGGGGCCTCACTCACACCCATGATGGGAAAAATAATTCAAGGACAAGAGCCTCTTCCCCACAACCCTGGCCGGTGGTTGTGGGGTCTGCATGCAGGGGGCTTATCGGAATCTGGAAACCCCCCAGATCCTGCTCTTTTTTATAACTAAGGGGCGGGGGTGATTTCACCTGGTGAATCTGCCCCCTTGTGACATCATTGACTGAGGGTATGCTGGGCCACTGACATCACAAGGTGTCACCGATATTCACTGGTTGTTAGGGACGCTGGCGGCCCCACTCCTGAGTCAGGGCTCTTAATGCTGCCTGAGCACAGCAGCAGTGGCGTAACCAGAGGTATTGGCGCCCGGGGCAAAACTTTTTTTTCGCCCCCCCCCCCCCCGGCGCTAGCGCATGACCAATCACAGGGCGCCATGCCAATCAATTGCCACCACTGTACCATGCCATCAATTGTCACCACTGTGCCATCAATTGTCACCACTGTCCCACCAATCGTCACCACTGTCTCACCAATCGTCACCACTGTGCCACCAATCGTCACCACTGTGCCACCAATCGTCACCACTGTGCCACCAATCGTCACCACTGTGCCACCAATCGTCACCACTGTGCCACCAATTGTCACCACTGAGCCACCAATTGTCACCACTGAGCCACCAATTGTCACCACTGAGCCACCAATTGTCACTGTCCAGACATCTATCCACCTCGGAGCTTTATATTATAACCTGCTGGGACTTGTAGTTCTCCATCGTCTCCTGGGGCTCAGGTGCATGCAATCCACCATCTTTGTTCAGTTTTTCTTACTGCTGGGACTTGTAGTCCCATAGATGGTGGATCGCATGCACCTGAGCCCCAGGAGATGATTGAGAACTACAAGTCCCAGCAGGTTATAATACAAGGCTCCGAGATGGATGGGTGTCCGGACATCCATCCACCTCAGAGCCTTATTGTATGATAATGTATAACCTGCTGGGACTTGTAGTTCTCCAATCTCCATGAGCCCCAGGAGAACTACAAGTCCCAGCAGTCTTACTAAAATAACAGGCTCTGAGGTGGATAGGTGGGGATCAGGCAGAGCACCCCTTAAGATTTACACCGACACCCCCCCCCTTCTTACCTTGCTGGAGAAACTTGCCGCCGCCGCGCCGCGCTGTAAACACATGTTCTAGGCCAATCAGCGCGCCCTTCTGTCTGGTTGGCTGGTGTTTCCCGCCACTCCCACATCAAGGGAGACAGACAGTTCCACCAGCCAACCAGGCGCGCCGCCGCCGGGTGTGCCAAGATGGCCGACAGCTCCAGTGCTAGGCCCAAGCCGCGGCCTTTCCTGAGGCGGCGGCGGCGGCGGCGCATTCCGCGGACGCAAGGATTTCGCCCCCCGCAATTTTTCGCCCGGTGCAGGAGCCCCCCCTGCCCCCCCCCTCGCTACGCCAGTGCACAGCAGCCTTAAGGTCCCCTGTCCCTCAAAATTGGGGTAATGCATTGGGTAAGTTAGGCGACCGCCTAATTTTCTTAATTAAAGAGCCGCCTCTGCAATGGGGTAGAAGATCAATGTTGACTTTGCCATATGGGAAGCCAACAAGGCCTTTTTAAAATTGTGCTAAACTTTACAATAGCTAGGATCAGTTGGTGTTAAAAGATGGAATATGAGCGAACTTGTCCCTTATCAGTTTAAGAACACCCAGGCCCGTCGCTACAGGACAGGCAAAACAATTACTTGGGGCCCAAGCTGGCCTGGGGCCCCCAACTTCCCCTTCCCAGGCTGTAGCGTGGCCGAGCTCCTCTTCCTTTCCGAGTCCTGTCAGTCCTGACAAGAAGTGCACACTGAGTGCTCACTTCCTTTCAGTCCGCCTGGGAACACAGGAAACTGAATCTCCTGTACCGCGCAGTACCCGGCCCGGCCCAGGCCGGGCACTATCTGATAGGGGACTAGGGACCCATAATGATAGAACACCAGACTGACAGGGGGAAGAGGAGCTTGGCCACGCTACAGCGGCAGCCTACACGAAAGAAGGGAAGGTGAGAATAGAAAAACATAGGGACTAGGGGGGGGGGGAGTAAGAACATGGGTGTAAAATATTAGTGTAGTGCTAACGTAGGCTTTGCTCATAGGGGGAGGGTGCTTGGGGGCACCCCATTTTGCTTGGGGCCCCAAAATTCCTTCAAACGGCCCTGAGAACACCAAGACAAAGTTAGTTGCCTGAGAGGTTGCTGAGTTATCAACCACAAGACCAAACCTGAATTGCATTTTTTTTTTTGTGTCCTCGGGAAGTCTCACTTGGCCATGAGCAGCAACAGAAGAATATGGAGAACATCGCCAATGATGATGAATTTTTGGTGGTGCGCAGTTCTTTCTGGTCAGTACACAGTTTCAAGAGAGTTTGGGGGTTGAAAACATGAATAATAAGACAGTTAAAAATATTTTTTTTTTGTATTTTTTTACTTGCAAAGTGCTCGTTATTACAGCTGTAGAGGGTCTGTCTAACCTCACTATCAGACGTTACCCAAAAGAAAGAAAAAAAAAGAAAAATAAGCAGAAAACTGGAATTTTTATAACGTATTACAAAAAAAAAACCCTCCATTGTATTACAAAGACAAACTTAGCAAGATGAACTGGCCAGACACTGCTTTGCGCCATTGGTATCGACACCCAAGGGCTCGCCGATTCTAGGACATTTGTTGCTTCAAGTCTCTTGTCTTTATTGGTGCAGAAGGCGTTTTTTTTTTCCAGGCTAAACAGCTATTTCACGGCCTTGAGGTATTTACAACAATTTTTGCCTTGTTTTAGTTGGTGAAAAAAAAAAACTGAACCCCTTCGCTGCCATAATGGCTCCATCGCATTGCAATAAGCAATTGGAATGCAGTCGGTTTTCAGCAGCGGAGGGGTTGGGAGAGGCTCTTACCCCTTCTGGGCAAAATATGTTTCAGGTATTTAAAGGGGGATATGGCGGCGTTCTTTGCCTTAACGAGGAGGAGGCGGAGATGGGGTAGCGGGAGCTGAGTGAGGCAGCGCACCCTGACACAGGCTTGGACGATGATCTTATGCAGGTGACACCTGGCTGGTAGAGACAGAGGTGGCTTCTGTCTTAGAAGTGGCGGCAGAGGAGGCATCGTCATCTCCAAAGGGATTTTTGCCACAGCACAGGGTGGTGATCATGCAGTTACGGAACTGTGGGAAGAAAGAAAGTAGTCATCAGTGGAATAGAATGAGGCTGACAATACTTCTTTTTTTTCAACTTTATTTCTTTATTGAGGTATTTCTTATGTTTTACCATTTGCAACCAAACAATCATCCCCATATGGCTTGTTCTGTAGCTTTGTAACATTGGAGGTGCTCCTGCTCCTCCCAATATCTAAATCTGATTCTGTAGCTTTTCAATGTAGGAGGCCCTACGCCTTCTACTGCCCAATTCTCATTCTGTAGCTTCACATTGTTGGTGGTCCTGCTCTTTCCACTGCCTAATTCTATTTTGACCCTATGAATCCTTGGAGATCCTGCTTGAAGGTCGTTCTTCTTCTAATATCTTAATCTCAGTCCTACTCTTTCCACTGCCTAAGTTTCATTCTATAGCTTCACATTTTTGGAGGTCCTGCTCCTTCCTCTGCCAAATTCTAATTTTGTCTCTTTGCATTCTTGGTGGTCCTGCTCCTTCAAATATCTAATTCTCATTCTGTAACTTCTCATTGTTGGAGGTCATTCTCCTTCCTCTGCCTAATTCTCATTTTGTCCCTTTGCATCCTTGGAGATCCAACTTGGAGGTCCTTCTACTTCTAATATCCAATTCTAATTTTGTAGCTTTGCATTGTAGGAGGTCCTACTCTTTCCACTGCCTAATTTTCATTCTATAGCTTCACATTTTTGGAGGTCCTGCTCCTTCCACTGACTTATTCTTTTGTTGTCCCTTTGCATTCTTGGTGGTCCTGCTCCTTCCAATATCTAATTCTCATTCTGTAACTTTGCATTGTTGGAGGTCCTTCTCCTTCCACTGCCTATATCTAAGTTGATCATTTGAATCCTTGGAGATCCGGCTTGGAGGTCCTTCTTCTTCTGATATCTAAATCTCATTTTGCAGCATTGTAATGTAGGAGGTCCTGCTCCTTCCACTGCCTAATTCTAATTGTGTCACTTTTCATTGTAGGAGCCCCTACTGCTTCTACTGCCCTATTCTTATTCTGTAGCTTCACATTGTAGGAGGTCCTACTCCTTTCACTGCCTAATTCTAAATTTGTCCCTTTGCATTTTTGGAGGCCCTGCTCCTTCCAATATTTAAATCAATTGTGTAACTTTTCATTGTAGGAGCCCCTACTGCTTCTACTGCCCTATTCTCATTCTGTAGCTTCACATTGTAGGAGGTCCTACTCTTTCCACTGCCTAATTTTCATTCTGTAGCTTCACATTTTTGGAGGTCCTACTCCTTCCACTGCCAAATTCTCATTTTGTCCCTTTGCATTCTTGATGGTCCTGCTCCTTCCAAATATATAATTCTCATTCTGTAACTTTTCATTGTTGGAGGTCCTGCTCCTTCCACTGCCTTTATCTAATTTGACCCTATGCATCCTTGGAGATCCGGCTTGGAGGTCCTTCTTCTTCTAATATCTATATCTCATTTTGTAGCTTTGCATTGTAGGAGGTCCTACTCTTTCCACTGCCTAAGTTTCATTCTATAGCTTCACATTTTTGGAAGTCCTGCTCCTTCCACTGCCTTATTCTTATGTTGTCTCTTTGCATTCTTGAAAGTCCTGCTCCTTCCAATATCTAATTCTCATTCTGTAACTTTTCATTATTGGAGGTCCTGATCCTTCCACTGCCTAATTCTCATTTTGTCCCTTTGCATTCTTGGAGGCCCTTCTCCTTCCAATATCTAATTCTCATTCTGTAACTGCACATTGTAGGAGGTCCTACTCTTTCCACTGCCTAATTTTTATTCTATAGCTTCACATTTTTGGAGGTCCTGCTCTCTCCACTACCTTATTCTCATTTTGTCTCTTTGCATTCTTGGAGGCCCTGTTCCTTCCAATATCTAATTCTCATTCTGTAATGCTACATAACTTGCATTGTTGGAGGTCCTTCTTCCACTGCCTTATTCTCATTTTGTCCCTTTGCATTCTTGGAGGTCCTGCTCCTTCCACTGCGTAATTATCATTTTGTGCCTTTGCATCCTTGGAGATCCTGCTTGGAGGTCCTTCTTCTTCTAATATCTAATTCTCACTTTGTCCCTTTGCATTCTTGGTGGTCCTGCTCCTTCCAATATATAATTATCATTCTGTAACTTTGCATTGTTGGAGGTCCTGATCCTTCCACTGCCAAATTCTCATTTGTCTCTTTGCATTCTTGGAGGCCCTGCTCTAATTCTCATTGTTGGAAGTCCTTCTCCTTCCACTGCCTATATCTAATTTGACCCTATACATCCTTGGAGATCCTGCTTGGAGGTCCTTCTTCTTCTAATATCTAAATGTCATTCTGTAGCTTTACATTGTAGAAGGTCTTACTCTTTCCACTGCCTAATTTTCATTATATAGCTTCACATTCTTGGAGGTCCTGCTCCTTCCACTGCCTTATTCTCATTTTGTCCCTTTGCATTCTTGGAGGTCCTGCTCCTTCCAATATCTAATTCTCATTCTGTAACTTTTCATTGTTGGAGGTTCTGCTCCTTCCACTGCCTGATTCCTATTCTGTTGCTCTGCTGTCTTGGAGATCTTGGAGGACTTTGTTCCCATAACACTTTATTCACTCTCTTCCTGCACCATGGCAGTACCCAGTGACATGCAGCTCTGTCCTCATACAATCACGAGAATGGATAGAGAGCTACCACCCTCCACATTAACATACCTCCCATAATAACGTAATACTCTCCACTCCTATAAATATACATTTACTAAAAGTATTTTTTTTCTCCCCTATCTGTTTGTAAGAAGCACACACAGACAGAGAGAAGATGACATTTAAGCCGCTTTCACACTGAGGCGCTTTTCAGGCGCTCTCCATTAAAATTAATGGAAAGCTTTTGAAAAGCGCCTGAAAAGCTCTTTAAAAGCGCTCAGTGTTTTACTGGCAGTTTAGAAGCGCCTCAGCGTGAAAGGGGCCTAACACAGTAGGCATTGCAGAGTAGCAATTAAGGCCAAAGGAGGTTGGAGTATCAGGAACCAGATGTTGGAAATGGTGGCGATCGGGGGAAGACAAGCGAGGGATGATTGTGTAGAAGAAGATGATTATGCAAACAACCAACATACCTGTTTGTTCAGCATAATGTAGATGACAGGGTTGTAGATGGCAGAGCTCTTGGCAAAGAAAGCTGGCACGGTCATGAAAATCGGGCCGAACTCTGAGCCTTGGTGGGTGAAGATGTAGAATGCGACATAGGCGTAGGGGACCCAGCAAATCAGGAAGAAAATGACCATAATGACAACCATTCGGGTGACTTCTTTCTCGGCCTTCTGGGTGGTGGCTGATTCCTGCTGCTGGGCTGCAGCCTGTGGAGGAGAAGAGGGCCAAGGATGAGTAGGAGGAACAAAGGCCACTTACCTTCCCTGACTTGTTAAATTGACTCCTATATTTAGGGTGGAAAGAGTACTGGGAGGTGTTTCTACTGATATGGGACTTCAGTAAATAGTCTTCTTGGAAGTTCAATTAGGGTGCTGGCTGATTGTCAGTAAGTAAAGGGAAATGCATAGTGCCTGATATCAAAGTTCTCCTGAGGAAGCCATATACATGGCGAAACATGTAAAGACCAATCAGCCTTGCACCTATATCAGTGATTTGTTTCTGAATGTTTATCCTGTGTATTCATTCTATATTACTTTTAATTCATTACATTTATATTTTTCTACATCGTTGTCTTCCTTGTGCCTTAAAAGTCCCACAAACCCCTTCTTCTCCTGTTCTAATGAGAACAGGTCAAGTGATTGACCATGGTAAGGAAGGGGGAACAATAAATGTAGAAGGTTTGTGGACCCCCCCCCCAGAAGGTAAGTGGTCCTGCCCTCAGCACCTACCTCTTTCACAGTGCACACCAGACGTCCGTAGCAGAAGGAAATGATGATCAGAGGGATGAGGAAGTGGACAACGAACATGTAGATGACAAAGGACTCATTGTTGATTTCGGGCTTCAGAGTGTAGTAGTCAACTCCACATGAGCACTGCATTCCTTCAGGGATGTATCTGGAAGAAATCAGAGGAGATGGTCAGGTAGTCTGGGAAGACTAGCCTTGTACCCAGCGCTGTATGCTGGCCAAGGCCAACAAGGCCTAGGGCAGCACTTTGCAGGGGGGCAGCACGGAAAGGGTCCCTGCCGGCTTGCACTACACTGTTAGTGTAGCGGCAGTCTTATGGGGCGGACTGGGCTGAGAGGCAAATTAATCTAGCGCCCCCCATAAAGCGGCCGCACTGCTTTTGGTATGCAGGCGTCCAGCATTCTGCAACTGTGGGGGGGAGGGGGTTGCTGAAATGACTGTTTACTGGGTATAGAGACATAATAGTTAACTGATTCCTTTTAAAAACAGATAAAAATTAATCATATAATGTGCCTCTAGTTTTACTTTCGTTTTTGCATCTAGCTTAGTTTTTGCATGTAATTTAATGCCTCTGTCCTGGACAATGCCATAGAGAGTGATGGTTAGGAAAACGAAACTAGAATCTCCCAGTACTGTGGTCATCAGGAAACAGACAACCTGGAAGTGCCCAAAACAGAGAAGAATTACAGCAACATCAGAGCAAAAACGAACAATGAGGACATGAAACCAAGACTGCAGTAAGGTAAAGGAAGCTATTTAGCTAAAAAAAAAAAAAAATCCTTTAGTGACCCTTTAAGTTGAAAAACAGATAAGAGTCCACCTAGTTCAACCAATAGAAAAAAAATTAAATATAATAAATAGAAAACCTCAGTATACAGAACCCTTTATGCTTAGTTCATCCAGAGGAAGGCCAAGCAAGACCATAGAATGGCCCCTTTTTGCTACAGTGGGAGAAAAACTATTTACTTCCCGATCCCCCGGAAGGCAATGCAGATATTCCAAAAAATCTAAAACCTCTGGTGTTACCCTAAAATGTTAGTATCTAATTATTATTATTAGTTTTGTGCATTAAGGAACCAGCTCATTCCCCTGAGAACTCAGAATAATGTGTATTGGGGGCTCGTTATGTAACCATTGTATGATGTTGTGGGTGGATCCGGGTCATTGTTCATGTGGTGACTGCAGTATTCTCAAGTCTATATAAAGAGCCTGTATTCCTTTCAATATAGGTTCTGATTCCTGCTTGACCCTCAATACAGAGCCTCGTCTCGTACTTGGGGGAGAATTATTCGCATGGGTTTCTTGTTTGGCTGATTGGAGTGTTCGGTAGCTGGTTTTGTGTTCGGGAATGGAATGTCCTAAACGACTTCAACCCCTTTCATACGCGGGGTGGCGTTCAGGGCTGGACTGGCAAAAAGATTTGGCCCCGGACTTCATCCAGACTGGCCCACTTAAATTTTGAGTGTCCCCACCAGCAGCCCCTTACATCAGAGTGTCCCATCACCACCCTGCTTACATTAGAGTGTCCCCATCAGTAGCCTCCTTACACCAGAGTGTCCCCATCATCAGCCTCCTTACATCAGAGTGTGCCCATCAACAGCCTCCTTACATCAGAGTGTCCCATCACCACCCTGCTTACATTAGAGTGTTCCCATCAGTAGCCTCCTTACATCAGAGTGTCCCCATCATCAGCCTCCTTACATCAGAGTGTCCCATCACCACCCTGCTTACATTAGAGTGTGCCCATCAGCAGCCTCCTTACATCAGTGTCCCATCACCACCCTGCTTACATTAGAGTGTCCCCATCAGCAGCCTCCTTACATCAGAGTGTCCCATCACCACCCTGCTTACATTAGAGTGTCCCCATCAGTAGCCTCCTTACATCAGAGTGTCCCTATCATCAGCCTCCTTACATCAGAATGTCCCATCACCACCCTGCTTACATTACAGTGTCCCCATCAGTAGCCTCCTTACATTAGAGTGTCCCCATCCTCAGCCTCCTTACATCAGAGTGCCCCCATCACCTTGCTCTCTCCAGTCATGTAATAAGCGACAAGTAATAAAAGGAGAGAGGAAGGAAACTCTGCCAGTTGTCTATCTCCCCCTGCAGGCTAGAGAGAGCAGATAGCATAATTCACTCTCCAGCAAGTTTCGGGAGCTGCTCCTCCTGACAGGAGTGAAATCACGGTCACTCACTGTCAGTGAGGAGCAGCACCAG
This sequence comes from Rana kukunoris, assembly GCA_029574335.1. Lineage (NCBI taxonomy): Eukaryota > Metazoa > Chordata > Amphibia > Anura > Ranidae > Rana > Rana kukunoris. Next base: position 17,275,293 of record CM056055.1, on the reverse strand, counting down.
GACTGCACCTGGCCGGCCCACTGAGCCATCGGCCCACCGGGAAACTCCCGGTAGTCCCGATGGCCAGTACATGCCTGGTGACGTTACAGATGAGAATTCTGTTCACTTGGAACAATTTTCTTCCCAATTCTGTTGCGTACAAAAAGTTTTGGGGAATTCTCCCCAGTGGGACGCAGAAGGCAGTTAGGTGTTTTTTGTTAACTCTTTCCTTCTTTTTTTAGAATTTATGGCTTTAACCACACTTTAAAGGTTATCTGCAGCCTCTTGATTTTAAATAAATCTGAAACAGCTCAAAACGAGGAGATAGGGAGGTAATGATGGTAAATGAGGATGGGGGAGGAGGGAAAAGGTAACTGGTGGTTCAATCATATTTCATTGATTCTCACTGTGAAGTACCTGGACCAGCCGAAGAGAGGAGGAACAGCGCAAGCCAAGGCCATGATCCAAGTGAATGCTACACCCATCATGGCGTGGTTCTCACCGAATCGGAAATTGCTCATGGGCTTGCAGACCACAATGTATCGCTCAATGGCCAACACCACCAGGGACCAAAGGGCAATTTCACCTGTCAGACAGAAATGAGGATTATTCGTGATTCAAACCCAACAAGGTGCCCAGCAGCATCAATGTTACACTTCTATACACCTTCCATATTGTGTAGGTAGCCAAAGCTTTTTAGCAATACTGTAGCCACGCTTTCCTTGGATTTGGGCTTCCTCTAAATGTTTGCCCCTTTAAGTTTTTAAGTTTTTATGAGTTTTTAAAATGAGTACTCAGATACCAGCAAAGATGCAATAGGAGCAATTGCACTTGTACAGTGATGGCAAACCTCGGCACCCCAGATGTTTTGGAACTACATATCCCACAATGCTCATGCGCCCTGCAGTGTAGGTGAGCATCATGGGAAATGTAGTTTCAAAACATCTGGGGTGCCAAGGTTCGTCATCACTGTACTAGTATCTCACTATACCAGGGATCCTCAAACTACGGCACTTCAGCTGTTGCATGAACTACACATCCCATGAGGCATTGGAAACCTTTCACATTCACAGACATAACTGGGCATGATGGGAATTGTAGTTCCTGAACAACTGGAGGGCCGTAGTTTGAAGATCCATGCACTTTACCAACTAATGTGCAACTGATGACCCCCCCAAAGTCTGGATAATTTTGATGGACTGGTCAAACTGGACTTTCACAAGTTTTGTTAACTGGAGGTTAGGTCAGGCTGCGTGATGTATACATACCCTTTGATGACTCAGAAAGTCCTGTTTATTAGGCCCCTTTCACGCTGGGGCGCTTCTAAACTGCCAGTAAAACAATGAGCGCTTTTGAAGCGCTTTCCAGTCGCTTTTTAGGCGCTTTTGAAGAGCTTTCCATTAATTTCAAATTCGGAGAGGGGCGTTCTTTCACCGCCCTGCCAGTGCGCTGCCCCCAGTGTGAAAGCATTAATTGATCTTAACGGAAATAGGTTTTCAGGTGCTTTTTTTTAGCGTGAAAGCGCCTGAAAAGCGCCTCAGTTTGAAAGGGGCTTTATGAAATCAAAGCGTTCCAGTTTCAGTTGCCTTTGAAGCACCTAGACCCGTCCTTTCCCTTAAAAAGAAGAGGATTAAAGGGGTTGTAAAGGTTTGTTTTTTAATTTTCTAACTAGGTTCCTTTAAGCTAGTCGCAGGGGTCTCCAAACTGCAGCCCCAGGGCCAGATGTGGCCCTTTGCTAGTCTTTATGCGGCCTTTGGGGCACTATTCCTCCAACTGATATGAGGCACTTATTCTTCCACTGACACCAACAAGGGGGCACTATTTCTTCTACTGATATCAATAATGGGATACTAAACCTCCTACTAATAGGGGCCCTACTCCTCTTCCTACTGACCACCAACCCTGAGGCCATATTTATTGTTACTGGTGCTGGGCCCGGGACATTTTCTACACCCACTGGCCACAATCCGGCCCTTTCTAAAGTCTGAAAGACAATAAAGTGGCCCTTTGCTTGAAAAGTTTGGAGACCCCTGAGCTAGTGCATTGCTGGTTCACTTACCTTTTCCTTTGATTTCCCTTCTAAATGTTTTTTTTTTCCTTTGAATTTTTCACTTCCTGATCCTCCTCAGTAAGATTTCCCCCAACATTCGAGCCGTTCTGGTTGGGGGTTAGTCAGCGTGCTCGCTCCCCTCCCTTGGGACTACATCGCTGTGGGGAGACGCTGAGCAACCCCCAGGGGGCGAGCACGCTGACTAACCCCCAGCCAGAACGGCTTGGATGATGGGCATCTCACTGCAGGGATGTAGTCCCAAGGAAAGGGGCGAGCATGCTGACTAACCCCTAGCCAGAGCAGCTCGGATGATGGGCATCTCACCACAGGGATGTAGTCCCAAGGGTAGGGGCGAGCATGCTGACTAACCCCCAGCCAGAACGGCTAGGATGATGGGGGCAAGTTTTTCTGAGGAGGAACAGGAAGTAAGAAATTCCGAGAAAGAAAAAAAACATTTAGAAGGGAAATGGAAGGAAAAGGTAAGTGAACCAACAATGCACGAGCTTAAAGAAACCTATTTAGAAAATAAAAAACAAACCTTTACAATCCGTTTAAGGGGTCTTGATCTATTAGTAAACTAATCCAGAGCTTTCCCCTTGACTAACCTTTAAAAAGATATCTATCATGAAGCCCAATACCTATTTCAGACCCTATCAAAATATCTACAGATTCAGCTGCACTGCCCTAATTTCCTGGCTACTTCCATCTAGGGCTGCGTACAGACGAGGAGACATGTCAGCTGAAACATGTCCGACGGACCTTTTCCAGCGGACATGTCTCCTCGGATATTTGGTCTGATGGCATGTACACACCCAATCGGACCAAAATCCCCTCGGACGAATAACGCGGTGACGTGGCGGTGACGTTGACGCCGCCACGTCACCAATCCAGGAAGTAAAATACTTCCACGCATGCGTCGAATCCATTCGACGCATGCAGGAGATTTATGTCCGCTGGTTAGGCGTACTAACCAGCGGACATGTCCGACGGACATGTTTCCAGCGGACAAATTTCAAAGCATGTTTTGAAATTTGTCCGCTGGAAAAACCTGTCCGCTAGGTCGTACACACGATCGGATATGTCTGCTGAAACTGGTCGGCGGACCAGTTTCAGCGGACATGTTCGATAGTGTGTACGCGGCCAAAGACAAACAAAGTCCTTCACACCAGATCCCCTTTCAAGGGACATAGATGGACTTACCACCAAGGGTAGCTAAAAAGCCTTCAAAGCTTTCAAAGACCCCTTCCCAATTTCTTGACTAACCTTTAAAAAGATATCTATCGCGAAGCCCAATACCTATTTAAGACCCCATCGAAATATCTACAGATTCAGCTTCACTGCCCTACTTTCCTGGCTACTTCCATCTAAGACAAATAAAGTCCTTCACACCAGATCCCCTTTCAAGGGACATGGATGGACTTACCACCGAGGGTAGCGAAGAAGCCTTCAAAACCTTTAAGGCCTTCAAAGTCCCCTTCCCAATTTCTTGACTATCCTTTAAAAAGATATCTATCGTGAAGCCCAATACCTATTTCAGACCCCATCGAAATATCTAGATTCAGCTCCACTGCCCTACTTTCCTGGGCTACTTCCATCTAAGACAAATATAGTCCTTCACACCAGATCCCCTTTCAAAGGACATGGATGGACTTACCACCAAGGGTAGCGAAGAAGCCTTCAAAGTAGCAACCATTCTGTCCGAATACAAAGTATCCATGGAGGGAGGTGTACAACGTGATGGTGAATCCACACAGGACCATGAAGTGGTTGGCAAAGGCCAAATTTAGCAGGATGTAGTTTAAGGGTGTTCGGAGCTTCTTGTGCTGGATGGTGACATAGAGGGTCATGAAGTTGATTGGGAGACCGAGGAGGATGAGCAAGAACATGTAGGCGGCCAAAACTGAATACTTCCATGGCTCTGCCAGGTAATACTGAGGGTAGTCGAAGGGGCTTCGTACTACCCCAGTCTTGTTAGACATGGGGATGTAAAAATTGGGACCTTCTGTTCCGTTCATGGTGGCAGCTCTTGAAAGTTTTCACCCCCCTCGGGTTAGAAACCACTTCTCGTGTGTCTCTCCCTCCTCTCAGGAATCCCAAGAAAAACTTTATGTTCCCAGCAAGAGCCGCTCTACAGAGTGACCGCAGGTACACCACTCTTTATAACGTGCCAACTTCCATAAGCCGCCACTGCCAATGTCAGCACCCAGGGATTTAGATCTCCATTAATCATTGTAATCCAAGCTAAGGTTGCAAAGTGTTAATTGGCTTCTCCTAAACGTATTAAGACTACACCTGTCTCACTGTTAAACACATTGGAGGAAAGTGTATTTAAAAGTGACAGCGAGAAATTCAGGTCAGACTAATGAAAGCCCCCTTATCGCGGGATATATCAAAAGGAAACAGATTATTAAAGCCGCAATGACGCACGCGCTGCAGAGGACGTCTATAAATTGTTAGCACTCTGCCCTTCCAAAGCTGGGGTCTCAGATGGGGCACCGTCTGCATGGAGTCTGTCTGTCCCCACTTGTGTTTTAACAGGTTTCCTCTCAAACCCCCCCCTAAAAAAATGGAAAAATTATCAGCATCTCACCCAATTGACCTTATGCCGCGTACACACCATCATTTTTCGGGTTGTAAAAAGCAACGTTTTTCAGGCTCTAGAAAAAAACATGTTTTTTTCAACCCGATCATTAAAACGGCCTTGCCTACACACGATCGTGAAAAAAAAAATGCTCTAGCAAAGCGCGGTGAAGTACAAAACGTACACTATAAAGGGGAAATTCCATGCAGATGGTGCCTCCCTTTGGGCTGCTTTTGCTGATTCCATGTTAGTAAAAGACGGTTTGCGCTTTTCTGTCTGTTACAGCGTGATGAATGTGCTATCTCCATTACGAACGCTGGTTTTACCTGAACGAGCGCTCCCGTCTCATAACTTGCTTCTGAGCATGCACGGATTTTTCACATCGTTAAATCCCACAAACGACCATTTTTTACAACCCGAATAACGACAACGTTAAAAACGTAGTAAAAAAATAGAGCATGTTCAAAAAAAAATGTTGCCCGTTTTTTTAACAACCCAAAAAATGATCGTGTGTACGCGGCAAAAGAGAGCATATACATAGAAAATGGAAGGGAAGTCCTTGGCTCCCCTATACGTTTTTTTAGGGGGTATGGCGACCTCCTAGGGGTGTTTACATTTTTTGCTCTTAATCTTGCCCGGTTCTAGGTATTCGCTTTGGGGCAATCTTATGCCTCGTTTCCACTGAGCGGATCGGTTCGGTACGGTACGCTATTTTGGGTGTTTCCATTATGAAAGCGTGCCATAAAAACGAACCGTACCGGAACATTCTGGGTCCTGCTTCAGATGCGGGGCCATAGAAAATGGAACGGTTCCATTAGGGCGGACCTACAAATACATCTCACTGATTGGTGGACGCGCTAGGCTTTTTTTCTAAATCTTGTATGGTCCCGGATGGTCCTATTGGCAGTGGAAATGCTCAGCAGAATAGACCGGACCATTCTAACCCGTTCCATTCTAAGCGACCCAAACCGATCCGCTCAGTGGAAACGACGAGGCATTAGGTTCTGGTTCTGCAGGCCAAGTAATGTTACTATCCTTCTCGGATTGTTCACTCTGTATTGTAATTCCTCTGATTGTTAAAATGTTTTATTTATTTTTTGATTACCTGAAAATTTTCTCAATAAAAATCATTGAAATAAAAAAAAAAGAAAGAAAATAGAAGGGAAAGCCCTCACATCGCCACACCCGTGAATTAGAGAGGGAACAAGAAAAGAGAGTACCCATAGGTCGGACTTTAGAGGCATAGAAAACAATGGAGAAATAGAAAAAAATAACAGTATTTATTGAGAAAAATACATGGTATGAACAGAGCATTCAAAAATAGGTGAAAATCACATAAAATGATACAAATTGTACAGTGAGCCCCCTATGCGTCAACAGATTTCACCTACAGGCTTTATCAGGACACGTTAAAGGTTCTAAAGATAGCAAAAGAGAAAACAAATCTCATTGTCTGAAATAAAACATATTCGAAGTGTGAGACTATGAGTGGTCACAAAGGGTACAGTGTCATTGTCACGGGATGACAGAGTCAGTGTCACAGGGGGTACAGGGTCAATGTCACAGTAGTACAGAGTCAGTGTCACAGGGCCCTTTGAGAACGATCGTATTACTCGAAACTAGTCAGGACGGAGCCACGCTCTGACGTCACCGCCATAGGCGTCCGCTCCATAGGGCAAGGGGGGGGGCAATTGACCCCCCCCCTGGAAAATCGAGACGGTGTTGAAGAGTTTTGCGGCTGCAGGCTGCCTGAGCGGTCTCGGACTGGATGTCACACAGGCGCAGTGAGCAGAGTGAAGCTGCCTCCCCCTCCAGTGTTTATGTGTACACGCTGATGTGAGGTACTGAATGGAATGGGGAGGGGGATTTGTGCTGAATGGGGGGTCCATCTGTGCTGAAGGGGGGTCTGTGCTTAAAGGGGGTCCATCTGTGTTGAAGGGGGGTCTGTGCTGAATGGAGGGGTCTGTGCGGAATGGGGGTCCATCTGTGCTGAAGGGGGGGTCCATCTGTGCTGAATGGAGGGGTCTGTGCAGAATGGGGTCCATCTGTGCTGAATGGAGGGGTCTGTGCTGAGGGGGGGTCTGTGCTGAAGGTGGGGTCCATATGTGCTTAAGGGGGGTCTGTACATTCTCTAGGCTATATTTATATGGGCATGGAGTGAAGCTGAATTATCTCAAGAGCTATTTCACACTGCCAGCTGGTTCATTATCAGTAAAGTGCCACTTTACCATAGTTTTAACAGCGATATTCGGCTGCTAGCGGGGCGCTTTTAACCCCCGCTAGCATTTGAAGAAAGGGTTAAATGCGACTGTGTGTCGCCGCTGCCGAAGCGCCCCTCCCTGAAAAAATTTCAGCGGACGCCCATGGTCACCGCGTCCAGAAGTGACCCCGTAAGCACGGGTGCACGTTTGTTTTATTTGTTTTATTTTGTTTTCTCTTTGACTGGATGTAATGCCTTCGATTTTGTACTTATGAAGTGCATCTAGTGTATACTCTATACAATTTTAATAAAACCCGGATTATTGCGGTACTTCACTATTTGAGTCCCCCTTTTTTTCCTGGGTCTCCAACTGGATCCTCTGGAACTGTGTAACCAGCTTAGGACCTGGAAAGGAGTTTGGGATCCACACCTACCAAAACGAGGACCAGCTGAATGCAGAGGAGTGCTGCAGCTTCCCTTATCCTCCCCTCCGGGATTGAGTGGATCTATATGCCTTATTAGCTGGGAATCTGGTATGAGTTTACTACCTACCCCTCCTCTGGTGGATCTTTTCTATTCTATCCAAACCTGACTGGTGGCGGAACCCCTTTCATCTTGGCCTTTTACCCTTCAACATATAACCATGGAGTTGACATTCTGATGTGGACATTATGTTCAAGAAGTCATACACTTAATATATATATTTTTGGACTGAATGGATTATATATTTTTTATTATTACTATTATTATTATTTTCTCTCAGCCATATATTTAATTTATTCTGGTTGTTTCACTAGAAGGTTTCTCTTTACCTTCTTTCCTTAAGGATTAATATATTTCCTATATTTAATATTGTTTATTTATTTAATCATTTTTTAACACTATATTCACCACATGGTATGATTAGCGCAATTTTTTCCCCCAATGTCACAGGGGTACAAAGTCAGTGTCACAGAGGGTACAGAGTCAATGTAACAGGGGGTACAGGGTCAATGTCACAGGAGTACAGAGTCAGTGTCACAGGGGTACAGAGTCAATGTAACAGGGGGAAAAGGGTCAATGTCACAGGAGTACAGAGTCAGTGTCACAGAGTCAATGTAACAGGGGGTACAGGGTTAATGTCACAGGAGTACAGAGTCAGTGTCACAGGAGTACAGAGTCAGTGTCACAGGGGTACAGAGTCAATGTAACAGGGGGTACAGAGTCAATGTAACAGGGGGTACAGAGTCAATGTAACAGGGGGTACAGAGTCAATGTCACAGGAGTACAGAGTCAGTGTCACAGGAGTACAGAGTCAGTGTCACAGGAGTACAGAGTCAGTGTCACAGGGGTACAGAGTCAATGTAACAGGGGGTACAGAGTCAATGTAACAGGGGGTACAGAGTCAATGTAACAGGGGGTACAGAGTCAATGTCACAGGAGTACAGAGTCAGTGTCACAGGAGTACAGAGTCAGTGTCACAGAGGGTACAGAGTCAATGTAACAGGGGGTACAGGGTCAATGTCACAGGAGTTCAGAGTCAGTGTCACAGGAGTACAGAGTCAGTGTCACAGGGGTACAGAGTCAATGTAACAGGGGGAAAAGGGTCAATGTCACAGGAGTACAGAGTCAGTGTCACAGAGGGTACAGAGTCAATGTAACAGGGGGTACAGGGTTAATGTCACAGGAGTACAGAGTCAGTGTCACAGGAGTACAGAGTCAGTGTCACAGGGGTACAGAGTCAATGTAACAGGGGGTACAGAGTCAATGTCACAGGAGTACAGAGTCAGTGTCACAGGAGTACAGAGTCAGTGTCACAGGAGTACAGAGTCAGTGTCACAGAGGGTACAGAGTCAATGTAACAGGGGGTACAGGGTCAATGTCACAGGAGTACAGAGTCAGTGTCACAGGAGTACAGAGTCAGTGTCACAGGGTCACAGAGTCAATGTAACAGGGGGAAAAGGGTCAATGTCACAGGAGTACAGAGTCAGTGTCACAGAGGGTACAGAGTCAATGTAACAGGGGGTACAGGGTTAATGTCACAGGAGTACAGAGTCAGTGTCACAGGAGTACAGAGTCAGTGTCACAGGGTCACAGAGTCAATGTAACAGGGGGAAAAGGGTCAATGTCACAGGAGTACAGAGTCAGTGTCACAGGAGTACAGAGTCAGTGTCACAGGGTCACAGAGTCAATGTAACAGGGGGAAAAGGGTCAATGTCACAGGAGTACAGAGTCAGTGTCACAGAGGGTACAGAGTCAATGTAACAGGGGGTACAGGGTTAATGTCACAGGAGTACAGAGTCAGTGTCACAGGAGTACAGAGTCAGTGTCACAGGGGTACAGAGTCAATGTAACAGAGGGTACAGAGTCAATGTCACAGGAGTACAGAGTCAGTGTCACAGGAGTACAGAGTCAGTGTCACAGGAGTACAGAGTCAGTGTCACAGGGGTACAGAGTCAATGTAACAGGGGGTACAGAGTCAATGTAACAGAGGGTACAGAGTCAATGTCACAGGAGTACAGAGTCAGTGTCACAGGAGTACAGAGTCAGTGTCACAGGCGTACAGAGTCAGTGTCACAGAGGGTACAGAGTCAATGTAACAGGGGGTACAGGGTCAATGTCACAGGAGTACAGAGTCAGTGTCACAGGAGTACAGAGTCAGTGTCACAGAGGGTACAGAGTCAATGTCACAGGAGTACAGAGTCAGTGTCACAGGAGTACAGAGTCAATGTCACAGGAGTACAGAGTCAGTGTCACAGGAGTACAGAGTCAGTGTCACAGGGGTACAGAGTCAATGTAACAGGGGGTACAGGGTCATCGTCCACAGCAATCTTTCCAATACTTCATTGCAAAAAAAAAAATCCATGCACCTGGAAGACGTCACGTATGACAATACATGTTAGGTGATGCTACGTGCTGACGTCATCACGCACCCCGGAAGTGTGGGTGTTTGAAATGTTATCATTTGCTGGCAAATACGTTTTACCTGTATAGAATTTTTTTTTTAGCAATAAACACATATCTTTTTGGTAATACACTGTTGGAACCTTCATATTTTTATATACGATATCTGATGGACCTGACTGGGAAAGAGGAGAATTTGGAGGTGTGTCAGGAGGAATCGTTTCCGGTCATCAACGAGTCCTGTGGACAGGATACATCTTCAGACCCCGCAGAGGGCTATTTCTGCAGGCGCTTCTGACCTCGCCAATATAGAAGGTCCACTCTTTCCTCCACTTACTGAATTTCCTTCACACAGAGATCTCAATCCCCCTTTTTCTGGTGGTGCAAACCCTGGAATATTTCATCCTGCTGGATTTGCTATACGTGTGACCCCTGTGGCACTTTATTTCCTCATCACACAGAGAAGCTCACTAGGCACTTTATTACACTCATATCTTTAGAGACGTTTACATTTATCAATTGTATTTCACATATGAGTTATTGATTTTTCATATTTTTAAATTGTATTAATTCACCTATTCACCAATACCTGCAAAATGAATTGTTTTCGAAACATTTTATGAGAATTCCCAATTTTTACAGTTGACAGAAGGTGGTGTTCCACTTTAAATCATAAGCACTGTCATGCAGGTCAGGTTTTCTGCTGCCTTAGGTGTATAAGATGTTAAAGAGGAGTTCCACACAAATTTGGAACTTTCGCTTGTTCCACTCCTCACCCCCTTACATGCCACATTTGGCATGTAATTTTTTTTGGGGGGGAGTGGGGGCTTCAGGAGGAGTGGGACTTCCTGTCCCACTTCCTGCTCCCGCCGAGGGGCTGGTAAGGCGATTAGGCGTAATCGCCTTATTTCAGCCCCTCCCTGTAGGCGATGGCCTAGGACACTGACAGGTCCTAGGCAATCGCCTGTCCAATCAGCGGCTCGCCGCGCCGCGCGCGCATGCGCAGGGTGGCTCGCGCATGCGCAGTGGGTGCCCGGCCGTGAAGCCGAAGGCTGTCAGGGCTGGGTGTCCACAGTCGGGATGGAGACGCCGGCTGGGGAGGGGGGGGGAGATGAGCGGAGCGGAGCCCCGGTCGGCGCGTCGCTGGAACGCAGGAGCAGGTAAGTGAGTGTTTATTAAAAGCCAGCAGCTACACTTTTTGTAGCTGCTGACTTTTAATAAACACAATTTTTGGCTGGAACACCCCTTTAATAACACATTGGGGATTATTTATGAAAGGCAAATCCACTCTCCACTACAAGTGCAAACTACGGGCCAGATTCTTAAAAAATTGCGTATTCGCGGCATAGCATATCGTATCGTATCCCATTTACGCCATGCCTACGCAGTTTTTACAGGGAAAGTGCTGTATTCTCAAAGCACTTGCTCCGTAATTTGCGGCGGCGTAGCATAAAGGGGACGGCGTAAGACCGCGTAATTCAAATAGTGAAGGAGGGGGGCGTGCTGTATTTAAATTAAGCGCGCCCCCGTGCCGCACGAACTGCGCATGTGCCGGCCTCAAACGTAGGCCACTGCGCATGCTCCAGCGTACGCCGCAAATACAGCGAATACGACGGCAACGTAATTAACGTATAGGCCTATTCGCGGCGAGTTACGCAAACAACGTAAACGATGGAAAAACACGATGCTGTCCCGACGTCCATACTTAACATGGCTTACGGCGGACCTACGCAAGGTTATCCCTCCTTCTAGCAGGGGTAACCTTACGCGTACGCAAACTACGTCGACGGCGCGCAACTTCGTTCGGGAATCAGCGTATCACGCTCATTTGCATATTCGACGCAGAAGTCGACGGGAATGCCACCTAGCGGCCGGGGTAGTATTGCATTTAAGATCCGACGGTGTAAGTGACTTACGCCAGTCGGATCTACGCCGTATCTATGCGTAAGCGATTCTAAGAATCACGTCGCATAGATACCCGGGCTCAGAAACAGAGATACGACGGTGTATCTGGAGATACACCGTCGTATCTCTTTGAGAATCTGGCCCTACAAGTGCAAATTGCACTTGGAATTGCACTGAAAGTGCACTTGGAAGTGCAGTCGCTGTAGATCCGAGGGGGACATACAAGAAAAAAAAAGAAAAAAACAGCATTTTAGTTTGCACATGTTTGGATAATAAAATCAGCAGAGCTTCCCCTCATTTCAGATCTACCCCTCAGATTTACAGCGACTCCACTTCCAAGTGCACTTTCTGTGCAATTTCTAATGCACTTTGCACTTGCAGTGCAAAGTGGATTTGCTTTTCGTTAAATAACCCCCAATGTATTGGCAGATCTAGGACCTGTAGAGTCAATGGCTGTGTATACATTTAGAGATAATACTTATTAATCCCGTCAATCATTCAGGAAAGTGACATCGCTGCGTCTGATACATGGCACCTCCTGCTCCTCTTCTTCCTCCGGGTCTACATATAATAACGCAGGTTTATCATCATTTATAGGCAATTATTTTGTCAGTAAGTTTTAATAAGCAGCGTGCACAGCGCTCACATGATCCCTCTGTATTAATGTCAGTTAGGGCTCCAGTTTACTCTCACAATCCAAACACAATCTGGTAGGGTAATCGGCTTCTGTCTAATTACTCCTTAGAGGGTGTGTATGAGATACAGAGACTGGTGTGAATGGCTCAGTATTCTCTGATCTGAGGTGTGAAGGTGCAGGAATTGGGGGTGATCTGAGGTGTGAAGGATTTGGGGTGAAGGTGCAGGAACTGGGGGTGATCTGAGGTATGAAGGTGCAGGAATTAGGGTGATCTGAGGTGTGAATGAATTGGGGTGATCTGAGCGGTGAAGGTGCAGGAATTGGGGTGATCTGAGGTATGAAGGTGCAGGAATTGGGGTGATCCGAGATGAGAAGGTGAAGGAATTGGGGAGATCTGAGGTGTGAAGGTGCATGAATTGGGGTCATCTGAGATGAGAAGGTGAAGGAATTGGGGAGATCTGAGGTGGAAGGTGCATGAATTGGGGTCATCTGAGATGAGAAGGTGAAGGAATTGGGGTGATCTGAGGTATGAAGGTGCAGGAACTGGGGTGATCTGAGGTGTGAAGGTGCAGGAATTGGGGTGATCTTTGGTATGAAGGTGCAGGAATTGGGGTGATCTGAGGTGTGAAGGTGCAGGAATTTGGGTGATCTGAGGTGTAAAGGTGCAGAAAATGGGGTGATCTGAGATGAGAAGGTGAAGGAATTGGGGTGATCTTTGGTATGAAGGAATTGGGGTGATCCGAGGTGTAAAGGTGCAGGAATTGGGGTGATCCGAGGTGTAAAGGTGCAGGAATTGGGGTGATCTGAGGGGTGAAGGAATTGGGGTGATCTGAGGGGTGAACTGAGGTGTGAAGGATTTGGGGTGAAGGTGCAGGAACTGGGGGTGATCTGAGGTATGAAGGTGCAGAAATTGGGGTGATCTGAGGTGTGAAGGTGAAGGAATTGGGGTGATCTGAGTTGAGAAGGTGAAGGAATTGGGGTGATTCGAGGTATGAAGGTGCAGGAATTGGGGTGATCTGAGGTGTTAAGGTGAAGGAATTGGGGTGATCTGAGGGGTGAAGGTGAAGGAATTGGGGTGATCTGAGGGGTGAAGGTGAAGGAATTGGGGTGATCTGAGGGGTGAAGGAATTGGGGTGATCTGAGGTGTGAAGGTGAAGGAATTGGGGTGATCTGAGGTGTGAAGGTGAAGGAATTGGGGTGATCTGAGGTGTGAAGGTGAAGGAACTGGGGTGATCTGAGGTATGAAGGTGCAGGAATTGGGGTGATCTGAGGTGTGAAGGTGAAGGAATTGGCGTGATCTGAGTTGAGAAGGTGAAGGAATTGGGGTGATTCGAGGTATAAAGGTGCAGGAATTGGGGTGATCTGAGGGGTGAAGGTGAAGGAATTGGGGTGATCTGAGGGGTGAAGGTGAAGGAATTGGGGTGATCTGAGGGGTGAAGGTGAAGGAATTGGGGTGATCTGAGGGGTGAAGGTGAAGGAATTGGGGTGATCTGAGGGGTGAAGGTGAAGGAATTGGGGTGATCTGAGGGGTGAAGGTGAAGGAATTGGGGTGATCTGAGGGGTGAAGGTGAAGGAATTGGGGTGATCTGAGGGGTGAAGGTGAAGGAATTGGGGTGATCTGAGGTGTGAAGGTGAAGGAATTAACTAACACTACTACTACTACTACTACTACTACTACTACTACTAATGCTTTGGCAATGCTAACATGTATTTGGTCCTGCCAATAAAGCTTATTTGAATTGAAAAATAAATAAATAAATAAATAATAATTGGTTAAACAAATTATCAGTAAAACAAGGAGAGACACTGGGCAGTATAAAGCTTCCATGCCCCGCAGACGGAGGACAAGGGATGGGGGACAGGGGACTGGGAGAAGGGGGGGACAAGGGATGGGACGGGGGAGTTGGAGAAAGTCCAGTAGCTGCTCTGACAATAGGAAATGGGATTAGAAGAAGCCCAGAAACTGATAAGAGAAGAACAAACAGTTACAAGAACGTTAAAGGCTGAGAGAGGATTTATGGGAGGAGGAGGAGGAGAGGATCGGCCATCTGTGTATATTGTACATCACTCAGAGAAATTCCTCATTATAAACACACAATAAATTTCCATGTCACAGATCCCCCCCCCCCCCCCCCCCCCCCCCCCCGATCGGTGTAGGAAGAGATGAATGAGCAATGATCACCACCGGGTGTGAGCAGGGCCAGATTAAGGACATCATGGGCCTGGTGCTGAGGATTTTGGTGGGGCCTTTTATATATAATAAATAAATGTGTGAGAATCACAGCGCAGCAATGGAGGGCCCAGTCTGTAAATTTAAGTGTACCCTAATGTGCTAATATGCTGTGCATACTTGTACACTGTGGCATAACCTACCCCAGGGCCTCTAAAAAGTAGTAATGTCAGGAAAGTTTACTACCGCTTTAATATCACAGGATCCCAGAAACCTCTCATGGGGCCCACTACTGACCCAGTGGCCCTTGGGCAGTGCATAAGTGCATAGTTGCCAACATTTAAAAAATATTTTCAGGGACACTTTTTCACAAGTGCTATATTTAGAGTAGCTGAGATCCCCGATGTTCCTCTGTACATCACAGTAGTAATCACAAAATTAAATAAGTTCTAGTAACAGAACAAATATGAGAACTGAGATTTCCTTTAGTTGAACTAACAAGTGTGTCCATTCTAGAGCTGGTAACATTGAGGGTATTCAGTATCATTTTAAAGAACTGTTTTTTGTGGGTAAGCGACATAGGGGAGGAGTACAGACGGTATATAAGTGGGAAGTATGTGCAGGTGAGTGAGAGGAATGTGGAGGGTCTAACATTGGGCACTATGTACAGGAGAAGAGTGCAAAGGGTACGACAGTGGGCAGTATGTACAGGAGAGAAGTGTGGAGGGTACGACAGTGGGCAGTATGTACAGGAGGGAAGTGTGGAGGGTACGACAGTGGGCAGTATGTACAGGAGAGAAGTGTATGACAGCAGGCACCATGTACAGGAGAGGAGTGTGGAGGGTATGACAGTGGGCACTATGTATAGGAGAGGAGTGTGGACGGTATGATAGTGGGCACTATGTATAGGAGAGGAGTGTGGAGGGTATGACAATGGGCACTATGTATAGGAGAGGAGTGTGGAGGGTATGACAGTGGGCACTATGTATAGGAGAGGAGTGTGGATGGTATGATAGTGGGCACTATGTATAGGAGAGGAGTGTGGAGGGTATGACAGTGGGCAGTATGTACAGGAGAGGAGTGTGGACGGTATGATAGTGGGCACTATGTATAGGAGAGGAGTGTGGAGGGTACAACAGTGGGCAATATGTACAGGAGAGGAATGTGGAGGGTACGACAGTGGGCACTATGTACAGGCGAGAAGTGTATGACAGCAGGTACTATGTACAGGAGAGGAGTGTGAAGGGTATGACAGTGGGCAGTTTGTACAGGAGGAGTGTGGGGGCATGACAGAGGGTAGTATGTACCAGAGAGAAGTGTGGAGGGTATGATGGGGCAGTATGTACAGGAGAGAAGTGTGTAGGGTATGACAGTGGGCAGTATGTACAGGAGAGGAATGGGGATGGTATGATAGTGGGCACTATGTATAGGAGAGGAGTGTGGAGGGTACAACAGTGGGCAATATGTACAGGAGAGGAATGTGGAGGGTACGACAGTGGGCACTATGTACAGGCGAGAAGTGTATGACAGCAGGTACTATGTACAGGAGAGGAGTGTGAAGGGTATGACAGTGGGCAGTTTGTACAGGAGTAGTGTGGGGGCATGACAGAGGGTAGTATGTACCAGAGAGAAGTGTGGAGGGTATGATGGGGCAGTATGTACAGGAGAGAAGTGTGGAGGGTATGACAGTGGGCAGTATGTACAGGAGAGGAATGGGGATGGTATGATAGTGGGCACTATGTATAGGAGAGGAGTGTGGAGGGTGCGACAGTGGAAAGTATGTACAGAAGAGGAGTCTATGACAGCAGGCACTATGTACAGGAGAGGAGTGTGGAGGGTATGATAGTGGGCACTGTGTACAGGAGAGGAGTGTGGAGGGTATGATAGTGGTCACTATGTACAGGAGAGTAGTGTGGAGAGTATGACAGTGGGCACTATATATAGGAGAGGAGTGTGGAGGGCAGGACAGTGTGCACTATGTACAGGAAAGGAGTGTGGAGAGTATGACAGACTATGTACAGGAGTGGAAGGATGTTTAGGGACTGCGTAGTGGTCACCAATTATGCAGAGACCAGCCATAGTCGATCTATGTATGGGCTAGCTGGTTTTACACAAGTCAATCTATTAATCGACTTGAGTACAACCAGCCTGTTTTTCCCAAAACAATCAGTGCTGCCAGCTATAGATAGCAACACTGATCATTGTACTCACTGGCAGAACACAATAACACTACAGGAGTGATTCCCCCATCTACAGGTCAGCAGGTGAGAGGGTGTGTGGGGACAGGCTGGGGAGAGATACTAGTCAGTGGCTGGGTAGGCACTGGCTAGTATCAGAGCCAGATACACACAGGTTACATACGTCGCGATCGTTAGAGCGAGAGCAATAATTCTAGCACTAGACTTCCTCTGTAAGGCCGCGTACACACAGCAGAGAACCTCGACGGGCAGAACACATCGTTCTGCCCGTCGAGGTTCTCTGCCGGCCGTCGAAATCGGCGACCCGCCCGTCGGGAATGGCAACCAGCCATTCATCCAGGCGGGCCGTCGAGCAAATAGAGAGCGTGCTCTCTATTTCTGCCCGACGGGATGCTCGCCGAGAGCGTACACACGGCCGAGGTCCTCGCTGGAATGCAGCTTCCAGCGAGGTTCTCGCTGGTTTCCAGCGAGAACCTCGGTCGTGTGTACGCCGCCTGACTCTAAACATGTAACCTAAAAGATGTTTAAAGCATCGCTTAGGATACCAAAAAAAAAAAAAAAAAATCGTGCTAACTTTAGTGTTTTTTTTTTTTAATGTATGAGTTTATTTCCAAAAAAAAACATGTTTGAAAAATTGCTGCGCGAATACAGTACCATTCTAGATCTGCACAATTAATCGTTAAAAAATCGTGATCTTGATTCAACCCCCCTGACATCTCCAATGCAGAGTTTGCTGATTCTTTCATATAACAAGTGGAGAGACTTTCAGCTGTCAAAAGAAAATATCCAGCAGTCTGCCAAGTTCTTAGCAGGAAACATTGTAACTAACGCTTTCTTCTTATATCAAAGGGATAAACTTCTGTGTGTAAAGAAAATATCCGGGCAGTCTGCCAAGTTTGTAAACAACATGAAACATTGTAACCAACTTCCTTTTTAGATCAAACTTCTGTGTGTAAATGCAAGAAATGTAACCACTTAAAGTCCAACACTTGTTTAAGTTAAAAAGCAATATTTTTTGCTAGAAAATTACTTGGAACCGCCAAACATTATATATATTTTAGCAGAGACAAAAATGGCAATTGCTGCAATATTTTATGTCACGCTGCATTTGCCCACTTCATTGAATAATAAAAACCATAAAAACAAAACAGTAAAGTTAGCCCATTTTCTTTTTTTCATTTTAATGTGAAAGACGATGTTATGCCGTACGAATCGTGAGAGAATCGTGATCTATCTTCTAAGCAAAAAAATTGCAGTTGTCGTTTTAGCCAGAATCGTGCAGCTCTATGCCGTGCAACATAAAAAGTTGCAAAGACCACCATAGAGTAATTTTCTAGCAAAAAACCAATGATGATTTTTTTTTTCTCAGTCTGCTGCAGTGTGTCAGCTTGTATTTATAATGGCTGCTCTGTATGTAGCTTCTGACAGGCTGTGCAAGCAGCCCCGTATCTCCGGAACCATAAATGATAGCCTTCCCATATTTTGACCAGTTGTGGGGTAGGTCTTCAACTGACTACCCCCCAAATGTGGGGTTTCTGTGACCTCTAGTCATCAAGCTACAACCCCCGAAGTCGATCTAAAAAAAAAAAAATGGGCCTATCTTGAGAAAGGGGCCTGGAGCTGCAGCTCCATCAGCCCCTCTGTTAATCCGGCCCTGTGTGTGAGGAATAAAATCTGAGAATGTAAACAGCTAATGTGATCTCAATTCTGATATTTCTGACTGCAACAGGCTAAAAAACATAAAATGTCCTATATATGTCCCATACAACGTCCTCAATATGTCCCATACAACGTCCTCAATATGTCCCATACAACGTCCTCAATATGTCCCATACAACGTCCTTAATATGTCCCATACAACGTCCTTAATATGTCCCATACAACGTCCTTAATATGTCCCATACAACGTCCTTAATATGTCCCATACAACGTCCTTAATATGTCCCATACAACGTCCTTAATATGTCCCATACAACGTCCTTAATATGTCCCATACAACGTCCTCAATATGTCCCATACAACGTCCTTAATATGTCCCATACAACGTCCTCAATATGTCCCATACAACGTCCTCAATATGTCCCATACAACGTCCTCAATATGTCCCATACAACGTCCTTAATATGTCCCATACAACGTCCTTAATATGTCCCATACAACGTCCTCAATATGTCCCATACAACGTCCTCAATATGTCCCATACAACGTCCTCAATATGTCCCATACAACGTCCTCAATATGTCCCATACAACGTCCTCAATATGTCCCATACAACGTCCTTAATATGTCCCATACAACGTCCTCAATATGTCCCATACAACGTCCTCAATATGTCCCATACAACGTCCTCAATATGTCCCATACAACGTCCTCAATATGTCCCATACAACGTCCTTAATATGTCCCATACAACGTCCTTAATATGTCCCATACAACGTCCTCAATATGTCCCATACAACGTCCTCAATATGTCCCATACAACGTCCTTAATATGTCCCATACAACGTCCTTAATATGTCCCATACAACGTCCTATATATGTCCCATACAACGTCCTATATATGTCCCATACAACGTCCTATATATGTCCCATACAACGTCCTTAATATGTCCCATACAACGTCCTTAATATGTCCCATACAACGTCCTTAATATGTCCCATACAACGTCCTTAATATGTCCCATACAACGTCCTTAATATGTCCCATACAACGTCCTTAATATGTCCCATACAACGTCCTTAATATGTCCCATACAACGTCCTATATATGTCCCATACAACGTCCTTAATATGTCCCATACAACGTCCTATATATGTCCTATATATGTCCCATACAATGTCCTATATATGTCCTATACAATGTCCTATATATGTCCTATACAATGTCCTATATATGTCCCATACAATGTCCTTAATATGTCCCATACAACGTCCTTAATATGTCCCATACAACGTCCTTAATATGTCCCATACAACGTCCTATATATGTCCTATATATGTCCCATACAATGTCCTATATATGTCCTATACAATGTCCTATATATGTCCTATACAATGTCCTATATATGTCCTATACAATGTCCTATATATGTCCCATACAACGTCCTATACAACGTGACAGCTTTCGGCTACAGATAGGACTGGAGATCTTTCAGCAGGTTAGGTACCCCTGGATGACCTGCAATGTACATTGGGTAGAGGGGGATGGGGATTATTGCGGTGCCAAAACACTTGAATCAAAATTTGTGTAAAAATAAAAATGTTATTACATATATTTCAAACAAGCAAAAAAAAAAAAATTATATATATATATATATATCTCTATATATAAAATAATCAGAAAAGAAAGGAAGGAGCACATAAAGTATACTACCGGCCAGGTTGGTATAGGCCTTTAGTAGTGACGAGTCCAGACTTCCCTACATGTTTGGCCAAGACATTGGCTTCTTCAGGGAAATAGGACATTACCAATATAATGAATATTGCTCTATAAAAGAGAAATAGAACAGTAAATATATATAAATATAAAATTCACAACCCGTGGCCTTTTATCAGGGGTTGTATGATTCTCACTAATCAGTGGGAGGGGGAGGGGGGCGATATCTCTAGTGCCCTGTCGCCCCACTATCTGGTATCGCACACCAGGATTATATTGCAATTTTGATATTTATATTTATTTACTGTTATATTTCTCTTTATAGAGCAATATACATTATATTGGTCACATCCTATTCCCCTGAAGAAGCCAATGTGATGGTGTTTTTAATCATTGTCCTGCTGCATAACCCAAGTGCGTTTGAGGTCAGGAACTGATGGGCAGACATTCTCCTTCAGGATTTTCTGGTAGAGCTCAGAATTCCATAAGTCTCATAAGTCCATCAATTATGCCAAGTCGTTCAGGTCCTGAAGCTGCAAAGTAGCCCCAGACCATCACACTATGGAGAGGAAGTGTGGGATGTGGCGCGGGGGCCGCATTGTAATTCCCGCCTTCTGGAGAGCCTGCAGCGCCTATGATGGACATCACACGTCCCACGGTCCCGGCATTGGACCAGTGGGACATCCATCATAGGCGTTGCGCAGGCTCCAGAAGGCGGGACCTGCTATGGCATTCGGCCACACTTGGCAGCGCTCTGGATCAGATCGGTCCCGATGCTCGCTCGGGGATAACAATGGAGACCTGCAATCATGAGACGCAGGGCTTTACGGGGATCCATTCAGGGCTCCAGCCCCCCCCCTCCCGTTGCCCCTGGGATGTAGTAATAGACATGTTGCATGACGGGCTGTATGTTGAGGCTTGCAGGTATATATTGGGTGAACATTTACAGACGCAGCCCTCTGCAGGTCTATGTTTGAATTGTACATGAGCTACTTTGCACCTAATCTGATCATTAGTATCATGGCTGACCTGTCCTTCCCTGGGAGGCTTTTGCAGATGGTATATTGGCTAAGCCGTGTCCCTGATGGAAAGTCTCCTTGTTTCTTGCCTCCGGTCATTAGAACAGGAGGTACGATTCTCCAACTGGGATAGAATAAAAATGTTTTTAGCTGAAGTGGGAAGGGTTACACCTTTTCATAAGGCCCATCTCCAGAGAAAAGAAGAATGCGCCCTTGCACTGCATCCACACCCACCAAATAGTAGTAAAGTACTGTAATCACCCTACCCAATTCCCATGGCTATCCAGAAAACAAAACACAATGCCGATTTGGCTGTCTGGTTCCGGCTAACGAGCTGGTTCCATTAAGGACTGCGCAGGCGCAATCTGATCTGACGGTCTGGTTCCGCCTAACGAGCTGGTTCCATTAAGGACTGCGCAGGCGCAATCTGATCTGACGGTCTGGTTCCGGCTAACAAGCTGGTTCTGCGCAGGCGCAATCCTTACCGACGAAAATCTCCGAACCATCGGCCGGCATCCAGGGCGACGTGGAATTTGAGGAAAGTGGCCAGTTGGCCTCACGTCCTTGTTTTGCTCGGACGGCTCGCTTGGCCTCCTGGCTTTTTTTTTTTTTTTTTTTTTTAACATCCTCCAATCCACAGGGATGTTAAAGAATGAGCCTGGATGCCGCCCGAGGTTCGGAGATTTCCGTCAGAAAGGATTGCGCCTGCGCAGTCCTTGAAGGAACCAGCTCGTTAAGGGAACAATACAGACAAGTCACCGGCACAATAGAGAATTGTCCTCTTTTGAATAATAAGGACTAAAATGGGGTTGCAGAACCATAAACTGGACCCAAATTATTGTCCATGGCTGTGAGGCCGCGTACACACGATCAGACCGGTCCGATGAGACTGGTCTGACGGACCGTTTTCATCAGGCCACCGCTGAAGTGGTCTGATGTGCGTACACACCATCAGTCCAAAATCCGATCAGACCAGAATGCGGTGACGTAGAACACAACGACGTGATGAAAAAACAAAGTACAATGCTTCCAAGCATGCGTCGACTTGATTCTGAGCATGCGCGGGTTTTTGGTCCGATTATGTACTAACCATCGTTTTGGTCAGACGTCCATCGGACAGATTTTAAAGAAAGTTTTAAAACTTTGGTCTGATGGGCCGTACACACGATCAATTTGATCCGATGAAACTGGTCTTAAGGCCAGTTTCATCGGACCGGTCTGATCGTGTGTACGCGGCCTAAGACAACACTTTTCACAGCCAACGTTCCTACAGATGACATCATAATCAGCACAAACCAGACACAGGCAGTATGTAGAAAAAGATTTAATAAATTATATAAAAATATTATTTGAATTATGGATTGACTATCAGTGCTGGTACAGTATATAGGGTCCAGGCGGGGAATGTCACTGGCTGGGGTCCTCCATGGGTTTCCGGCAATAGGGGCAGCAGTTGTGCTGCAGGACCAGAAGTTCGTAGTCCTCTGTGTGAAACATCTGGAAAAGAAAAGATATTGTATGAAGTCAGCATTGAGAGACAAACTATAAAGAGAAGGGAGCAATGAGATACAACAAGACCTGAACAGGTGGGATCAATCAATGGGCGTTATAAGAAAGGTAAGCCATAGATAATGTTATTTTCTTCCCTATAACTAATAGCCGGCATAAAGTGATTGTAAAGTCTTGTTTTTTATTTATTTTTAAATAATAAACATGTCATACTTACCCAGGGGTGGACTGACCATTTGGGCATTCGGGTACTGCCCGAGGGCCCCATGCCACTAGGGGGCCTCACCAGGGTTGCCAGCCTCAGTAAAACCAGGGACAGGGGAATGTAAAAACAATCCCAAGATTATAGCTGCCCCGCCTCTCCAGTACCTTTTCAGTGTGTGTGTATTCTGTGTATGTTTAGTGTGTGTGTGTGTATATGTTTAGTGTGTGTTGTGTGGCCCCATAATCTATTGCCTTGGGGCCCCATAATCTCCTATTGCGCGGGGGCCCCAATTGTCAGTCCGCCCCTGTACTTATCTCCTCTGTGCAGTTGGTTTTGCACAGCGCAGCCCAACGCCTCCTCTTCTCGGGTCCCTCTTTGCTGCTCCTGGTCCCTCCCTCCTATCAAGTTGCCCCCCTCAGCCAGCAGCTTTCTATAAGGGGCACCTGAGCAAAGTCAGAGCTCTGTGTATCCATTCAGACACAGAGCCCCGACCCCGCCCCCTTTCTCCCCTGATTGTCTGACTGACTTTAAATGACACCTGTGGGAGCCAATGGCGCTGATGCTGTGTCTCAGCCAATCAGGAGGAGTGTCCCGGATGGCTAAGACATTTGTGGACATCGATGGAGAGAAAAGGGGCTCTGGTAAGTAATTAGGGGGTGCGGGGGGAGGCTGCTACACAAGTTTTTTCTTGTTATCTTAAAGCAGATCTCCGCCGGAAAAAAAATATCAAAAGCCAACAGCTACAAATACTGCAGTTGCTGACTTTTAATAAATGGACACTTACCTGTCCTGAAGTTCAGCACCGTCGGCAGCAGAGGACAAGCGATCGCCATCGCCACCGCCATCCCTGTTAAGGAACCAGGAAGTGAAGCGTTGCGGCTTCACTGCACGGTTCCCTACGGCGCATGCGCGAGTCGTGTGAACTGTGTTCACTGGTTCTCGTGTTCCGAGAGACAAGTGTTCCCAGAACACAACTGGGGAGGGGGATTGGGTCTGACAACCTGCCTGCAGACTACCCGCAGACTGTGTGGCCAGAAGTGGGTGCAAATACCTAGACAGGTATATCTGCACCCCCCTCCCCCTGAAAAGTGTCAAATGTGACACTGGAGGGGTTCCGATGAGCGGAAGTTCCACTTTAGGGTGGAGCTCCGCTTAAATGCACCTTCTGCCTTTACTACTCTGCATATAGATTAGAGGGGCGGGCGCATGGATTAGGTGGGCGGCACCCCTAATGGACGGGCCGCCACTGCTGAAAATCCTGCATTCTATACCAGATTGATCGGTGGCTGCTGCTTTGCTTGCAAAAAGAAGAACATACAGTATAGTAAGAAGCTTGTTTTACAACATGAATTAGACATTTCTGCCTGGAGTTCAGCTTCACGGTACACAAATATATATATATATTATACACACAAGGACCACAAACTAAACTCCACTAAATACACAGCTCATTAACCACCACGGACCGCCTCCTGCACATATACAGAATGGCACATGCACGTAGAGGTACATCCTGTGCTAGTACCCAGCCGTGGGTCGCGGGCGCGCTCCGGCGACCCGGTCCTAAGCTCCGGGACTGGGACTCGGTCGCCGCTGGAGTGCGGCGATCGGTCCCCGGAGCTGAAGAACGGGGAGAGCCGTGTGTAAACACACCTTCCCCGTTCTTCACTGTGGCGGCGTCATCGATCTCGTGATCCCTGATACAGGGAATCACAAATCGATGACGTCACACCTACAGCCACACCTCCCTACAGTTGTAAACACACATTGGAGAACACATAACCCCTTCAGCGCCCCCAGGTGGTTAACTCCCAAACTGCAAATGTCATTTTCACAATAAACAATGCAATTTAAATGCATATTTTGCTGTGAAAATGACAATGGTGCCAAAAATGTGTCAAAATTGTCCGAAGTGTCCGCTATAATGTCGCAGTCATTGGGGAAAAAAACGCTGATCGCCGCCATTAGTAGTAAGAATTTTTTTTTTAATAAAAATGCAATAAAACTATCCCCTATTTTGTAGACGCTATACATTTTGGGCAAACCAACCAATAAACGCTTATTGTGATTTTTTTTATACCAAAAATATGTAAAAGAATACGTATCGGCCTAAACTGAGGAAAAAAAATATTTTTTTATATATTTTTGGGGATATTTATTATAGCAAAAAGTAAAAAATATTGCATTTTTTTTCAAAATTGTCGCTCTATTTTTGTTTATAGCGCAAAAAATAAAAACCGCAGAGGTGATCAAATACCACCAAAAGAAACCTCTATTTGTAGGGGAAAAAAGACGTCAATTTTGTTTGGGAGCCACGTCGCACGACCGCGCAATTGTCTGTTAAAGCGACGCAGTGCCGAATCGCAAAACCTGGCCGGGTCCTGGCTATGCGGCGCCTGCTTACAGACCTAGGAGCTGACTGCGCAGGCGCCGTATTTCTCCGAGTCCGAAATACGGCGCCTGCGCAGTCAGCTCCTAGGTCTGTGCGCAGGCGCCGCATAGCGCCGGAAATACCCGAGTCCTAAATCGGGTATTTTGGGAAGCCGTGACGGGCTATACAGGCGCCACCCACCGTGGGGGAAATAAATCAAAATTAAGGATTACACAGTAAGTGGGGCATTTAAAAAAAATAAATAAAAAAAAAACCAGCACACCGGCGCCGACGCCAGTATGCTGGATCACATGGGAAAGAGTATATTTAGGGTGAACCACCGCTTTAAGTGGTTAAAAAAAAAAACTTCTACAAAAAAAAGGAAAGGTTTGGCTCAATCAGATCTTCCACTTTTTAGATGACAATTTATATATCTGGAGAGATGAGAGATGAGAATAATGTTCAGTGTAGAGGTTATGAGCACGAAACACCCAGAGATTATACAGGGAGGAGGAGGAGTATTAATACACCTCCTGGTTTAATCTTCTTATTAGGTTTTATGAGGTCACAGCAGGCCGAATTGATGTCACAGAGAATAATAATAATAATAATAATAAGGAAAACAAACAACTATGTAATACATTACTACTAGTTCAAGAATTGTTAAGAAAAAAGGTGTTTTTTTTTTGTTTGTTTTTTCATATTCTCATATATTTTAAAATCGAAAGCTTTCATTAAAGTAATCCCCGGTGATCCTGCCATGATGCTCTTTGTTCAGGCACTTCCTGTTATAGGGCGACAATGCTCTGTCCCCAGACTTTCAATGTCTTCTGCGTTTTCACCCTGTTGTCACACAGGCTTCCCGAAGCTGTTTGAACATAAATCACACAGGCATGGCCACTGTTGTCACCAGCAGGAAACCCACACATGTCATGCAGCCAGAGGCGACTCTTTAATTAGACGGTCGCCTAAGGCTTCGAACTCACAGGGGCCTTGCGTCCATCTAACTTACCCAATGCATTACCCCGGTTTTGAGGGACAGGGGACCTGAACGCTGCTGTGCTCAGAGCCCTGACTCAGGAGCGGCGCCACCAGCATTCCTAACAACCAGTGAATATCGGTGACACCACCCCTTGTGATGTCAATGACCCAGCATGCTTTCAGTCAATGATGTCACAAGGGGGCAGGTTCACCAGGTGACATCACCGGGTGGCCCCCGCCCCTTAGTTATTAAAGAGCAGGATCTCGGGGCCGCCTTGTTAAAGGGGGCTTCCAGATTCTGATAAGCCCCCTGCCCACAGACCCCCACAACCACCGGCCTGGGTTGTGAGGAAGAGGCTCTTGTACTTGAATTATTTTTCTCATGAGCGTGAGTGGGGCCCCATGTCAGGTTTTGCCTAAGGCAGGGGTGCCCAACCTTTTGAAGGACGAGGGCCACTTAAGCGACTTAGTAACCAGTCGCGGGCCACAATGAGCAGAGTGGACAGATGACAGGTCTGTGTCCAGTCTGCATATGCAAAGCAGACACAGCCCAATCTACTCTATGGGCCCTCTGATCCAATCAGATGGAAGGGGACAGATCCACTTCTGTTTTTTTTTTTTTTTTTTAGCAAAATCGGATTGGAGGTAGGCAGGTGTAAACGGACAAAAGTCCGTTTACATCTACCACTCCGTAGAGGTGAATAGAGGAGGGTCCAATTGGGTCGGACCGATCGTGTGAAAGGGGCATAAGTCTGCTTTTACACTGATGATGTATGCCATAGACGTCTATTATATCCTGCAGGTATGGTGCACTTCCTGCCAGCTTCATTTACAACACTGATGCTCTCGGATGGCTGGTCAGCAACCAGCCATCCCAGAGCAGGAGGTCGCGGGCCACATCAGAGGGCTCCGCGGGCCACTGGTTGGGCACCCCTGGCCTAAGGCCTCACAATGCCTAGAGCCGCCTCTGCATGCAGCCGTCGCTGAAGTGCACGTAGACAGAAAGTGTCTGCAAAGAACAGCTAAGCCAGACTGAACCAAGAGTTCCTCTTTTTCTGGAGGGGGAAAGGGAAAGGTCCTGGACTTTTGGGAATACTTTCTCATCAGGAAAGGAATCACATAGGCAGTGCATACCTGGAAACAAGACTGGCACATGGTGATGGAGACATCGGGGAGCAGCGAGCGGAAGTACTGCCACTTCAGAGGGCGCGGCCAACGCTTCACCATGATGTCCCTCCTGCTCATGGCTCTCAGGACGGAACGGGACACAACCACGGGGACAAACTCCGAGCCGCCTTGCTGCAGGAGAAAATACAGAGTCACAAATCATTTCTCAGGTTTATGTAACTAATTTGCTGTGGTTGTTTTGGGTCATTTGAGTTTTCTATTTACAGTAAAACCTTGGTTTGAGAGCGTTTTGTAAGACAAGCAAAATGTTTTAATACATTTTGCCTTGTGTGAGGGATTAACTCGGTAGCAGGTGTGTGTGACCCCCTGGATGGGTTCACTACACGCTGAACTGTACAAAAAGGCACTTGAGGATGACTCTTCAGAAGTGCTTCTGACTGCTCCTTCACTTCAGAAAGCCCCAGGATCCAGCAATCAGTCGTATCCTTAGGGCTCTTTCACACGTCCGTTCAGTTCGTCCGTTTTTTGGACGTCCGTTAACGGACCTCAATGCTTCCCTATGGGTTAGCGTCCGTTAACATCCGTCTGCGGTAAGCTCCGTTTTTTTGGACGGAAGAAAACCCTATTTTTCTTCCGTCAAAAAAACGGAACTGACGAAAAACGGACGAAAAACGGACGTTAGCGGATGATCCGTTTACCATCCGATCCGCTAACGTCAGTTTTTCATCAAAATATGTAAAAAAAAAGTTCTAAAAAAAAAAAAACGGATGAAAAACGGATGAAAAAAACTGATGAAAAACGGACGGAAAACGGATGAAAAAACGGATCAACTGAAGGGGGAAAAAACTGATCTAAAAAACTGAACGGACGCGTGAAAGAGCCCTTAGGCTATTTTTATAGGGGCTTTAATTGCTTCATTTTGAACAGCTGAAGGCTTCTAACGCCCCCAAACCTCTCTGGCCATTTCTACAACCGACGCCCAATAGTAATTGGTGTATTGTCTAAACAAGGCAGAGACATATCTTCCGTCTGTGACAACACACACAGATTTACCTGACTTCCTGTCACACTTGATATACAAGCGATGTCTTGATATAAGAGTAGCGTCATGTCACAACTGAGTATAAAAGAGAAGAGAGGAGCCTCCAAGTGTAGCAATATGGTTACATTTAATGAAGGTACAACATTTAGCAACTTATTGCTACACTTAGAGGCGCCTCTCTTCTCTTTTATACCCAGTAAAAAAAATGCTTTGATATACAAGTGCTTTGGATTACAAGCATGTTTCTGGAACCAATTATACTCGCAATCCAAGGTTTTACTGTACACCATGACCTGGTTGCTCCATCGTACCTCTTCTGTATCTTCTACATTTGGAACTGGTCACTCACCTCAAAACTTAACTTTGCTGTGAAGGGGTCATCATCCACGAAGGGCTCGTCATCATCTAGTCTCAGCGTCTGTGTGTCTTATTTATTTTTTGTTAAGGCCATTAACTCAAAACTCTGCAGTTTGTGACATATTTTAACCATTTGACCTCTAGGTCAGAGGTAGGCAACCTACCTGGGGGCCCTCCAGCTGTTGTGGAACTACATTTCCCATGAGGCATTGCAAGGCTGGCAGTTACAATTACTCCCAGAGGCATGATGGGACTTGTAGCCAGAGGGCCCCGGGTTGCCTACTTTTTTGTACTCTCGGTTATAAAACATATCCAATAAAATGTCTTCAAAAATTTAGGGTAAAATGTATTCTACTGCACGTCGCAAGTGCTGGCAGTGATCAGGGCTGATCCAGCCAACACTGTATTTTTGGGGACACTATACTATTAGGGACACTAGTATAGTTCTGATCGTGACCAGGATACAGATCCAGACAGATCACTTGATGGACTTTAAGGCAATGGCGTCACTAAGGGGGGGCCAGAGGGGGCCCTGACCCACCAAACATTATGCTGTGCCCCACCATGTGCCCCTTCTATTAAAACACTTTTTTTTTTGGTTTCCCGCATCTTGCTCAGGTCGCCGCCGAGTGGACACCAGTGCAACCTAAGCAACCCTGGTAGTTCTCCCACTGCTCTGGACTCTTACATTTTCCTGGTGTGCTGGTGACATAACTCTTGTTTTCTGCCATCCTAGGGGGCCCCAATACAGTAGGAGGGGGGCTCACTGCAAAACATGTGAAAGGGTCTCGTTGCAGGATTGTAATAAAGGGCCCCACAACAGAAGTAGACCCCAGGAGATGATATATATAACATTTTATTTTATAGTTGGCCCCCCTACTTTTGTCACTGTCCCCCTCCCCTAAATATGAAAGCTGGAGACGCCACTGCCTTAAGGAGAAAGAGGACATCTGAAAGACCCCCCCCCCCCACCTGTGTGTATCTGCTGGCAGTTCAATAGTAATGGCGGTGATCAGGGATTTATAGTGCAACTGTGATAATGTGGCGGCCAATCTGACACTAACTGTCATCCCTAGTGACACTAATACAGTGATCAGTGATAATTCAGCACAGCGATACTGTACCAATGACACTGGCTGGATGACAGTGGTGGTCAGGAAGGCAATCAAAGAGTTAAAAGGGTTGTATGGGTTTGTTTTTTGTTTTCTTTAACCACTTGACGACCGAGGACGTCCTCGACTTTGTGCGGCGATATCTGAATGATGGGGGCAGCTACAGGTATCATTCAGATATCATCGTCTTCAGCCGCCGATTCTGTGCACGATAAGAACGATCAAAGCGGCTTGATCGTTCTTATAGGCAGCGGGAGGGGACGTTCCCCCTCCCTCTGGTGCTTTTCCGGGCTCTCCCATGCCATCTGGGACCCGGAGAGTGAATAGGCCGGCGCCAGCTGGGGAAAGCATAGAGATGACTGGTGACCAGATGGTCACCAGTCATCTCTATGACCGTCGGAGGCCCGGGCGCGACGTTATGACGTCACGCCCGGTACCTGGAAGTAAACAAAGCCGCAATCGTGGCTTTCGGCATGAGATCGGTGAATTTTTTTCACAATCTAATGCTTGTAAGCCTGGAAGAGAGATGTGGGGGAGGTCTTATTGACCCCGCATCTCTCCATAAAGAGGACCTGTCACACACCATTCCTATTACAAGGGATGTTTACATTCCTTGTAATAGGAATAAGTGTGAAAAAAAAAAAAAAAAAAACAGTCAGATCTGTGCTGCGATTGGCCACAGCCATCAGCATGTTCACAGCTAAAATCATTGGCTGCGAGCCTGCTGACAAACTAGTGCTGTGTCCAAAGTAGGGAGGAAGAGTAAAAGGATGGAGATTTTTTTTGTGAATATATAAAATTTCTGTTGAAAAATATTAAAAAGGCATTAATTTTCATGTAAAAACATCATGAATAATCTATACAGTGATGATGCGGTGTATTCATCTCTACATGTTTCGCCAACCTATGGCTTCTTCAGGAAAAAAAAAAAGAAGAAGAATCACTTTGAGTACAAAGGATACCAGCCGAGGACATTTCCTGCCATTTGTCTTTATTGGGGTGACTTCGAGGAGCTTCCAGGTTGATGAGTGACGTGGCCTCTTCATCAGAAATCCCGTCTTCCAGATAAAATTCCACCAGAGGAAGAATTTCTGTAATCATAGAAGAAGACACAAGACCGGAGTGAGACTCGGCTAAACAGAGCAGTATGGCGGTCTACTGGCAAACACTGCACTGGGGTTCACAGCTCAGTTCCCTATCTGAACAATATCAGCATGGAGTTTGTATGACCTTTGTGTGAGCGCCCCCCACCCCCCAACTGCACAAAACACAGCTATGTATAACAGTGTGCGACTGATGGGGACATTAGAGTGTAAGCTCCTCTGGTACAGAGACTGATGTGACTATCTCAGCATTCTCTGTACATAACTGCAGTATATGTCAGAGCTATATGAATGTATAATAATAAAAAAAAAAAGTGTGACTGTGTGTGTGGGGACGTGTGTGTGGGGGGGGGGGTACATTAGAGTGTAAGCTCCTCTGGTGCAGAGATGAGTGTCACTGGCTCAGTGTTCTCTTGTACAGCACTGCAGTATATGTCAGAGCCATATAAATGTATAATACCGGGGGGGCGTTTGTACAGGGGTCACCATTATGACCCGATCCCCTGCTCCAGGGGGCCCGTGCGCCCCGTATGCCTGGATAGGAGGGCGGCAGCTGGTTGAGGAACTGATCCCTCCTTGCAGCCGCTGAACCCTCCTCTCCCTCCCACAGACATTCCGCGGCTGCCAGAGGAAAATGGAGGGCATCGCCCCCTCTACATGCCGCTCCCTATGCCTCCTTATTCCTGTCCTTCTGCCCCGGGACTCCTGTGTCCTTTCCCAACCCCCCCCCCCCCTGCTGCGCTGCCAGGCCCCCCATCTCCTTCCGGCTGCTGCGGGGGATCTGGTAGGATGGAGAGTGGGGAAGGAGCTGATAAATGATATTCCTGTTCATTCATTCTGTGCAGCTGAGGCTGCAGAGAAAGGGACCGATGAATCTGTCCTCAGTCCCTTTCTCCATCTCAAAAATTAGACGACATCAGGGGTCTGTTTAGAACCCTGACATTTCACCAAAGCCTCCCAGCGGGGTTCCTAAAAAAAATTAAAAATATTATAATAGTAAAAACATAAATAAAATTGTAAAAAAAAAAAAATGGTCAGAGACTGTAGAAATAATACAGGAGACCCTCAGAGAGTGACAACAGGAGGCAAGAGATGGTCAGGGTCTGCAGGCGACATGATACAAGAGATGGTCAGAGACTGCAGACATGATACAAGAGATGGTCAGAGACTGCAGACATGATACAAGAGATGGTCAGAGACTGCAGACGACACGATACAAGAGATGGTCAGAGACTGCAGACATGATACAAGAGATGGTCAGAGACTGCAGACATGATACAAGAGATGGTCAGAGACTGCAGACGACACGATACAAGAGATGGTCAGAGACTGCAGACATGATACAAGAAATGACCAGAGACTGCAGACACGATACAAAAAATGGTCAGAGACTGCAGACATGATACAAGAAATGATCAGAGACTGCAGACGACACGATACAAGAGATGGTCAGAGACTACAGACATGATACAAGAGATGGTCAGAGACTGCAGACATGATACAAGAGATGGTCAGAGACTGCAGACATGATACAAGAGATGGTCAGAGACTGCAGACATGATACAAGAAATGACCAGAGACTGCAGACACGATACAAAAAATGGTCAGAGACTGCAGACACGATACAAAAAATGGTCAGAGACTGCAGACATGATACAAGAAATGACCAGAGACTGCAGACACGATACAAGAAATGACCAGAGACTGCAGACACGATACAAGAAATGATCAGAGACTGCAGACATGATACAAGAAATGATCAGAGACTGCAGACGACACAATACAAGAGATGGTCAGAGACTGCAGACATGATACAAGAAATTACCAGAGACTGCAGACGACACGATACAAGAGATGATCAGAGACTGCAGACGACACGATACAAGAGATGATCAGAGACTGCAGACATGATACAAGAGATGGTCAGAGACTGCAGACATGATACAAGACATGATCAGAGACTGCAGACACGATACAAGAGATGACCAGAGACTGCAGACATGATACAAGAGATGACCAGAGACTGCAGACAGGATACAAGAGATGACCAGAGACTGCAGACACGGTACAAGAGATGGTCAGAGACTGCAGACATGATGCAACAGATGGTCAGAGCCTGCAAACATGATACAAGAGATGACCAGAGACTGCAGACATGATACAAGAGATGACCAGAGACTGCAGAGACGATACAAGAGATGGTCAGAGACTGCAGAGACGATACAAGAGATGGTCAGAGACTGCAGAGACGATACAAGAGATGGTCAGAGACTGCAGACACGATACAAGAGATGGTCAGAGACTGCAGACACGATACAAGAGATGGTCAGAGACTGCAGACACGATACAAGAGATGGTCAGAGACTGCAGACACGATACAAGAGATGATCAGAGACTGCAGACACGATACAAGAGATGGTCAGAGACTGCAGACACGATACAAGAGATGGTCAGCGACTGCAGAAATGATTCAGGAGAGATGCTGACTGGAAACATTTTACATGAGACTGCGAGAAATCACTGCTGTAACAGGGCTGTAAAAAAACAAACAAACAAAAAAACAAAACACAGGGGGCCAGAGGATCGCACAAAAAGCACGTTTTCCAGCTTCATCTACTCTGCACCTTATCGATTTCCCAAATATGCCCCCCCACCCCCTCCCCTCCAAGTGCTTCTTAGTTCTATAAAACTTTAAAAGCACAGCTCCATATTTGTGTTATTAATCTGTGTAATTATCGGGTGCGTTTTTTCCCCACCGTTGCCTTTTTAGGTGGATGGCTGAGAATAATTCTACGCCTGGCGCGGAGGAGGAGGAGAAACCTTGAGCAGAGTTGTTAAAGTCAAACCTTAATATCTTTCTGGATAAACCGCAAATCAGCTTGGAAGGTGAGAGGTAATCTGTCTCGCAGCGCTGCGTGTTGCTGAGTGTGATGACAGGGGATGAGCGTAGAGGTGTGTGGGGGAGGGGAAGGCAGACGCTATAAACAACTAATTAATCAAACAGTGCTAACAATATGCGTGCGGAGATAGATAAAAAGGAACCAATCAGCTCCGTAGATCAGGGGTTCTCAGACTTATTGAGATCGGCGCCCGGCAAAGTCTTCCAAGAAAGAAGAAGAAGAAGAAGAAAAAAAAAAAGAAATAGGGCCAGATTCTTAGAGATACGACGGTGTATCTCCAGATACACCGTCGTATCTGTTTCTGAGCCCTCCTATCTATGCGACGCAATTCTTAGAATCACTTACGCATAGATACGGCGTAGATCCGACTGGCGTAAGTCACTTACACCGTCAGATCTTAAATGCAATACTACGCCGGCCGCTAGGTGGCGTTCCCGTCGATTGCTGCGTTGAATATGCAAATGAGCGTGATACGCTGATCCCTGAACGAAGTTGCGCGGCGTCGATGTAGTTTACGTACGCGTAAGGTACCCCTGCTATAAGGAGGCGTAACCTTGCGTAGGTCTACCGTAAGCCATGTTAAGTATGGACGTCGGGACAGCGTCGTGTTTTTCCGTCGTTTACGTAGTTTGTGTAACGCGTCGCGAATAGGCCTATACGTTAATTACATTGCCGTCGTAATCGCTGTATTTGCGGCGTACGATGGAGCATGCGCAGTGGCCTACGTTTAAGGCCGGCGCATGCGCAGTTCGTTCGGGGCAGGGGGCGCGCTTAATTTAAATACAGCACGGCCCCCTCCTTCCCTATTTGAATTACGCGGCCTTACGCTGTCCACTTTACGCTACGCCAACGCAAATTACGGAGCAAGTGATTTGAGAATACAGCACTTGCCCGTAAAAACTGCGTAGGCGTATCGTAAATGGGATACGCTACGCCGCAAATACGCAATTTTTGGAGAATCTGGCCCATAACGTTTTTACTTACACAATGAAAGTACGAAAATGCTAAATATGTATTGAAATGTTGGAGGGCGAGGGGTGCGGTTTGGGGGTCATTCTGGGCGGTGTTGGGGGACTTTGCAGCAGACTCGGTGACCCTGTAAGGCAGTGGTCTCCAAACTGTGGCCCGGGGGCCAGATGCGGCCCTTTGCTTGCTTTTATCCAGACCTTGGGGCATAATTTACTAAAGATGGGGCACAATTCCTTCCAATGACAACCAACAATTGGGCCCAATGACACCACTGATGGGGCACGACCCGTACCACTGATACCAATGATGGGGTACAATAACTCCCAATGACATCAACATTTGGGACCAATGATAATGCACAATTCCTCCCACTGACATAAAAATGGGGCACAATTCCTCCCAATGATGTGGGGACCTTTTCTACTTTCAATGTCAACAGTCTGGGCCCCCTAAGGTCTGAAGGACAGTAAACTGACCCCCTCGGGACACATTTGGAGGCCGAGTGCACTATAA
Organism: Rana kukunoris; assembly: GCA_029574335.1. Classification (NCBI taxonomy): domain Eukaryota; kingdom Metazoa; phylum Chordata; class Amphibia; order Anura; family Ranidae; genus Rana; species Rana kukunoris. Next base: position 17,240,105 of record CM056055.1, on the reverse strand, counting down.
GGGGGGTGTTCAGTGTAGTTGGATGCTCTGCAGAATGCTGCAGGGGGTTGGGCTGCACTGTAGGAAGTTGGAGTGCACTGTAGGATAGGGTGACCAGACATCCCCGGTTTCTGGGGACAGTCCCGAATTGAGGACCGGGACCAAGTCTGTGCCCGGATTGGATTTGAACAGAGCTTGGGGCAGAATTATAAAAAATAAAAATAAATCAGAATGACTAGCTTACACATCCATTGCGTGTTTGAGCTATAGCATCAGCCTAATATGTGCTGTAACTCTTTGGGCCAGATTCACGAACACTTGCGCTGGAGTATTTGGATATGCGCCGCGTAACTGTGCTGATGCGCCGACGTTTCTATGTGCCCGTACCCACCAAACTAGATGCGCCCAATAACGGCTCATTTGCGACCGGCGGAACGTTCCGACGCCAGAGTATCGTCAGCGTTTATTTTCGCTGGGCGCATCAGTCGCGCCCATTGATTTCCCCTGCAAATATGCAAATGAGGGATTTTTCACAATTCACGAACGGATTAGCACCATACGCTGGCTACATGCGCCGCGCGTATCTGATCCGTCCAGCGCAAAGTTATTTCTACAAAAGGCTGCTTTATCTTTACTCCAGACGGTCACAGGTCAGCAGGAGAGCAGCTACAGCAGCGTTACCGACGATAGGAGCTAGCTGAGCACCCCCACTTGCAAGGACAACACCTCTGTGTGCCAACATGCCAGGGGCACTCGTGGTCCTAGAACTACTGATGGGTCCCCTGGAACCAAGAAGGCGGGCACGTGAGAGGATATACCGCACACGTATGAACCTCTTTGGCATGGGGGATGAGGAGGTGTATCGCCTATTCAGATTCAGCCCAGATGCAATACTTGAACTAACCACAACCCTGCAGGATGACATCACCAGCAAGACATACCGCTCACAAGCAGTGCAGCCACTGGTGAAGGTCCTGGCAACACTCCATTTCCTTGCAAGTGGATCATTCCAGCGTACAAGTGGAGTGGTGGCTGGGATGTCACAGTCCTCCATAAGCAGATGTGTGCACCAGGTTGTCCCTGCAATCCTCAGACGCATGTCCAACCAGTTCATCAGACCCACCACTGAGGAGCTACGGCAGAAGGCAATGACAGATTTCTACAACATTGCCAGATTCCCACGCACTGTGGGGGCCATTGATTGCACACATGTGGCCCTACAGCCCCCCAGTGCCACAGAGCACATATACCGCAATCGGAAGCATTGGCATTCCATCAACGTACAGGTGATAGCCGATGCCCAACGCCTCATATGGCACGTCCGTGCCAAACACCCCGGGTCCAGCCATGACAGTTTCATATACCGTCAGAGCCCCATCCCAGCAGAATTTAACCAGAACATGTATGGGGACAGCTGGCTGGTTGGTGAGTGACAAGGGAGTCAGGCATGACTATCCCCTCCCGTGATGCACAACAGAAATCGCACATGCATGACTAACATTATCCTGTCTTTTACCTTACAGGTGACTCTGCATATGCATTGGGACCCCATCTAATGACTCCTTTCCGGAACCCCCAAACCAGAGGAGAGAGAAAATACAATGAAGCACACATCAAAACCCGTGCAGTGGTTGAGCAAACATTCGGGCTCCTGAAGTCCCGTTTCCGATGCCTGGATAAGTCTGGGGGGGCCCTATTGTATTCCCCTACCTTTGTGTGTCAGATCATCGGTGCATGTTGCATACTACATAACTTTGCTATGAAAAAAGGCCTGCATATTGACATACGTGATGACCTGACCCCCGACCCACACAGTCCCCACCTGCCAGAGGACACCCAGTCTGCTGATGGAAGAGCAGTCAGGAGGGTCCTCGCCGAAGGCATCTTTGGACACTAAACCAAAACATTAATCACACAGACAATGCACGCGTGTACACCACTGATGTCCCTAGATCACACACACCACATGCACATCGCATTGGATTAGCCCAAGTCCAGCATGTAGGAGTTGGGAGCAGTAACGCCAGCGTCAAGGCCCCAATGATGTCACTGTCCATTCACACACCTTTCACACATCATTCATTCAGCCGTGGGGTTCACTTCACCACCACGGCCGAGGGTGACACCCCTTACTTTCAGGAGTGCCACCCTCTCACATTCACACACCATTCACACTGTCCCCTGCACTCCTGACCGTGTGCAGTACAAAAATAAATTATAAATATCATATCCTGATCATTAAACGAAAAAAAATCTCATAACCTGAGAAAAATAATAAATAAACTCATGACCTGAGTATGTGAAAAACAATAATATAAACCAAGAAAAAAAACAAGGCCTCATCGGGGATGCCGGGGGCTTCTTCTGGGGGCCCCTCTCTGGCTCCGCAGCTGCCTGGATGGAGTGGGTGGGGGTGGGGGGGCATCTGGAGGTGGCTGATCCCCAGGTGGGCCACTCCTGGCAGGTGTGGCCTGCGTGCCCTCCAAGGCCCTGGCTATCCGTCCAAGGTAATTGTTCGTCTGGGCCTGCATCCGGAGCTGACGGGTCACCTGGTAATGCTGGGCCCGCCGACTCAGCCTCCCCTGCTCCCGGATGGCAGCACTGTTCCCATGGATGGCAGCAGTGTTGGCCTGGACGGCTGCAGTAAGGTGCTGGATATCCCCCTGCACCTCCCCCAAAGTGGTGACCACTGCAGCGCAATTAGAGCTGACATCCTGCACTGCGTTGCTGAGGTTGGCAACGGAGCCCAGGCTGTCAGCCACTTTCTCCAAGTGCACCGCTATGGCCCCCATCTGTTCCGTCTGCCTGGCGTGATCCCTCGCCAACTGGTCCTGGACACCATCAGACACCCCCCTGGTCTTCTGGGTCGCCTTCCTGGGGCCAGAAGATGAATGTCCTCGGGTGGAAGGTGTCGCCCTTGAGGGGCTTCCAAGGATGGGGGAGGGGACGACAGACGGGCCAGGAGAAGGGGAGGAGACAGACAAAACCAAAGAAAAGTCCTGCTCTGCCACAGCAGGATCCTCCACAACCACCTCGGCAGGTGTGGTGTGGCCACTCTCCTCCTCCACAACCTCTTCACCACCCAGTGGCTCGGGCACATGATGGCGTGGGGGGGATGGGGTGGAATGCAGGCTGACAGATGATGGCCCAGCTCCGTCATCTGTGGATGACACAAAGCAGACACATGTTGGTGGTCCCACACACTTGGCACATGTACCCCCCCCCCCCAAATGCAAAACAACAAATAGGGGATTATAAAACACTTACCTGTCCTTGTGCCTTCCTCCACGGAGTCATAGCCTGCGACCCCCTCCACCTGCTCCCTCTCCAGGCAGCGAGCAACCACCTCCTCCTCTGCGGTCAGGGTGACAGGACATGGGGGACCACCACCTGTGCCCCTCTCATACCTCCTGATGGAGGCCACCTTGTCCCTCACCTTGCGCCGCAGGTCATTGATTTTCTTTTGTATGTCCCCAGCAGTCCGGGTGGAGTAGCCCAGGACATTGACCCTGGCAGCAATCGACTCCAGGATGCCCTGCTTCCTCTCCCGGCTGGTCTTCCGGCTTTTTTTGCCATGGAGAAATTCATTATCCGTCTCCATTGCCGAGATAATCACTGAGACCTCCTGGGCATTAAAGTTGAGGTTCCTCCTCTCTCTGGGGGTAGCGGGAGCAGCCATTACAGTGCAAAAGTATCTTCCCTGGGGTGGGGGGAAACGGAACTACTTTTGCGCCGGAATGGCGTTTCCGCCAGCGCTTTTAAGCGCCCAGCGGAACGCATTGCGCTGACGTTTCCCAGGAAGTGGTGCCGACGGAAGTTGTGAGCATGCGCACAAGGGGGCGAGTGGAGCCGCACTCACTGCGCATGCTCCGTGGATGATGCGCTGAACGTAAGCCTCTGCGCTGGGCTCCGCCCATCATTTACATATGATCACACCCACTTCCACTTGCGTCGGGTTACGCCAGCGCATTATCGTTACTCTGGCGCAAGTTTACGCGCAACTGCTATGTGAATTACAGGACTTGCGCTGAAAGGGTCTTCAGAGTAACGTAAATGAGAAGCGTTACTCCAGAGGAAAGATACTCTCATCTACCTGAATCTGGCCCTTAATGTATTATTGCGGGGAATGGGGCTGCACGTGGGCAGTCCTCTTATTTAGACATGGGGTCTGGGAAGGACAAACTTGTAAATAGGTGGGATTTGGGCACACTCATCCAGAAAACGGGTGGATAAAATGCACATGGTGGGTAGGGCTGGGATCCAAAACCATAATGTTGGTAAATATGTATTACCTTATATACTCAAGTATCAGCCGACGTCGAATATTAGCCGAGGCACCTAATTTTACCACGAAAAAATATGGGAAAATGTATTGACTCGAGCATAAGCCTAGGGCAGTGATGGCGAAACTTGGCACCCCAGATGTTTTGGAACTACATTTCCCATGATGCTCAATTACACTGCAGAATGCATGAGCATCATGGGAAATGTAGTTCCAAAACATCTGGGGTGCCAAGGTTCGCCATCACTGGCCTAGGGTGTCCATTTGCATGCCTCACTTTCCCTCACTGTGCCCATGACTAGACTGACGTTTAACATGGGAGTCTATGGAAGGGGTGCCCAACTTTGAAAAATCGGTGCTCCCCAGCCGTAGGTCCCCCCAGACAACAAACTTTGCACACTTGTAGAAAATAAATGGGGCTAAACGTGTGCCAAGGTCCGGGTACAGGGGACCTACGACCGGCCAGTACCGGGTCCCCAAAATCACTGAAGGAATTACAGTTTAACAATGGGAGTCTATGGAAGGGGGGCCCGGATTTGAAAAATCGATGCTCTCCGGCCTTAGGTCCTCCAGACAACAAACTTTGCACACTTGCAGAAGAAGAGTGGGGCTATATATGTGCCAAGGTTGGAGTCCAGGGGACTTACGACCAGCTGCCACTGGGTCCCCAAAATTTAAGAGATCAGGCGGAAAAAGGTGACCAGGGGCGGACTGACCATTGAGGCATTCGGGCACTGCCCGAGGGCCCCATGCCACTAAGGGGGCCCCATCAGGGTTGCCAGGCTCAGTAAAACCAAGGAAAGTATGTAAAATTCTGTGTTTTTTTACATCTGTCCCTAATATGTCTGAAAACGACATGCTTTTGATGTGAAAATCCAGAGATTTTAGCTGCCCCGCCTCTGCACTGCCTCCTGGCATGGTGGCCATCTGTAAGCCCCGGGGCCCAACAATCTTCTATTGCCCGGGGGCCCCATGAGTTGTGCGCCCCTGAAGGTGACTCGAGTATAACCTGAGGGGGGCATTTTCAGCACAAAAAAAATGTGCTGAAAAACTCGGCTTATACTCAAGTATATACGGTACTTAAAAAAAAAAAATCGGACCCCCACTATATATTAAGGGTTGTGTGTGAAGAGTACCCCCTCTATCCTTGGCGCTGCCACCACATCCAAGGCTCTGCTTTGCTGTTCCTGGTTCCTTTCTATGAAGTGTATGATAGGGGAGATCTCATTACTCTAGGGGGGGGGGGGGGAGTCTTCTTCATTCTCCGCAGTATCTGTAAGTTATTCCAACCCGGATAAATATAGCTTTAAATGACAGACGTATCACCTAACAGTCTGCTAATGCCTGCTGTGCATAGATTAGCAAGGATTAACCCAGTGTCCTGTAATTACCGCTGTGGTTGTATACTCCGCCTGTCTCACTAATACAACAGAAAACGTCTCAGCTGCTCAAAACACTTGGGAATCTTCTAACACAGCAGAAAAGACGACTGCCGGTCACCGACGATGCAGAATTCCCAGGATTGCCATTGAAAAACTGCACCGTGCCTTCCTGGAATGTTAGAATTAAATTAAAAAGAGATTCATTATCCCAGATTCTATTTAGGCCTTGTTCACACGGGGCCATCTTAATAGCATCATGGGCCCCTGGGCAAAGTAATGCTCTGGAGCCCCTACAATGGAGACAGCGCAGGTAAACAGACATCAAGTAGGTAGGAGGCTGACATTGTTCTGCACACCACGGCGCACTGCCGCCAGACTGCCTCCCTGTGTAGCCATCACTCTCAGGGCCATCATGGGGCCCCTAATTTTTGGGTGGCGTGGGCTGAAGGACTAACTGCTTTGGGGAAAGTGCAGGGGGCCCCCCATGCAGCAGGGGCCCCTGGGCGGTACCCACTCGTTAAGACAGCCCTGCGTACACCCTGCGAGGGCCGTGATTGCCCGCACGGGGATGCACAGGTGTTCCGAGTATTGAGTTTACAAGTGTATGGATAGGTACACCGGCAGACACGGGTGGCAGTGTTGCCAACCTACCAGATTGAAATTTACTGGCACGACACCCGAAATTTACTGGTGCAGCCACGTTTTTACTGGCATTTCACAAAAGTTACTAAATTAGATTTTTAGGTGCAAATTTCAATATTTAGGCTACAAACAAGTACAATAGGCAAATAGCAATGTGATTTAAGGTAGATATTAAAAAAGGTAAAACATATTTTTTGGTATTTTCGATATAATAAGGGCAAATTATTTAGCCACATCACCCCCTGCCTCCATCCCCCTCTGTGTGCCACAATCACCCCCTGCCTCCATCCCTCTCTGCCACCAACACCCCCTGCCTTCACCCCCCTCTGCCACCAACAACCCCTGCCTTCACCCCCCTCTGCGGTGCCACAATCTCCCTCTGCCGCCAATTACCCTCTGTGGTGCCACCAACAAGCCCCGTCTCCATCCCCACCCTCTGCGATGCCACCATCCCCCTCTGCGGTGCCACCAACACCCTTTGCCTCCAATCACTCCCTGCCTCCATTCTCCCCCAGGCCCCCTGCTTCCAATCACCCCCTGCCTCCAATCTCCCCCAGGCCCCCTGCTTCCAATCACCCCCTGCCTCCAATCTCCCCCAGGCCCCCTGCTTCCAATAACCCCCTCTGCTGTGGTACCAACAACCTCTGTCACCAACCCAACCCTCTGCGGTGCCACCAACACCCCCTGCCTCCAATCTCCCCCAGGCCCTCTGCCTCCAATCACCCCCTGCCTCCACCCCCCTCTGCAGTGCCACCAACAACCCCTGTCTCCATCCCCACCCTCTGCGATGCCACCATCCCCCTCTGCAGTGCCACCAACACCCCCTGTCTACATCCCCACCCTCTGCGATGCCACCATCCCCCTCTGCAGTGCCACCAACAACCCCTGTCTACATCCCCACCCTCTGCAATGCCACCATCCCCATCTGCGGTGCCACCAACAACCCTTGCCTCCAATCACCCCCTGCCTCCAATCTCCCCCAGGCCCCCTGCCTCCATCCCCCTCTGCTGTGGTACCAACAACCCCTGTCTCCAACCCAACCCTCTGCGGTGCCACCAACACCCCCTGCCTCCAATCTCAATGCGCAGTTCCAAGTCAAACCGATCTCGGCTACTTTTACTTGCACATTTCCGCAACCACGAACATTTATGAACGGGGGGGGGGGGGGGGAAGAGCCAGTTTTTACGAACTGTATGTAAAGATACGGACGGTTGTCAACACTGATGGGTGGCAGCTAAGATGGAAGTAATAGAGGAAATGCAGAAAAGTGCAGCAGGGACAGGAGGAGCGGGAAGGCTGTTAAGAAGTTATTTATTTATTTATTTTATAAAAAAGGTAGGGATGCCCTTTAAATTCAATTAAAGCACCCCTCCAAACATGTCATGTTCTGTCAAGAGGAGTTTAGACATAAATTCCAGAAGATTACCAGTAGGCTCAGGCCTTAGATTAACTTGTATGTCTCGGAGTAATTGACCCATTAAAGAAAAAACACAAACTGCTCTCTGAAGAAGGTGGAGACACATGGAGATGGTTTTCTCTGTATAGTCTCGGATTTGTATATTCGTCTTGTGGGGTGGTCACACTGGAAGGACATTTGTACATTACAGCCTGGAGAAGATGTATGTGTAGCTTACAGAAAAAAAAGGGGACACGGGCGCCGATTCCCTCCGAGGGTGAGCACCAAGGTCCTGTAAACTCAGGTCCAGCGTGCATAAGAGCAGAGTGTACCGTAGGGATGAGCTCAGGCCTGTTTGGATCCGAACCCACCCGAGAGATATCCCACCAGGAAGCGGTCATTGTAGTAGGTCAGGCAGGTCCAAAGTCCGGCCCTCGGGCCAATCGCAGCCCACGTTTAGGTTTTGAACGCCCCGCCTGGTTATATGGACATCTATATTGTGACAGACTCACCCGGGACAGAGGCTTTTGGAGGGGACTGAATGCTAGCCTCTTGACTTGCGATCATGGGCCCTGGGATTTGGGGGAACGGTGCTCTTTGTGAGCTGTATGCCTGGGACCCTGTATATGCCATTAGAGTGACTGAGTCATACTGTTGGGACATACAGTGCAAGGAGATACTAATGCCCTCACCTCCAGCCATCTGTTCTCTGTGCTAATTGACCCTGCTATTGTGTGAAGATGTCCTGTGTTTACACTTATGATAATGTGTATTGTATAGCAGGTGAGCGAGGAGACGCGACGTCTACCCTGAAATGTCATATCTATGCAGGGCCGGAGGTTCCCAGGGGCCCAGAGGCCCCCAGGGCCTCAGTAAGCAACCCCCCCCCCCAATATTTTTTATTTAAAAAAAATCAATATTTTTAATATATTTTTATTTTTTAATAAAGGGCCAATTTTTTCTTCTTAGAGGTCCGGAGGTCCCCAGGGACCCGGAGGCCCCGTATGTCAACCCCCCTTTTGTTATTTATTTTTTATAAAAAAAAATATATATATTTTTTTAAATATATTTTTTTATTAAAGGGCCAATTTCTTTTATTTTTTTTAGGGGTCTGGAGGTCCCCAGGGGCCCGGAGATCCCCACTGCCCTGGATGACAACCCCCCCTTAAAAAAAAAAAAAAAAAAATATTATATATATATATATATATATATATATATATATATATATATATATATATATATATATATATATATATATATATATATATATATATATATATATATATATATATATATATATATATATATATATATATATATATTTTCCTTTCTTTTTTTTTTAAAGGGCCCAGAGGTCCACCAGGGCCCCAGATGGCTACCCCCCCTTTTTTTTTTTTATTAATATTTTTCTTTGTTTCTTCTTTTTTTGTAAAGGGCCCCCCGCTTCTCAATTCCCAGCAGCCCCCCCGCTTCTTAATTTCAGGCGGCAGAAATCCCCCCCCCCCCCCGGTTCACTGCTCCAGGGGGCCCATGCCTGAAGCTGCTCCAGGGGCCCCATAATTCCTGATGGCGGCCCTGTATCTATGAGTCGCCTAGTCTGGGTAAATGATTAGTTAATTAGCTCATGTTAATTTATGTTCTGGTTACCTCCTCTGTAAACTGTATATAAGGTTGTATTCTTGGTTCTATTAAACACTCCATGTTCAGCACACAAACAAGTCTCGTCTCGTTGTGCGCTTGAGAGCAGCTGGAATATCTGATATCTATATCCAGACTGATAGGAAGCGCTATATGTCCAATCAAGGCATTTTAAAATGTGCATAACTCCACCCAAGAGCTGGCCTACTACCTGCATCAGGTCTGAGGACTCTTGAGAGGGGTACTGAAGCCGGGTGCTGTCATGTTTTCAGGAAACTATGTACAGCACCATGCTGGCTCCTCCCACCAGCATGGTCTGCCTGCATTGCATAGAGAAGCTCAGAAACCTAGCGATGACATCACCGGGTATAACATAACATATGTAGCGAAAAACAGAAAAGATTTTATATAAAAATGTCATTGGCACGTTGATGGGGAGGGAAGTAAAACATAAGCAGATTAAGCTTAACATCAGCTTCAAGTTCTTTAAAGCTGTATAAGCCGTTTTTCGCATGCGCAGTCCATCAATCCTGTTTAATGTACCAATTCCGACCACAGCGCTCCACTCACCATATGATGACGCAGAGAAGACGAAGCCCTGGCGGCAGTTGATGCAGACATTTCCCAGGTTGTTAAGGAAGGGGTTGTTGGTGGAACATCTGTAACACATCGGCACCAGTTCCTGGGGAGAGAACAGAACAGGCATTACACATGAAATAGGCAACTTATCATCCCCCCGACATCATGCGCCTTCCTTTGTATCAAAAACACCATATAAATGTTATAAACCGAGTTGCATTTCAATTAAATAAATGAATAAAATAAGTATTTGATCCCCTACCAACCAACAATTGTGGACAGTGGCGACTGGTGCTCCAAATTTTGGGGGCGCGCAAACAAAACAAAAAAAAACATCAATTGCAGCCTCACTGTGCCCATCAAACACAGCCACTGTGCCCATCAATTGCCGCCACTGTGCCCATCAAATGCAGCTACTGTGCCATGCCATCAAACGCAGCCACTGTGCTATGCCATCAAACACAGCCACTGTGCCCATCAATTGCCGCCACTGTGCCCATCAAAGGCAGCCACTGTGGCATGCCATCAATTGTCGCCACTGTGCTATGCCATCAAACACAGCCACTGTGCCCATCAATTGCCGCCACTGTGCCATGCCATCAATTGTCACCACTGTGCTATGCCATCAAACACAGCCACTGTGCTATGCCATCAAACACAGCCACTGTGCCCATCAATTGCCGCCACTGTGCCCATCAAAGGCAGCCACTGTGCCATGCCATCAATTGTCGCCACTGTGCCATGCCATCAAACGCAGCCACTGTACCCATCAATTGTCGCCACTGTGCCATGCCATCAATTGTCGCCACTGCCCATCAATTGTCACCAGTGTGCCATGCCATTGTTGCCACTGTGCCCATCAATTGTCGCAACTGTGCCATGCCATTGTTGCCACTGTGCCCATCAATTGTCACCACTGTGCCCATCAATTGTCAACACTGTGCCATGCCAAACGCAGCCACTGTGCCAAGTCATTTTCGCCACTGTGCCCATCAATTGTCGCCACTAAAAACATCCTTAGTGTAAGTGATCTTTACTTCTGCTGATGCACCGGATTGTCTTTTTGCGTTTTTGTATTATCTTGGCATGATGCATAATAATGTCATGGGGAGGGAGGGGAGGGGGAGAGGTGGCCGATGTCTTTTTTACATGTTTATTTCCTAGGATTTGATTGGTTGTTGCTCTAGAGATATAGATATATGCATTTCTGATGCACCGAGACACTTTATCACTTGCCTGACGAAGAGGTCCTGCGTGGCCTCGAAACGTTGCACTTTCTATGATGCTTTTTTCTGCATGACATTTTTGGACGTATTTACGATCCGCGGTGTGCTGGCGAATTTGATCGATGGTTCCAGTGCCCAGCTGGTGATCGTCTCAGCACCCACCTATTTTCTATGAGCCGTTTTAAAAGTCCAGGGACGCGTGCGATTGGAATATTGACCAGACAGAACAATTTCAATGACTCAACATTTTCTAAAACAATTTATGTCATGTGGACGCACATTGATTAATTTCCTCGCCGTTGCGATCCCGTCCTCAGCCGCCCCACACGTAGTTTTCCATACTTCCATCTCCGCGCCGTGATCCCGGCTGCAGTTATTACAGAACATGAATTTCCATAGGAATCAAAAAAACTTGTCAGCAGCCCGGAGTGGCCCCGCCCCCAGTCCTGTCCATAGAACACGACCACAAGACCCGGCCAATATTCCCCCGGCTCTTTATTAGAGATCGGCGATTCTCCGACAGCTGGGAACACTTAGCCGAGCCAGATGTGAGACTTAACCCCTTCTTTGCTGAAGCCTAATTAGATAATGATTTATTTCAGCCGCACTCCACATTTCCAGCAGTTTATTTTCCTAACGGAGGTCCAGAGGACGGCGTTTACCGTGGTGATATACAAGACCTGCATCGGAATGGAGCCTGGAAGTGTGCAAATCGGGAATTACCTTCTCTTTGATTTTTATTAAAAAAGGTTCACGCCTGCTGCTCCACTTAAGACTCGGACCATTATGCAGGTAAAGGACCTTGCCCCTATTTGCGATTCGGCACTGCGTCGCTTTAACTGACAATTGCGCGGTCGTGCGACGTGGCTCCCAAACAAAATTGGCATCCTTTTTTCCCCACAAATAGAGCTTTCTTTTGGTGGTATTTGATCACCTCTGCGGTTTTTATTTTTTGCGCTATAAACAAAAATAGAGCGACAATTTTGAAAAAAAAAATGCAATATTTTTTACTTTTTGCTACAATAAATATCCCCCAAAAATATATATAAAAAAAACGTTTTCCTCAGTTTAGGCCGATACGCATTCTTCTACATATTTTTGGTAAAAAAAAACAAAAAAATGGTAAAAATGCACAACATTTATAGCTTTTACAAAATAGGGGATCGTTTTATTGCATTTTTATTAATATTTTTTTTTTTTTTTTTTTTTTTACTGCCAATGCTGGCGATCACATTTTCGTGACTGCGACATTTTGGCGGACACATCGGACAATTTTGACACATTTTTGGGACCATTGTCATTTTCACAGCAAAAAGTGCTATAAAAATGCACGGATTACTGTGAAAATGACAATTGCAGTTTAGGAGTTAAGTGTGACCTCATATGCGTTTCTAACTGTAGGAGGGCGGGGCTGGACGGGTGGCGTCAGTGATCATCTTTCCCTACACACACCTCTCCCCGTTCTTCAGCTCCAGTGACCCGATCGCGGGACACCGGCGGGGATCAATTCTGGGGGCGCGGTCACGGAGCTTCGGACTGGGTTGCGAGGACACCGCAGGCAGCGCGCTTGCAACCCCACGGCTGGGCACTTAAAGAGGACGTACGGGTACGTGTGTGTGCGCAGCCGTGCCATTCTGCCGACGTATATCGGCGTGAAGGTGTCCTTAAGTGGTTAAAGAGGCCCTGTCACCATGGCATTCAGGGGGGAAAATGCACTGACATCAACATTGTGGCACCATTTTTCCAACTGGCAGAGAAAATTGAGTACTGTCCGTGATACTTTTTTTATTTGTACTAACATATCATTTTTCATGGATGAGCTTTCGGGGTGTGTCCCCTTCTTCAAAGTCCAAGAAGTACCCTTATATGTTGGTGCAAAAAAAAAAGTATCACTGAAAGTACTCAATTTTCTCTGTCACAATTGCACTAAAGGGCTACAATTACCTCAAGTATGATAAAAAAATTCCCACTGACACCAACAATGGGGCATTATTGCTTCCATGGACACCAACAATGGGGCAATATTCCTTACATGGACACCAACAATGGGGCACTATTCCTTCCATGGACACCAACAATGGGGCACTATTCCTTCCATGGACACCAACAATGGGGCACTATTCCTTCCATGGACACCAACAATGGGGCACTAGTCCTTCCACGGACACCAACGATGGGGCACTAGTCCTTCCACTGACACCAACGATGGGGCACTAGTCCTTCCACTGACACCAACGATGGGGCACTAGTCCTTCCACTGACACCAACGATGGGGCACTAGTCCTTCCACTGACACCAACAATGGGGCACTAGTCCCTCCACTGACACCAACAATGGGGCACTAGTCCCTCCACTGACACAAACAATGGGGCTTGTGATGGGCGGCTTTTGGGACTTTTTTCTTCTCAGTGGGTGACAGCATGCAATCCTGAAGAACGTCACACCCTTATTTTTTGGCTTTTAAATTATTGAGCAGATCAAGAATAGACAGTTTAAAGCCGATATTGTCCAAATATATAAAAGAGTCCCGTGTATTCTTCCTTGAATTTCGGTGAGCTTTGTGTATTACTGCACAGATCTAGAGAAATCCAGAGTGAGACTTCCTGTAATAAAGACTGCTTAGTGCTGCTCTCTCTCCCTGTGCAGGGAGACTGGGCTTGTCTCCGCCTCTTCCTGTAGTTTTCTGCAGGCAGCATGTAGTGGGTGGAGTCTGCTGGGTCCCTCCAAAAGCTCTGCTTACTCTCACCTTGGTGCAGGGTGACTGGTCTTGTCTCCGCCCCCTTCTGTCGTTTTCTGCAGGCAGCCTAAAGTGGGTGGGACCTGCTGGGCCCCTCTCATAACTCTGCCTTCTTTCTCTTTGTGCATGGCGACTGGTCTCGTCTCCGCCCCTCCTGTTTTCTGCAGGGATCCTGTAGTGGGTGAGACCTTTTGGGCCCCTCCCATAATTAACTTCCTCTATACTTGTGCATGGTGACTGGTCTCGTCTCCGCCCCCTCCTGTCGTTTTCTGCAGGGATTCTGTAGTGGGCGAGTCCTTCTGAGCCCCTCCCATAATTTTGCTTTCTCTATCCTTGTGCATGGCGACTGGTCTCGTCTCCGCCCCTCCTGTAGTTTTCTGTAAGGCAGCCTATAGTGGGTGGAACCTGCTGGGCCCCCGCCAATAACTCTTCTTTTTCTCTCTCTCTCCTTGTGCATGGCGAATGGTCTCGTCTCCGCCCCTCCTGTCGTTTTCTGCAGGGATCCTGTAGTGGGTGAGTCCTTCTGGGTCCCTCCTATAATTTTGCTTTCTCTATTCTTGTGCATGGCGACTGGTCTTGTCTCCGTCCCCTCCTGTAGTTTTCTGAAGGCAGCCTGTAGTGGGTGGGACCTGCAGGGCCCCTCTCATAACTCTGCCTTCTTTCTCTTTGTGCATGGTGACTGGTCTTGTCTCCGCCCCTCCTGTCATTTTCTGCAGGGATCCTGTAGTGGGTGAGACCTTTTGGGCCCCTCCCATAATTTAGCTTCCTCTATCCTTGTGCATGGCGACTGGTCTCGTCTTCGCCCCCTCCTGTAGTTTTCTGTAGGCAGCCTGCAGTGGGTGGGACCTGCTGGGCCCCACCAATGACTCTTCTTTTTCTCTCTCTCTCCTTGTGCATGGCGACTGGTCTTGTCTCCACCCCCCTCCCGTAGATGTCTGCAAGCAGCCCGCAGTGGGTGGGACCTGCTGGGCCCCTCCCATAACTCTGCCTTCTCTCTCCTTGTGCATGGAGACTGGTCTCGTATCCGCCCCCTTCTGTAGTTTTCTGTAGGCAGCCTATAGTGGGTGGGACCTGCTTGGCCCCTCTCATAACTCTGCCTTCTCTCTCCTTGTGCATGGCGACTGGTCTTGTCTCCACCCCCCTCCCGTAGATGTCTGCAGGGTGACTAGTCTGGTCTCTGTCCCTCCTGTAAATTACTGTAAGCAGCCTGTAGTGGGTGGGGCCTGCTGGTTTACTCCCACAGCTCTGTACAGCACAGTGGTGAGGTCACTACTCCATTCACCAGATAACTGGGTTTGCAAAAGTGGACTTATTCCCTTTAAGACTATTGAGGAAGCATGTAAATAAAAAGTTTTTTTGCCCGGAGTTCAGCTTTAAAAGGTTCAGGCACAAAGCCCCCTCAGCCCAGCCACTAATGAACATTATACTTACAAAGTGCAACAAGCATTTGTAGGCCTCTGAAATGTCATTAAACATCTATAGCAACCCATAGATTTTTATTATGCCGACGTGCCTTCCCCAATTTATTAGGCAATTTTCTGAGCATGCTCGGTTTTATAGCATTGGGAAAACTGCCAGAAGCGCTGAGATTGTATGGACTTGGCTGCAAAACGAGGAGGAATTGTTACTAAAATGCTTCCATCAATACTTGTAACTTCCCTAATAAAACTGGAAACACAAGATGCGCCCTCCGATCATTAAACAATCGTATTAAGCCTTCAATGTATAAAGAATTTTCCCCTTCCGCTCTATGTAATTAATAACAATTGCCAGGCCATTAGCCTGTATTTTGCCCCAAAGACTTACATTTGCCCACTAAATGTGTGTGCAGCCAGTTCTATTCATGAAACGCTTCCTCAAAGGTCCAGATCAGAGGAATGATACTGCTGGGTCCAACCTATACCAACCAGCCATAACTTTACGATCACTAACAGGCAGTGGCAACTGGTACTCAAAACTTTTGGGGGTGGCACAAACAAAAAAAACAACATCAATTGCAGCCTCACTGTGCCATCAAACGCAGCCACCGTGCCCTCAAAACGCAGCCACCGTGCCCTCAAAACGCAGCCACCGTGCCCTCAAAACGCAGCCACCGTGCCCTCAAAACGCAGCCACCGTGCCCTCAAAACGCAGCCACCGTGCCCTCAAAACGCAGCCACCGTGCCCTCAAAACGCAGCCACCGTGCCTTCAAAACGCAGCCACCGTGCCTCCAAAACGCAGCCACCGTGCCTCCAAAACGCAGCCACCGTGCCTCCAAAACGCAGCCACCGTGCCTCCAAAACGCAGCCACCGTGCCTCCAAAACGCAGCCACCGTGCCTCCAAAACGCAGCCACCGTGCCTCCAAAACGCAGCCACCGTGCCTCCAAAACGCAGCCACCGTGCCCTCAAAACGCAGCCACCGTGCCCTCAAAACGCAGCCACCCTGCTGCAGCCACCCTGCCCCATCAAACGCAGCCACCCTGCCCCACCAAACGCAGCCACCCTGCCCCACCAAACGCAGCCACCCTGCCCCACCAAACGCAGCCACCCTGCCCCACCAAACGCAGCCACCCTGCCCCACCAAACGCAGCCACTGTGCCCCACCAAACGCAGCCACCGTGCCCCACCAAACGCAGCCACCCTGCCCCATCAAACGCAGCCACCCTGCCCCACCAAACGCAGCCACCGTGCCCCACCAAACGCAGCCACCGTGCCCATCAAACGCAGCCACCGTGCCCATCAAACGCAGCCACCGTGCCCATCAAACGCAGCCACTGTGCCCAACAATTGTCACCACTGCCGCTGGCTCTGATAGGCACTTCCAAACACCAACAAACTGCTGTTATTCAGATGGCCGGCGCTCACCAGGGGGCCGGTCATCTGGATAGTGGGTGGCAGCGGTGACAATAGAAAGAGATTCATGCATTGCATGAATCTCTATCTATTGTACACTTGAGTGACGGCGCAGGGGAGAGAGGGGGCGGTGCTCCTGGGCCCACTATGGACGCACCGCCACTGCTAACAGGTTAAAGGGGTTGTAAACCCTCACGTTTTTTTCACCTTACAAAAAACGAACCTTTACAATGAAGTGAATAGCATTGATTATTTAATAACAATGGAATCTGAATGTCAGTGGCATATATTGGAGAAGCAAGAGAACATGTTAGGCTAGGCATGTCAAAAGTCCGGCCCACGGGCCAAATTCTGGTTTAATGTGGCCCCCCTGGTAATTTGGATATATATATATGTTTTGTGACCCACAGGGCCACAAGATATATGTACACTCTATTTATCAGCGCTGCCTCGGAGGGGGCGGGACGAGTGCTGTCAGATTACATGGCAATGGTGAGGCTGCATTCATGGCAATGGTGAGGCTGCATTCAGAGGCAATGGTGAGGCTGCATTCAGAGGCAATGGTGAGGCTGCATTCAGAGGCAATGGTGAGGCTGCATTCAGAGGCAATGGTGAGGCTGCATTCAGAGGCAATGGTGAGGCTGCATTCAGAGGCTGCATTCATGGCAATGGCGAGGCTGCATTCATGGCAATGGCGAGGCTGCATTCATGGCAATGGCGAGGGTGCATTCATGGCAATGGCGAGGGTGCATTCATGGCAATGGCGAGGGTGCATTCATGGCAATGGCGCATTCATGGCAATGGCGCATTCATGGCAATGGCGCATTCATGGCAATGGCGCATTCATGGCAATGGCGCATTCATGGCAATGGCGAGGGTGCATTCATGGCAATGGCGAGTATTTTTTTTCCTGAAACTTCCCTCTTAAAGTGAAGGTGCGCGTTATACGCCAATAAATACGCTATATCCAAATAATATGCCCGAGATCATCTCTTTACTCACACACAGCCACAAAGGCAAGAG
>CM056055.1:17197387-17217387 GCA_029574335.1 Rana kukunoris | reverse complement strand
CGTGTGAAAGGACCCTAAGTGGGTCCTGAGGACAGGAGTTGAGAACCACGGCTTTAGATCTTTTGAAAGCAACATTTCCAAGATCTAGTAAACAAATTGGTTCAACAAAAAAAAAACTTTTACGCACCTTGTGCAATTTCCAGACACTGCATGGACAGCATCCAGTAATAATAAGAAGCGTCATTAAACCTGCTTTCCACAACTGCATTATGGGTAAGCTGCTCCAGCACCCGGACAGCTTCATCCTGGCGACCGGCTTTGTGGAAGGCTGCGGCACAGAAGAGACAAGTGTAGCTTTCAAAAAACATTTTTTAATATACTGAAGACATGATATATATATATATATACAGCGCATCCGGAAAGCATTTACCAAAAATATGTAGAAGAATACGTATCGGCCTAAACTGAGAAAAAAATAAAACATTATATCTTTTTGGGGGATATTTATTATAGCAAAAAGTGAATAATATAAAAAATAAAAAAAAAAAATAAAAAAAATTGTCGCTCTATTTTTGTTTATAGCGCAAAAAATAAAAACCGTAGAGGTGATCAAATACCACCAAAAGAAAGCTCTATTTGTGGGGGGAAAAAAGAAGGCAAAATTTGTTTGGGAGCCACGTCGCACGACCGCGCAATTGTCAGTTAAAGCGACGCAGTGCCGAACCACAGAAAGTGGCCTGGTCTTTAACCACTTGCTTACTGGGCACATATACCCCCCTCCTGCCCAGGTGAAATTTCAGCTTCCGGCACTGCGTCGCTTTAACTGACAATTGCGCGGTCGTGCGACGTGTTTTCCAAACAAAATTGACGTCCTTTTTTCCCCACAAGTAGAGCTTTCTTTTGGTGGTATTTGATCACCTCTGCGGTTTTTATTTTATGCGCTATAAACAAAAAAAATCGCCAATTTTGAAAAAAAAAAATACAATATTTTTTACTTGTTGCTATAATAAATAGCCCAATTTATAAAAAAAAAAAAAAAAGATTGTTCTCAGTTTATGCCGATACGTATTCTACATATTTTTGGTAAAAAAAAAAAAAAAAAAAAAAAAAAAAAAAAAAAATCGCAATAAGCAACTGGTTTGCGCAAAAGTTATAGCGCCTACAAGATAGGGGACAGAATTATTCTTTTTTATTTTACTAGTAATGGCGGCGATCTGCGATTTTTATTGGGACGGCGACATTATGGCGGACACATCGGACACATTTTTGGCGCCATTCACATTTATACTGCGATCAGTCCTATAAATATGCACCAATTACTGTATAAATGTGACTGGCATTGAAGGGGTTAACACTAGGGGGTGAGGAAGGGGTTAAAGGTATTCCCTGCATTGTGCTCTAACTGTGGGGGGAGGGGGGTGACTGGGGAGGTTACCGATCTGTGTCCCTATGTACAAGGGACGCAGATCGGTCTCCTCTCCAGAGACAGGACGCTGTCTCTGTGTAAAGCGGCAATGAGAGATGATCTCATATGTTTACATTTGAGATCATCTCTCATTGGCCGCGCAGATCGCATCGCAAACGGCCACTCTGATTGGCCGTTCGCCGCGATCTGTGATTGGCTGTGTCCAAGGGACACGGCCAACACAAAATTTTCCCGCCGCACGCTCGGGAGCGTGCGCGGGGAACGCCAAAAGGGGAGGCCGTCAATTGACGGCCTGTTGGCAATTCAGGTCCACGATGTAGCCGTCATTCGGCTATAGCACGGATCTCAAGTAGTTAAGCTGCATAATGGGTCCGGGGGCTTAAGTGGTTAAAGCGCACACATGTATATATAACAAATGTAAAAAGGTTTACTTACCCTTCTGAGCTTCCTCGAAGCGGTCATTCTCTGCCAGCCACTGGGCATATGGGACATAGACCTCGTCCTTATATTCTGGGTATTTCTCTACCAGGAGGAAGGCCTGAGAATTTACATAAAAAGCATGTAAGCCGCAGACTAGAAAAAACAAATGGCTGCCCTGCTGTTTAGACAAAACACACAGAGAGCCAATTAAAGAAAGAACTTGTGACTGAAGAGTTGCCAGCAGAAACTATTCGCTGACTTTCAAAAATTGTTACCAGAAAAAATGACAGATGGAAAGTATCTGCTTCATTAGGACAATACAGACTTTTTTCATTACATTCGCTTCTAAAAATTAGCTGCTATAAAAGTGCAGGAACCATAAAGTGTGTTACACGCCAACATTCCAGGAATAACCAACCCTTTGCTTGGTCTATGCGGCTTTAACCCTCCGTCCCGAGGAGCAACAACATGGTCAAAAGTTTGTGGACCGCATGCCACACTTATATGAGCCTGTTAGGCCAGATCTGGTCGGCACACATCCTCAGTTCATCATATACCGTATATACTCGAGTATAAGCCAACCCGAATATAAGTCGAGGCACCTAATTTTACCACAAAAAAATGGGAAGGTGTGTGCCTCACTGTGCCCATGCCTCACTGTGCCCATGATTAGACTGACGTTTAACATGGGAGTCTATGGAAGGGGTGCCCAGATTTAAAAAAAAAAAAAAACGGTGCTCCCCGGTTGTAGGTCCCCCAGACAACAAACTTTGGACACTTGTAAAGGAGAAATGGGGCTATATGTGTGCCAAGTTCTGGGTCCAGGCGAACCTACAACTGTCCGTTACTGGGTCCCCAAATTCACCGGAAAAATTACCGTTTAAAGCGGAGTTCCACCCAAAAGTGGAACTTCCGCTTAATCCACTCCTCGCCCCCTTACATGTAATTTTTTTTGGGGGGAGAGTGGGGCTTCAGGAGGAGGGGGACATCCTGTCTCACTTCCTTCTTCGGCCAAGGCGATACGTCATATCGTCTTTTGGCGGCCCCTCCCTGTAGGCGATCGCCTTTTCAATCAGACAGCGCAGTGCCACTCACGCATGCGCAGTGAGTGCCCGGCCGTGAAGCCGAAAGCTGCCACAGCCGGGTACCCACAGTAGCAATGAGGACGCGGCCAGAGAGGTGGGGAGAGGAGCGGAGCTCCGGCGCGTCGCTGGAAAGTGGAGCAGGTGAGTGCATGTTTTATTAAAAGCCAGCAGCTATGCTTTTTCTAGCTGCTGACTTTTAACAAACATGAAAAACGCCTGAAACTCCCCTTTAACATGGGAGTATATGGAAGGGGTGCCCGGCTAAAAAAAATTGGTGCTACCCGGCCGTAGGTCCCCCGGACAAGAAACTTTGCACACTTGTAGAGGAAGAGTGGGGGCTACATGTGTGCTCCCCGGCCGTAGGTCCCTCAGACAACAAATTTGGACACTTGTAGAGGAGAAATGGGGCTACATGTGTGGCAAGTTCTGGGTCCATGCGACCTACGACCAGCCGGTACCGGGTTCTCAAAGTCCGGGAGATCAGGCGCAAAAAAAGGTGACTTGAGTATAAGCTGAGGGGGGCATTTTCAGCACACAAAAAAAAATGTGCTAAAAAAAAACGGCTTATACTTGAGTATATACGGTATTCATAAAATGTATATACACACACACAAGCACCATTCAGAGAACTCTTTACATTTTCTCATTGGATGCAAAGCATTCTCTGATTTGGATGAGGTGATGTCACCGCCCCATCTCTCCACGTCATCCAATCAGAGAACACACTGCATTCATTGAGAAAATGCAAAGCATTCCATAAATGGCACCAATGCCAAGTGGGCAACCTCCTGTGTTCACAATGCAGCAGGGCAGCCACTCGGCACAGGACCAAGAAGCAAGTGGAGATTACTGTATTAGCGGTGCCTACTACAGCGATTTCCAGCTTCTAGAGTAGGGGTATCAAACTCAATTTTATTGCGGGCCTTATCAGTAGTGTGGTTGGCCTCAAAGTGCGCTATGAACAGGGTGCAGGGTTCAGGGGTGCGCCATCAACAGAGTGCAATAATGCGTTACGTACAGGGTTCAGGGGTTCCCGTGTGTACAGAGATCAGGGGTGCGCCATGTAGAGAATGCAAGGTTTAGGGGTGGGCTGTACACAGGCTGTGCAACCACGGCCCCCCCCCCCCCCCCTCCTCCCAAAGCTTTTCCACATCTCTCTCTACTATCTGGCCCAGCACTAGTACCTCCCTACCACCCTGCCTCACCTTGCATGAAGATCGTTCCCTCTCTGGATGGCTGTCCCTTTTGCGAGTGCATGCAGGGATCCGTTACATCCAGGAGCCGTTGAGCAAAGCTGTATCTTGTAAACACAGAAGCAGGGACAGCAGGGAGTGGAGGGTAAAAGCCAGGAGGTGGTGAAAAGGAGTTCCGCCATGTTCCAGCTGCAAAAATAAGTGGGAGGGCCACACGACAAGGCCTGGTGGGCCGGATTCAGCGTACGGGCCTTGTGTTTGACTTATGTGTTCTAGAGGTATCCCACAAGTATGGTAAATACATCGTTCCATTGACCCAAGTTAGACCAATGTAAAAACTATCCATACCTGGAATTCATCAGTAAAACATATAGGTTTCCTCATTTTGGATACAATGCCCTATGAGCACGGCAGTGATCACTTACCTCATCCCAGTGCTGCGTCTCCACATGAAGAAGGACCAAGGCCTTCAGATCCCCAATCTTCATGTACGTCTCAGCCGCGTAGCCATGGTGCTGCAGCTTTTTAAAATAGTAAGCGCACTTTGACAGCGGTTCCCGCTCGGCCTTGTCCAGCTTCCGCGCTATGTCGATCAACCTGGAAAGTAAATATAAAACCATTAACCCCAAAAACAAAAACTGTAACAGCAATCTGTTAACCACTTCAGCCCCGGACCATTTGGCTGGCCAAAGACCAGAGCACTTTTTGCAAATTCGGCACTGCGTCGCTTTAACTGACAATTGCACGGTCGTGCGACGTGGCTCCCAAACAAAATTTACATCCTTTTTTTTTTGTCCACAAATAGAGCTTTCTTTTGGTGGTGTTTGATCCCCTCTGCGGTTTTTATTTTTTGCGCTATAAACAAAAATAGACCAACAATTTTGAAAAAAACAAAACAATATTTTTTACTTTTTGCTATAATAAATATCCGCCAAAAAATATATAAAAAGTTTTTTTTTTTTTTTTACCTCAGTTTAGGCCGATACGTATTCGTCTACATATTTTTCGTAACCCCCCCCGCAAAAATTATAGCGTCTACAAAATAGGGGATAGTTTTATGGCATTTTTATTAATATTTTTTTTTTACAGCGATTTTTATTGGTACTGCGACCTTATGGCGGACACTTCTGACACATTTTTGGGACCATTGCCATTTTTATATTGATCAGTGCTGTAAAAATGCACTGATTACTGTAAAAATGCCACTGGCAGGGAGGGGGGTTAACACTAGGGGGCGAGGAAGGGGTTAATTATGTTCCCTGGGTGTGTTCTAACTGAAGGGGGGGATGGGACTGACTAGGGGAAATGACAGATCGCTGTTCATACATTGTATGAACAGATGATCAGGCATTTCTCCCCCTGACAGGACCGGGAGCTGTGGGTTTTCACCCACAGCTCCCGGTTCACGCTCTAACGAGCGATCGAGGGCGCCCCAATGGCTGGAATGCGAAATGACGTATAGCTACGTGATTTCACGCAGCCGAGCCGACCTGCCGCCATATAACTGCGGCGGCTGGTCGGCTAGTGGATAGTCTTCCTTATTTTAGTAATTTCTCCCCCTTTTTTTCGCTTGTACAAAAGTCACATTTCTATTGCTCCGCCTCCATTTCTTCACCATAGTTAGTAAATAAATACATTTTAAGATGAATAGAAAAAAAAACGTATTTTGCAATCTAAATTAAATGAAAGAACATAGGCCCGGATTCACAAAGCACTTCCCCTGGCGTAAATCAAGTTACGCCAACGTACGTGCAAATGTGCGCCGGCGTATCTGTGCGCCTGAGTCACAAACCAATATACGCCTAAAAACTGGCCACCCTACGCCGACGTATCTTACTTATCCCGGCGTAACGTGGGCGCATTTTTCTTCTGGACGCATGTTGCTGCTCCCATTGATTAGCCATTCAAATATGCAAATGAGGGAAATACGCCGATTCACGAACGTACGTGCGCCCGGAGCAGGCTCTACGCAACGCGCGCAAGTTTTCCGTCCGGCGTAAAGTTATTCCCCATAAAGGAGGTGTAAGTCAGCACCAGACATGCAAAGGTCTGCACCAGAGAACTTAAGCCTACGTATTCTACGTAGGACGTGGGTCTGGCTGGGCGTAAGTTACGTTCACGGCGTACACAGTGATCCGGCGTATCTTAGGCAGTTGTTCCGACGTGGTTGTGAGCATGCGCACGGGGATACGTCCACGTCTCGACGCATGCGCAGTTCATTTTAAAGCGGAGGTTCCGCAGGTTCTGCATTTTTTTTTTTCAATCTGCAATGTTTGGTAATATAGCGTGCATGGTACTACACACTTGCTAGCCGCCCCTACGTCCGTCTGTTCCGTTTTCATCAGAAAGAAAAGAAAAAAAAAGTTATAAAAAAAAAATAGTCCTGGGCTTTTCCATCTTGCTTTTGGGCATAGTGAAGCCCACAAGCAAACATTTCCTAGATTTTGTGATGTCATGCACCGCAGGATCTCGTGCATGTGCTGTGTTGACGGTGAGCAGCATGAGCGTCGCCGTCAACACTTCCCGATTACAGTCATTACCATAACAACAGGCGACGTCTGTTAGAATACACGCCCCGTTGCACAGCTCCCATTACGCATAGAGTCGTCGGGGGGAAAAGGAGCGACACGCCCACTCCCTGCAGGGAAGAAGACCCGGAAGTCGTGCAGAATACAGGTTAGGGTACAGATGGAGGAAAAAAATGACAATGCTACAATCCTTTATTGTGCCTTCAGATATGATTGAGAGAAAGTTCAGTTTGAGGGTGAACCTCCGCTTTAAAGGGGTGTTCCAGCCTAGTTATATGTTTATTAAAAGTCAGCAGCTACAAAAAGTGTAGCTGCTGGCTTTTAATAAACAGACACTTACCTGCTCCAGCGTTCAAGCGACGCACCGACCGGGGCTCCGCTCCTCTTCCCCCTCCCTGGCCGGCGTCCTTATCGCAACTGTGGGCACCCGGCCGTGACAGCCTTCGGCTTCACGGCCGGGCACCCACTGCGCATGCGCGAGCGGCACTGCGCATGCGCGAGCGGCGCAGCCCGACGCTGATTGGACAGGCGATCGCATGGGACCATGTGCACCCGGCCGTTATAGCCTTCGGCTTCACGGCCGGGCACCCACTGCGCATGCGCGAGCGGCGCAGCCCGCCGCTGATTGGACAGGCGATCGCATGGGACCTGTCAGTGTCCCATGCGATTGCCTACAGGGAGGGGCTTTTGTAGGCGATTAAGCTTAATCGCCTAACTAGCCCCTCGGCGGAAGGAGGAAGTGGGACAGGAAGTCCCACTCCTCCTCAAGCCCCCACTCCCCCCCCCCCCCCCCCCCAAAAAAATTACATGCCAAATGTGGCATGTAAGGGGGTGAGGAGTGGGATAAGCGGAAGTTAAAATTTTGGGTGGAACTCCGCTTAAGTACTTGTCTGGAGCACGGCCCATCATTTGCATGGGGTCACGCTTCATTAGCATGGATCACGCCCACTTCCACCTACGCCTTCGAAATATATACGCTACGCCGGTGCAGAGTTGGGAGCAATGCTCGCTGAATTCAGTGCATGCCTCTCCGCGCTGCGCCGGCGTAGCGTACTATGTGTGCGCTACGCCGGCGTAAATATGCGCCCATCTCTGTGAATCCGGGCCATAGTTTCTTGTTGAAAACAAAAAAGGAAAGAGCATACATTTCTAATTTGGAAGATTGATTGAACCAACCAAAAGCTATAGATTTATTTCAGGAACAAGTGTACAGACAGGAATTTCCCACAATGCTCCTGTGCACGGCCCCCTTTGTTCAGAAGGTTAATCAGAGAGCAATCCTAGGGGGGGGGGGGGCTCCTTTCCCTTTTCCTTGCTACCAGGAAACGCGCCGTCATTCAGCTCCCCATTCATTTTTATTACCCTTAAAACTCACCTATAAATCTCCAGAGAGAGGACTTTATGAGGAGAGAAAGAAGTACAAACTGCAGAGCTGCTTATAAAGGGAGACAGCGATGTAACCCAATATAGGGTCTCCGTGTAACAAAAGGAGACACCTAAACCTTTAAAGAGAACGGACTGTCATTCTAAAGGTTCTTACATATGAAAGTGATCAGCAGAATGTGGATAATCCTATAAGAAAGGGTTAAAGTGACCCCGTCACTCACTGAAGTAGGTTGAGGAGAGTGGATTGATAATGCTGGAACCGTAGGCTCCTAATTGAGACAAATACACACTATAGAGGGATACGCTTTGTTCATATTTCATGTCTGACCTTTAGAACTGCTTTAGGTCACAAGATAGGTCTAGTACCAGCTGAGCAAGAAGGCGCTGTATCGTAGGCAGGATCAGAGTCAGGAATAAGCAGAGGTCAGCAATGTGCAGGCAGCAAAGTACGGAGTCGATGGTGACAAATCCCAGGCCAAGTTCAGGAATGGAGACAACCAGTGAACATAAGCAGACAAGGGTATACAAAAGCAGACAAGGGTATACAAAAGCAGGTCGGGTGAAAGCCGGCCAATAACAGGGTCAGTAGAGGGATCAGGATCAGGAATGCAGGACCGAAGACCATTCAGCCGCGTCCTTGTGCAGATCTCAGGTTCGGGCGCCGACATCACGGGCACCCTGGACAGGTAGGTGTTCATATATTCAAAGTCAGCAGTTGCAGTATTTGCAGCTGCTGACTTATTTTTTTGGCAGAAAATTACTGAAGGTCCCCTTTAGAGCCCATTCACACAGGGGCAACACGACTTCCAGCACGACTTTGGGAGGCAACTTGGACACGACTCGAGTATGAATCATCAGGCAACTTACAAGGCAACTTCAAGTCGCCTTCAGGACAGGAGGCTTTCCAGTGGCCAATCAAACAACAATCAGCTCTGTGGGAGGGGTTTGCCTGAGAAATGTAGGTTATCTTCCTCTATTGTTGCTTCAGTTAAGACAGTGATCCGACTTCTGAGGCGACTTCCATTAAAATCAATGGGTACAAGTTGCCTACAAGTCGGATTGAAGTAGTACAGGAACCTTTTGTGAAGTCGGAGCGACTTCAGTAGTGTACATTAAGACGGCTCCCATTCACTTCCATTCATTTTCTCGACCGTGCGACTTGGGGCGACTTGAAGTCGGATCCCAGGTTGCCCCAGTGTGAACCGGCTCTCAAAGTCACTGTAAAGCCGTCCAATCACAGCTGATCATGATGTAAACAGGAAAAGCCGGTATGCCACCAGGGATGCCCACTACAGGTATGCCACCCTAGACCACCAGGGATGCCAATCAGAAATGTATAATGGATGCCAGTGCCCACTATGGATGCCAATCAGTGCCCACAATGGGCATCACTGATTGCCAGGCATTATTGTTTGGCACCGATTGGTATCCTTTAGTACAACACATTACATCAGTGCCCATCCATGCCACCTATCAGTGCCTATCCGTGTCGCCTATCTATTCCCATCCATGGCGTCTATCAATACCCATCAGTGCCGCCCATCAGTGCTGCCTTATCAGTGCCTGTCGGTGCAGTACCACCAGTGAAGGAGAAAACATACTTATTTACAATGTTTTGTAACGGAAACAAAAAAAAAACATTTTTTATTTTTCAACATTTTCGGTAATTTTTCTTTTTTTTTTTGAGAAAATAAAAATCCCAGAGATGATCAAATACCATCAAAAGAAAGCTCTATTTGTGGGAACAAAATGATAAAAATCAAGGGCCAGATTCAGGATTTTCCTATTTACATTACGCCGCCGCAACTTTACGCGCAAGTGCTGTATTCACAAAGCACTTGCATGTAAAGTTGCGGTGACGTAGCGTAAATTGGGCGGCCTATTTCAAATTGGGCGGGAAGGGGGCGTATGCCATTCAAATTAGGCGCGTCCCTGCGCCGAACGTACTGCACATGCTTCGACCATTGAAAAATCCCAGTGCGCATGCTCCGAATTAAGACAGTGTTTTCGACGTGAACGTAATCGACGTAAACCCCCATTCACGGACGAGTTACGACGTAAAAAATTTTCCGCGGTCACGACGTCCATACTTAACATAGGATGCGCCCTCTTTTTGGTGCTTTATCTTTACGCGGGGAAACCCCTTACGGAAACGGCGTTAAGTTACTGCGTCGGACCGGCGTGTACGTTCGGGAATTGGCGTATCTCGCTGATTTGCATATTCTCGGCGTAAATCAGCGGGAACGCCCCTGGCGGCCATTTTAAAATTGCATTTAAGATCTGACGGCGTAATACAATTACGCCTGTCGGATCTTTCCTGCAAACCGGCGTATCTTGTTTTCTGAATACAGAAAACATATACGCCGGCGCAAAGTCAGAGTTATGCTGGTGTATCACTGATACGCCGGCATAACTCTACCTGAATCTGGCCCCTAGTTTGGGTACAGTGTAGCATGACCGCGCAATTGTCATTCAAAGTGCAATAGCGCTGAAAGCTGAAAATTGGTCTGGGCAGGAAGGTGTACAAGTGCCCGGTATGGAAGTGGTTAAGCTCTAAAGGCCAACAAGGAACTTTCAGGCCCGACGGATCAAACCATTGCCGTGCCACAATTACGTCACCATGGGAAATGGCGATTCCACAACAAGATGTGACCATTACTGTCTGACAAAGCATGCTGGGACTTTTTAAGTCCCATAGCAGCAGAATGTCCACGGCTGACCACTTCTGATGGATGGGATCTGGGTGATAAAACACAGGAAGGTCGGGGATATTTTTATAAAAAGGTGCGAGCCTTTGAGACCAGGAAGCGGAATGTGTAATACAGGAGAAGATGGTTCATCCTGGAAGTGGAAAAGATGAGCCCGGAGGAGTAAACACCGGAAACGGCAACCTTGTTGTTTTGCTCCGAATGACCGCAAATAGCCGACTTCCTGCCTTACCCCGTTCCTTAACTGTTTTCCAGGTATGCGGAGAGCAAAACAAAAGGCTATAGATAACCACAGGACGTCACGGGTGGCTGGACGTTACGTTTTCCACATGTTTGGTAGAAGGACTTGTTTTCCTATATAATAAAACTCTCTTAGGACTTTTGTGCTCGCCACGCTTCCGATGCGATTGTTGGACTGGGCTGGATAGGTACTGAGGCAGGAAACGGGTCATTTTATGAGCCTCTGTAATTTAAGCTGCTGCCATTGTGCCCCGCCGGCAGGTGCTGTCAGCGGGATGTCCTGCCACACTTCACAGCCTTGCTGGAGAGAGAATTATTCGGGAGGTGAGATCAGGCTGTCCGCCTCTGGAGTTCCGTTGCTATTCATTTCTGTATGACGTTATCCTTCAGAAACTGCCCATGTGGGGCCAATAACATTTACACCTGTTACAGAATGCATGGAGCAAAGCGACTCGGGAACATTCTGCATACAAGGAAACCATCGACTATTCTCAGAAAGTACACATTTTAAATCATTAACGTGACTTTTAAAAACGGTACATTTTATTGGCTTGCTCTTTTATATTATGATGAAATGGGCAGCCAAATCAAAGCCAGAATCTAGATGTGATTGCTATAGGGGTATAGACCAGGGGTCTTCAAACTACGGCCCTCCAGTTGTTCAAGAACTACAATTCCCATCATGCCTAGTAGGGTTGTCCCGATTACACTTTGAGTACAAGTACCCATACTTTTTTCAAGTACTCATCCGATACCGATTACCGATACCTTTTTTTATGTCATGTGACAGTATTTTTTTTTCATTTTTTTTTTACAATTTTTTTTTTACAATTTAATTTTTTTTTACAATTTAATTTTTTTTTTTTTTATTTAAGGGGGGGAGGGGAGGAGTGGATTGTCAGTGCGTTTTTTTTATTTACATTTTATTTAAAAAAAAATTATATTTATTGCATATATTATTTATTTGTTGGGGGGTCTTTGGTGAGATATCAGGGGTCTTAACATACCTCTGACATCTCCCCTTTAAGACAGAGAAAGAGACTAAGGACACAGATTCCCCAGTCCCTTTCTCTGCAGCCTCAGATAACATGAATGGAGAGAAGCTCCTCTCCATTTATAAACTCAAGCATCGTAAACACACAATGCTCGGTTATGTGCATGGACAGAGTCGGTGATCACTGACTCTGTTCATTCTGAAAAGGTAGGAGCTGGGTTTAGCGGCTCCTACCTCCGCTCTCCATCCTGACAAATTGAGGAGGGAGAGCGGCATGTAGGGGGGAAAGACACAGCACGGAGCGGGGGGAATACAGCACGGTGGAACACTAATTTTCCCAGCAGAGCCTCTATTTAGTGTTCAGCCTATAACGGATGCCTTCTCATCCTCGGACGAGAGGACATCCGTGATTAGTGTTCCACCTATCACGGAACAGCCTGAGGAGGAGGCGCGGCTTTTGAATAATGGATGGCCGCCGTCTTACATACTCTGCAAACAGGAGAAGGTAGGGAGATCGTCGAGGCAGGGAATGGAATGGCACAGCGAGGCAGGTTACTAATGGCACAGTGAGGCAGGTTACTAATGGCACAGTGAGGCAGGTTACTAATGGCACAGTGAGGCAGGTTACTAATGGCACAGTGAGGCAGGTTACTAATGGCACAGTGAGGCAGGTTACTTAGTATCAAATATTTTATTATTATTCTCTCTCTATCATTATCTATTATTATACTAGGGGTGCAATGGATCAAAAAACTCACGGTCCGGATCGTTCCAAAACCGAGCAGCCCCACTGCATGGGAAACCCCCCCCCCCCCCCGAGTTGAGCACCCAGGTAGCCCCCGTTTGTATGTGTATACATGTAAGGTTGGAACTCACATCTCTACCCAGCCGTGGTCCCCGCTCAGCTCGATGGCCTTCATGTGCTCTCCGGCCGAAATGTACATTTCAGCTGCTGCTTTTGGCTCCCGGATGTTTCGGGCCCAGTCCGCCTGTTTGGTGATCAGATTTTTGGTCTCTTTTGGATCTCCGGAAGCTATGAAATCCTGAGGAAGAAACATCTGTCAAGGTCTACCAGATAACTGCACAGGAAAGCTACACTACAATAACATTACAATGGAGTTGTCCCAACCCCTTTTACTAAAGGGGTTATTTATTTATTTTTTAAAGACCAAACACGTTATACTTACCTCCACTGTACAGCCCGTTTTGCAGAGAGTGGCCCCGATCCTCCTCTTCTGGGGCCCCTCTGCGGCTGTCTCGGCTCCCTCCCCGCAAGAACTAACCCCCTTCATGCAAGCTCTCTCCCATGGGGGTTAGTTCTTGCGGGCTCGCTCCCGTGATACAGCCGGTGGCCATAGCCACAGACTGTATCACTCGCCCCCCCCCCCCCCCCCCCCCCCGGTGTGCTGCATCATTGGATGTGATTGACAGCAACGCGAGCCTATGGCTGATGATAGGGAACTATTCCTCCCACTGACACCAGTAATGGGACACTATTCCTCCCACTGACACCAGTGATGGGACACTATTCCTCCCACTGACACCAGTGATGGGACACTATTCCTCCCACTGACACCAGTGATGGGACACTATTCCTCCCACTGACACCAGTGATGGGACACTATTCCTCCCACTGACACCAGTGATGGGACACTATTACTCCCACTGACACCAGTGATGGGACACTATTACTCCCACTGACACCAGTGATGGGACACTATTACTCCCACTGACACCAGTGATGGGACACCATTACTCCCACTGACACCAGTGATGGGGGAACCATTTCTCCCACTGACACCAGTGATGGGGGAACCATTTCTCTCACTGACACCAGTGATGGGGCACTATTCCTCCCACTGACGGGGCACTATTCCTCCCATTAACTAATAATGGGGCGCTATTCCTCCCTTTGGCACCAATGATGGGGTGCTATTCCTTCATTTGGCACCAATGACAGGGCACTATTCCTCCCACTGGCACCAATGATGGGGCACCATTTCTCCCACTGGCATCAACGATGGGGCACCATTCCTCCCACTGGCACCAATGACAGGGCACTATTTATACCCCCAATACTAAACATGGGGCATGGTTTACTCCGTCTGACGTCAGAAAATGTTCTACTCGCACTGACCACATTGCAGCCTCCCCCCCTTAACATTTGAAGGACAGTAAACTGGCCCGTTGTTTAGATAGTTTGGAGACCCCTGTTCTAGTGCAACACAATGTATAGGCATAACATTGTTTATTCATTCCTGATCTAGATGTGACAAAGGAGTCCACTGTCTGTGTCCTAAAAATAAGTTGTGCTTTAGTCCTACTTTAGGACCTGTAAGTGCCAGCGGAGTCATGCCACGTATCCTATGAGATCTGATGAGTGGGTACCTTGGCATACTCAAACATGCGCAGGTCAGTGTACATGTCCATCGCCCGGTTCTCTTGCCCACCCTTCTTGTAGAGCTTGGCCGCCTCGTGGAACTTTCCCTGATAGGCGCAGACATCCGCCAGGAACAGGTCGTCGTTGGCATCTCCGCGTTTTTTACGTTCCTGGGAGATATAAAAATACATTTTTATCGCATATTTATAGCACTTTCCTAACCAGTGGACCCCGATACGGATAAAAACGCTTTTTTTCCCCCCTCAATTAACCTTCGTTAGCAGTCCTTGGTAGAATAAGACCTACAAAAATAAAAAAAAAATGCAGATCCCAACGGAATGTTATTTAGCTCGCTAAAGCACTGCGTATGACAAACAATCGCTGCGCTCTTTAACCACTTAGGAACCGCCTCCTGCACATATACATCGGCAGAATCGCAAAAACTGGCCGGTTCCTTTAGCTGCCTAAAGGTCCGGGTCATAAGTGGTTAAATAAAATACTTGTTTGCTCATTTATTTTTCATCCGTTGGTTTTATCCAAGTCCCAAGTCACACTGCTGCAACATTGCATGCGACTTAAAGCGGAGTTCCAACCACAATTAGCATTTTTTAAATGTATGTCCTTTCATCATGTGTTTTTATAATATAAATCCGGTCACTTACTATTTTACAATCCGCCACCGCTCCGCATAGTTATTCAAAAAAGATCGTTTTATAAACTATGTCCACACCGTTGTCATTTTGCTTGTGGGCATTGTGAAGCAAACAACCACTTACTTCCTGGAAGTCTTGGATGGGGAGTGATAATTGGACAGCGCACTGCATCCTGGGAAATGATGACACACATTTCCCAGGAGCATTAGAGGGAGATGATGTCAGGATCCTAGGTGATTCCAAGGGCAGATTTTGTGGGGCCGCATAGCAACAGGCATTTCCAGGTGAGTAAAAAAAAAAAAAATGTTTTTTTCCCTTTTTAGGTCTAATGAGCACAATAATGAAATAAACATTTTGGGATGGAAACTCCACTTTAAAGTCTCAAAGACACATAAGTCGCATGGCCCATTTATTTCAATTGTGGCCATTCCAATCAGGCACCCAAAGCAGGAGCCGATCCTGCAGTCTGTCATTGCAGAGCAAGGAAAGCAGCTCCTCCCTGGCTCCAGTCACATGACCCAACCAAGGGAGGACTTCCCTTACTCTGGTGCATGTGTTTTATGGAGGTGGGGTAGTTACTGTATATTGATGGGGGAGAGCTGTACTGTAAGAGGGAAGCTTTATTAGGGAAAGGAGGGTGGGGGAGCGGAGGGTATTTTTTTTAATTGTACTCCAGACTCCTGCACTCTGTGCATTACACACTCCAGAACCCTGCAGTATGTGCATTATGAATGCTTTCCTGTTGTGCTGGGTGCAATATGCTCCTAAACAGTGGCGGCCTGTCCATAAGGGGCACAGCCTCCCTAATCCATGCGCACGGCCCCCAATCTACATGCAGGGCGCCGGACGCATTGATTCCAATGGGGAATTTTTTTTTAAAGCACATTCGATGGGGGGGGGGGGTTGGTCAAATGCCGACTTCCTAATCCTTTTATCGTGGTTGGGGGGGGGGGTAGCGTTAGTTTGCCACCCCCCCAAATATTTAGCACCGGCCACCACTGCTTCTGACCCTGCTCTGTGTGCATTACAAACTATTCTCCCCTGCAGTGTGTGTATTATGCACTCTTAATACTTGCATTTGGTGTGATATGCACTCCTGACCCGTGCACTCTGAATTACAAACTCTTCTCCCCTGCACTCTGTACATTACGTGCTCCTGTCCCCTATATTCTGTGCATTACAAACTCTTCTCCCCTGCACTCTGTACATTACGTGCTCCTGTCCCCTATATTCTGTGCATTACAAACTCTTCTTCCCTGCGCTCTGTATGATATGCACTCCTGTCCCCTGTACCTTACAAACTTTTCTCCCCTGCACTGTGTGTGATGTGCGCGCCTGTCCCTTGTAGTCTACATACTCCTGACCCCTGCACTCTATGTGTTAAGCACTCCTGACCCCTATATTCTGTGCATTACAAACTCTTCACCCCTGCACTCTGTCTCTGTCTTAAAGCGGAGGTCCACCCGTTTTTTTTTGTTTTTTTTTTAAAGACAGCAGCTACAAATACTGCAGCTGCTGACTTTAAAAAAAAATATGGACACTTACCTGTTCAGCGCGCCCGCGATGTTAGCAGGCAATCGCTCGGTCCTCAGCTGCTTCCGCCGCCATCCTCGGTGAGGGAATCAGGCAGTGAAGCCTTGTGGCTTCACTGCCTGATTCCCTAATGCTCATGCCCGAGGATCGCAGCGCGCTGTCACTAGTCCCCGCTTTCTCCTGGAAACAATGTTTCCCAGAGCGTCAGAACCCGGAAGTGGTGCAAATACCTGTCTCAGACAGGTATCTGCACCCCCTTCCCCCCTGAAAGGTGCTAAATGTGACACCGGAGGAATCCAAAAAGCAGAGGTTCACTTTGTGTGAGCCTCCACTTTAAGCACTTCTGACTCCTGTCCCCTGTAGTCTACACACTCCTGACCCCTGCACTCAGTGTTTTAAGCACTTCTCCTCTGCTCGCTTGTACATTTTATACCCCCTCTGACGCCAGAAAACGTTCTAATGGCACTGACCACAGTGCAGCCCCCCCTCTTACTGTTGGTGCAATATTGCCACATGCACAATTCACCTAGGTTTTTTTTTTTCTGGTTCCTCAATGCCGATGACCCTTCCCCCGTCACCCCCCCCCCCCCCTGCCCCCTTGCTTAGAAAAAATAATTATTTTTATCCATGGCCTTGCTTTCAGCTGACATACATCACCCCAGACAGGCATGAGGCTGAATTTATAGGAAACAAATGCCATGACTTGTGAAGAAATACAGAAGTGAACTTCACGTTAATGTGATTTATTTGCAGCGATTTCTCCATTACAAGGGATCCTCGGACCCCCCATTCAGCACAATGCTGGGAGTGTGGCGAGTGCCGGCGTGGAGAATGTAAACAGCAGGTGTATCCGAGCGTTGGTCCCGGGCCGGTGTCTCCGGAGGACAGACAAATGAAAAGGACATTGTGTAGTCAGGTGCAGCGAGCGCCGGGCGCCGACAGGAACCAGCGAGAATTTAATAAACCGCCCGTCTACCCAGCCTGGAAATCTTGTGACTTCCTAACTACACTCGAGGTGCTGTCTGCACCAGTTATTAATTTTTGCTCTGGCTCAGGGGGGTTGGGGGGGTGCAGAGAACACAATGCACACAGATTTCCCTCCTTTAACACTGACTGCTAATTGCTGAGCTTCAATACTGAGCTAAAATTCAATCTGCTTTCCTTTTGCCTTCCTTGGTCGTTTTTTTATTTAAAAGAAAAAGTTAAGATTCCCTTTTTTCGTGATCACTTAAAAATCGAATCCCAACCATGACTCCATCTCCCTGTGCCTGCGTGGGTTTCCTCCGGGTACTTCGGTTTCCTCCCACTCTCTAAAGCCATGCTGGTAGGTAAATTAGATCCTGTCTAAATTGGCCCAGTATAAGTATGAATGTGTGTTAGGGGACCTTGGGTTGTAAGCTCCTTGAAGGTAGGGATTGATGTGAATGTACAACATAACGTATATACTGGAGTATAAGCCGAACCGAATATAAGCCGAGGCACCTAATTTTACCACAAAAAAAAAATATAGGAAAAAGTATTGACTCGAGTATAAGCCTAGGGTGTCCATCTGCATGCCTCACTGTGCCCATGACTAGACTGACGTTTAACATGGGAGTCTATGGAAGGGGTGCCCGGCTTTGAAAAATCGTTGCTCTCCGGCTGACTTTGCACAGTTGTAGAGGAGAAATAGGGCAACGTGTGTTCCAAGTTCCTGGGTCCAAGTGACCTCAACTGGCCGGTACCGGGTCCCCAAAGTCCAAAATGTCAAGGGAGTGCTGCAATAGATTACATTTTTGGTTTTGGGTTTAATACCGTGCCAATGGTCACTTAAGTTGAAATATGGAGATAAAGTATGACAAATAGATACACGGCAGCTTTATAAGCAAGCAAACTGTCAGGACAATACTTCATATGAAAAGAAAACTGTTAAACAGAAAAAAAAAAAAACTTTATAAGTACTCCCCACATTGCAGGGCTCCCTGGTTCTGCAACTGTATATACACTGCTGACACCTACTGGCTACTCCATACATTGCACTGCTATATTACACACACTGGTGACACCTACTGGTTACTCCATGTATTGCACTGACAGATCTGTGACAAGGTACCAACAGAAAAAAAAATGCTCTCTCTCTCTCTCCCTCCCTCCACCTACTTCCCCCTCCCTCCACCTACCTCCCCCCTCCTCCTCTTCTCTCCCTCCACCTACCTCCCCCCTCCTCCTCTTCTCTCCCTCCACCTACCTCCCTCCTCCTCCTCTCTCCCTCCACCTACCTCCCTCTACCTCTACCCCTCTCTCTTATTTCCACCTCTCATCTCTCACACTCTCATTTTTACCCTCTCTCTCTCTCTCTCTCTCTCTCTCATTTTTACCCCCCCCTCTCTCTCTCTCTCTCATTTTTACCCCCCCCTCTCTCTCTCTCTCTCTCTCTCATTTTTACCCCCCCTCTCTCTCTCATTTTTACCTCTCTCTCTCTCTCTCTCTCTCTCTCTCTCATTTTTACCCCCCCTCTCTCTCTCTCTCTCATTTTTACCCCCTCTCTCTCTCTCTCATTTTTACCCCCCCCCCTCTCTCTCTCTCATTTTTACCCCCCCCTCTCATTTTTACCCCCCCCCCTCTCATTTTTACCCCCCCCCCTCTCTCTCTCTCTCTCATTTTTACCCCCCCCCCCTCTCTCTCTCTCTCGCTCTGATTTTTACCTCACACAGTAATATACATCTCTCATCTCTTATTTGTATCTCTCTAGATCCATCCATATATAATATCTCTATCCAAATATTTTATTCTCTCTATATGCAAGTGCTTTTTCTATTTAATTTCAAAATATCATTAATCCGTTGATGGAGGGGGCGGTAAAACTTCAGCTTTAAGGCCCCTTTCACACTTGGCATGGGAGGTGCGGTGGCGGTAAAGCGGCACGTTTTTTAGCACCGCTATACCATCTTATTTACCGCGATATTCGGGCCACTAGTGGTGCAGTTTTAACCCCCGCTAGTGGCCGAAAAAGGGTTAATACCGCTCGCAATGCGCCTCTGCAGAGGTGCATTGCCGGCGGTATTACGGCGGTTTCCCATTATTTCACCCCGATCCTATACCGCTACAAAGATGCAGCTAGCAGGGCTTTTGGAGTGGTCCTGCTAGCGCACCGCTTCAGTGTGAAAGCCTTTGGGCTTTCACACTGAAGACTGCAGGGCACGATTTTTTCAGGCGGTATAGCAGCGCTATTTTTAGCGCTAAATTGCCCTAAAAATGTGTCGGTGTGAAAGGGGCCCAAGAGACCTTGCAAGACTACATAATATCTCACCATAATACGTGAAGCCCAACCAAGAAAGATCTGAGCGCGTTTCATTCTGAATCTCTGCTTTAACAGTGCGGAAGTCAAACATTTTTCATATTAGAGGAAATATATAAATATGCGACTCGGATGATGTCACCGAGACAAACTGCCAGCAAAACAAGCCGAGGAAGGAAAAGTAAAAAAAATGTGCGCTGCAATCCTGGCCTCTCCCATCCCCGATGCCGCCATGAC
>CM056055.1:16874887-17182387 GCA_029574335.1 Rana kukunoris | reverse complement strand
CCCCAGATATCCCTCCCAGCACTCTGACCCCTTTACACCCCAGATATCCCCCAGCACTCTGACCCCTCTACACCCCAGATATCCCCCAGCACTCTGACCCCTCTACACCCCAGATATCCCCCAGCACTCTGACCCCTCTACACCCCAGATATCCCCCAGCACTCTGACCCCTCTACACCCCAGATATCCCCCAGCACTCTGACCCCTCTACACCCCAGATATCCCCCAGCACTCTGACCCCTCTACACCCCAGATATCCCCCAGCACTCTGACCCCTCTACACCCCAGATATCCCCCAGCACTCTGACCCCTCTACACCCCAGATATCCCCCAGCACTCTGACCCCTCTACACCCCAGATATCCCCCAGCACTCTGACCCCTCTACACCCCAGATATCCCCCAGCACTCTGACCCCTCTACACCCCAGATATCCCCCAGCACTCTGACCCCTCTACACCCCAGATATCCCCCAGCACTCTGACCCCTCTACACCCCAGATATCCCCCAGCACTCTGACCCCTCTACACCCCAGATATCCCCCAGCACTCTGACCCCTCTACACCCCAGATATCCCCCAGCACTCTGACCCCTCTACACCCCAGATATCCCCCAGCACTCTGACCCCTCTACACCCCAGATATCCCCCAGCACTCTGACCCCTCTACACCCCAGATATCCCCCAGCACTCTGACCCCTCTACACCCCAGATATCTCCCCAGCACTCTGACCCCTCTACATAACAGATATGCCCACCAGTATTCTGACCCCTCTACACCCCAGATAACCCCCCGCAGCACTCTGACCCCTCTACACCCCAGATAACCCCCCCAGCACTCTGACCCCTCTACACCCCAGATAACCCCCCCCAGCACTCTGACCCCTCTACACCCCAGATAACCCCCCCCAGCACGCTGACCCCTCTACTCTTCATTGTAGGGGCCCCAGAGCATTACTTTGCCCAGGGGCCCATGATGCTATTAAGATGGACCTGTAAACCAGCATGGATCTGCTTCAATGCTTAGCATGGCCAGAAAGCTCAAGGAAGAGGAGGTAAATGGCAGGATCAACACGCATTGCCTCTGAATTATGAAAATAACATGAACAAAAGGAATGTGTAAAAGAGTTTGTAGAGACAAAATAGATCCACCGACAAACTTTCACTACAAGGTTTACCCACTTTAAAGACAAAAATGAGTTTGTAATGTGCTAGCAGTGAATGGCTGTCGGTGTCGGATGGTGTCAGCAGTTTTACACTCCAGCCCCAGACAGGATGACCCTGTGAATGACAGGAAGTTCTGGGACCCTCCACTGGGGAATGGACAGTAAACAGAGAGATCACACCAAGGCAAAGTCGCTCTGCATGCCGTGAAAACAGGAAACACATTGTCACCTTTTTAGCCGTCTCAAAATCCAGCCCCTCCAACGCCTCCATCGCCAGCTCCTTCCAGTCCAAGTCCGTGACCCCGAGGCAGGCGATCTGGTAAGCTTCTCGGAACATCTTCCTCTCCAGGTACTGATACATTGGAGCGGACTGCGGGGAGAAGAGACAGTGAGAAGAATATTGATCTGTGACTAAACTTCTCCCCTACAGCGGGAGGAAATAAGGATTGTAATAAACAATACCACCCCCCCTCTTTATACTACCATATCTGCATATATATAAAAAAAAAAATCCTATTTAAAGCTGACGCCAAGTCTACATTCACATTGGGCCGATTTGACATGTCAAATCTGAGCCCACTGCCAGCAATAGAACCATCCAAATTGGTGCAACGCCGATTTTGCGGCACCGCAACTATTCCCAAAAGTAGCTCCTGCACTACTTTTGGCGACTTTCGCACCAGAACGTTCCAACAGACCGCCCGTTCGCGCGAACATTTAGAACCCCATTGAAGTCTATGGGACTCGAACGCTCGAATTCAAAAGTGCATGAGCCGAACACCCCCCCCATTCGGTTCGCACCAGAACATTCGAACA
The DNA here is from genome assembly GCA_029574335.1 of Rana kukunoris. NCBI lineage: Eukaryota > Metazoa > Chordata > Amphibia > Anura > Ranidae > Rana > Rana kukunoris. The sequence continues at coordinate 17,180,409 of CM056055.1, read as the reverse complement.
GACCGCCCGTTCGCGCAAACATTTAGAACCCTATTGAAGTCTATGGGACTCGAACGTTCGAATTTAAAAGTGCCAATTTTAAAGCCTAATAATATGCAAGTTATTGTCGTAAAACGTCTTTGAGAACCCGGGTCTTGCCCCAGGGAACATGTATCAATGGAGCAGGACTCCTAAAAAATTACCGTTTTTAAAACTTTTTTTCCATTGATACATGTTCCCTGGGGCAAGACCCGGGTTCTCGAAGACGTTTTCACAGGCAAACTATAGACACCCAGCAGGTACAATATTTAAAGGAATTTTTCATTTTCTTTTAATTTAAGCATCATTATCACTAGGGTTGTCCAGATACCGATATCGGGACCGATACCGAGTATTTGCGGGAGTACTTGTACTCTCGCAAATGCTCCCGATACCTAAATAGAATACTTTTTTTGTATTTATCAACATGTTCTGTGAAAATTCTTTGAGTTTTTTTACTACTGCGTGACAAGCAAATAAAACATTTTTATTCATTTTTACTCATTTTTATTCTTTTATAATGTCTTGAGTTAGAGTTCTTCATAATTCTAAAGAAAATATCCTTAGTCTGTATTGTGGTTTGAAAACTGTCACATGACATTTAAAAAAAAGTATCGGTATTCGGTATCGGCGAGTACATGAAAAAAAGTATCGGTACTTGTACTCGGTCCTAAAAAAGTGGTATCGGGACAACCCTAATTTTCACTGCTCCAGGAGCAGTGATTTTAATGATGCTTAAATAAAAAAATTAAAAAAATTCCTTTAAATATTGTACCTGCTGGGTGTCTATACCTGTGATAACGTCTTTAAATAGCACAATCACCTACCTGCCAGTAAATTAGGAAGAACTGATCTATCTAAGCTATACAGTGTATAAATATATGTACAACTCCTGGGATGTATATATATCCTCTACACACTGTAAATTAAGCTAAACTGACTAGCCTGCCTGCTCTATCTAGCTATATAAAAAGACAATCTCTCTGTCTCTCTGACTGATCTCTGTTCAGCGCTGGAACACACTACACGAGGCCACCCAGCAGGCGGCTTTATATAGCGTGGGGCGCTTGCTAAAGCCCTGAGCCATAATTGGCCAAAGCCACCCTGGCTTTGGCCAATTATGGCTCTCCGTTTTTTTCACGCTGCGAATTTGGCGTCACTCGAATTTGGCGCGAACGACACATTTTGTTCGACTTTCGAACGTACGAACAGACAATGTTCGAGTCGAACATACGTTTGAATCGAACGCGAAGCTCATCCCTAGTAAGAACCCACACAGATGTCTCTGAAATTCGCTCCCGAAGTCAGACTGAAATGCGGGTTTCAAAAATTAGAGGAGAAGGGGAAAAATTGGGACATTAAATGAGGCTGTGGCCTGGTAAGGTCACGTGCCCCTCTATCCCTGACCATCATGTTGTTGAAATTAGGAACAGAAGGGTGGGACTTTGAGCGAAGCACGTGGTGGAAATGGATACAATGGTGGAAATTAAGATATTTAATATTCCGTAAATAACAAGATTACACATCAAAATTTCCATATACATACAAATAGGAATACACATGTCATGTAGCGCCAATACCTAAAACAGTGGTAACTGGTAATAACAGCTCCAGACATTGATGCATTTGGGTGGTCCGTGGTCCTTGATATCATGCCCCCAGCTGCATTTATACTTGTAAATGATCAATTTGGGGGGGGGGGGGTTCCTCATCTCTATTTCCCTCCCCTCTATTGATAAAATATAACTTATCTAGTTGTTCATCTCCCATTTGCAAACACAGCACGTGCTTGCTTCTGATGAGTGGCACCAAGCCATGAAACGCGTCAAGATAACAATTGCTGTGTACCAGTATGCTATAGCTTTAACAGTTTTCAATGCTTAAACATGTGTATTGCATTATTATATTACGTGACAGGGACCAGTAAGGTCATAGGCCATGCAGATATTACCCTGCAGTCCACCATATGTCACAGTTGGGTACAAAAATGTTGCAGGGTAATATCTGCATGGCCTATGACCTTACTGGTCCCTGTCACGTAATACAATACTGTAATACAAATGTTTAAGCATTGAAAACTGTTAAAGCTGTAGTATACTGGTACACAGCAATTGTTATCTTGACGCGTTTCACGGAACCGGACGAGATCAGGTGTCAGCGGATGTTCATCCGGGGAAGTGGGAAGGAACACCGGAGAGGGGGGAAGTGGGAAGGAACACCGGAGAGGGGGGAAGTGGGAAGGAACACCGGAGAGGGGGGAAGTGGGAAGGAACACCGGAGAGGGGGGAAGTGGGAAGGAACACCGGAGAGGGGGGGAAGTGGGAAGGAACACCGGAGAGGGGGGGAAGTGGGAAGGAACACCGGAGAGGGGGGGAAGTGGGAAGGAACACCGGAGAGGGGGGGGAAGTGGGAAGGAACACCGGAGAGGGGGGGAAGTGGGAAGGAACACCGGAGAGGGGGGGAAGTGGGAAGGAACACCGGAGAGGGGGGGGGGAAGTGGGAAGGAACACCGGAGAGGGGGGGGGGGGGAAGTGGGAAGGAACACCGGAGAGGGGGGGGGGAAGTGGGAAGGAACACCGGAGAGGGGGGGGGGGGAAGTGGGAAGGAACACCGGAGAGGGGGGGGGGGGAAGTGGGAAGGAACACCGGAGAGGGGGGGAAGTGGGAAGGAACACCGGAGAGGGGGGGGGGGAAGTGGGAAGGAACACCGGAGAGGGGGGGGGAAGTGGGAAGGAACACCGGAGAGGGGGGGGGGGAAGTGGGAAGGAACACCGGAGAGGGGGGGGGGGGGGGGAAGTGGGAAGGAACACCGGAGAGGGGGGGGGGGGGAAGTGGGAAGGAACACCGGAGAGGGGGGGGGAAGTGGGAAGGAACACCGGAGAGGGGGGGAAGTGGGAAGGAACACCGGAGAGGGGGGAAGAAGTGGGTGTCAGATCCGTTGACACCCACAATCTCATAGGGATCAACGCATGTCCCTTTTTCATCCGTACACGGATGGATAAAAAAACAGACATACGTTCCGCCCGTGTGAAAGGGCCCTTAATCTGCTTTATTTTGCCTTTCCTGGTTCCTCAGTAGCTGGAGATTTAATGAGCAATTGCAGACACTAAAAGTGAAATCAGTGAACTATCAAGGCTGCATTCACATTCTGCGTATGGGCCCAATTCCGACCACATGTGGGAAAAACAGAGGAGGTTCCTGACGATTAGCTGCGAGAGGCAGCCCCATAGAAAACAATAGGAGGCTACCGCATCTCATAGCCAATTGCATGTTATCGTTCATGCAGTGATCACCTGTGAATTATTGACCCTGGATGCAGACAATCTGGGGTTTTGCTAAAACTGAAGATTGCAAAATCGGGTGCAGCTGTGCATGGTAGCCATTCAGCTTTTAACTTCAGCTTGTTCAATTAGGCCCCTTTCAGATGGAGCGGAATAAGTTAAGCGGATCCACCTGCTCAGCGGGAAATCTCTGCACCAATCCCCGCTGAGCAGGCAGATGACAGGTCTGTGCCCACTGCGCTATGCAGAGAAATCACGGAGCCAGCCCGCTGTTCTCTATGGGGTGGTCGGATGGAAACGGTCTGCTAGTATGCATGGCATACTAGCTCATTATGAATAACTTACCTGAGATTGAAGCCTCCGCAGCAGCCCTTGTCCCTCTCCTCCACCACCGTCATCTCACATCCTTGTATCGTCGTCCGGCGCTGTGACTGGCCCGAGCCGCGATGATGTCACTCCCGCGCTTGCGAGCCGCCAGGGACAGCACGGCCCCATTCAGAAACGGCACGCTCAGTGCGCACGCGCCGTAGACCAGTAAGGTCTTTCTTGCAAATATCTCCTAAACCATGTAGGCTAAGGAGATATTTCTTGCACCTACAGGTAAGCCCAGGGCTGGACTGGGACAGAAATTTGGCCCTGGACTTCATCCAGACTGGCCCACTTTGACAGGTTTCTCCCATGGCGGCCGGACAACTCCTGCACCCCCCCAGCCACCCAAGCCCCCCTCTCCCCCTTCACTAGCCGTTCTACTTTATTAGCGTAGAAGGGCTGGTACTGGTACTCTTACTCCTCTGGTCCTCCCCCTGCTTCTTTGTTCCCCCCAGGTGCGTGTCCCGGGAAGGAAGAAACAGTGGAGCGGAGGGGGGGCGGCGGTCCACTGTCACTGAAGCTGGCCCACTGAGCCATCGGCCCAGCGGGAAACTCCCTGTAGTCCCAATGGCCAGTCCATCCCTGGGTAAGCCTTAATGTAGGCTTACCTGTAGGTCTAAGTGGTCTGTAAGGGTTTACAACCACTTTAAAGTGTACTTGTATGTTTTTGCACATGCTCCTGTAATGTCATGGAAGAGAGGATGAAAGGTCCCCTTTTGTCCCTCTTCTCTTTAAACTCTTCTCTACTAAACCCTTTAAAAAAAACACACATACACAGTATATGACCTGCATAAAAAAGAAGAAAGTCTGTCACTTACTTGCGGCACATCTACAGCAGACATGGAGTAGACATGCAGGCAAAAGATCTTTGATCCGTTGTAGCCTACCACAAAGCCCTGCAGTTTCTGTTGGTGAACGGGGAAGTTGCTGGCTTTAATATTCAGGTATCCTCCACCTGAAAAGCAGAGCATGTCCTCACACTGCGTATTCCAGGCTACACTGTTGGCATTGGGCTCCTAAAAAAAAAAAATCAATATCAATCATTGAAATGTACAGCACAGTGGCTTAGTGGCTAGCACTTCTGTCTGGCAGCATTGGAGTCCATAGTTTGACTGCGACTAGGAGATTATCTGCATGGAATTCCCCCCGTGCTTGTGTGGGTTTCCTCCAGTTTTCACTCACACTCCAAAGACATGGTGAAAGGTTAATTGTCCCTATTATGTATACATATGAGATCGGGGCATTGGATGGTAAGCTCCTTGAGATCAGGGATTGATGAGAATTAAAGGAGTTGTAAATAAAAAAAATGGTTTTGCTGAAATTACTGTTTACAGGGTAAAGAGACATAATAGTTAACTGATTCCATTTAAAAATGATTAAAAATAGATAAAAATCAATCATATAATGTACCTGCAGTTTCAGTTTCGTTTTTGCTGTTGTTTCCTGCTTCTGTGATGTACAGAGACACAGAGCCAATACAGGGCAGTGATGGTTTGGAAAACGAAACCGATTGGTTCTGAGGGGTTTTAGACACACAGTAATCACACCTCCTTGATTAGTGACCACAGAGAGAAAGCTCCCAGTACTGTGGTCATCAGGAAACAAACAGACAACCAGGAAGTGTGGAGATCAGAGAAGTATTACAGCAACTTGAGAGCAAAAACGAACAATGAGGACATGAAAACAGCACTGCATTAAGGTAAAGGAAGCTATTAAGATAAAAAATAAAATAAAAAGTCCTTTACAAACCCTTTAATAGCATGTAAAGAGCGGTGTAAATTGCTGGTGACAAATAAATGCTTATATATTAAATAAACATCAGGTCCTTGCTAGTAAGCTGTATTGTTTTAATGAGGTCTTCTTAGACGAAATGCGCCAGGCGAGCCTTGTTGGTGCCATTGCATTAAACATACTGCTATTTTGAATACCCCTACAAGCGCTTTTATATTCATCTAAATGTGAGTGTTCCTACTTTTTTTTTTTTTAATTCCTTTTTTTCCCACCTACTGTTTTATACTTTGTGTAGCATTTGTTTTCTTATTTAAAAAAAAAAAAAAAAAAAAGTATTTGTACAAACAAATTGCGTTTGTAAGAGCGCTGCGCAAATATGGTGTGACAAAGTGTGACCGCCATTTTATTCTCTAGGGCAGGGGTCTCCAAACTTTCTAAACAAAGGGCAAGTTTACTGTGCTTCAGACTTTAGGGGGGGGGGGCAGACTTTGGCCATCAGAAGTACAAAATATCCCAGCATCAGTGGGAGTAAATAATCCCCCCCATCATTGGTCTCAGTGGGAGGAATTGTGCCTCATTAATGGCACTATTGGGAGGAATTTTGCCCCATCATTGGTTTCATTGGGACCCATTAATGGCACTATTGGGAGGAATTTTGCCCCATCATTGGTTTCATTGGGACCCATTGTTGGCATCATTGGAAGGAACTGGGCCCCATCATTGGTTTCATTGGGACCCATCGTTGGGAGGAACTGGGACCCATCGTTGGGAGGAACTGGGACCCATCGTTGGGAGGAACTGGGACCCATCGTTGGGAGGAACTGGGACCCATCGTTGGGAGGAACTGGGACCCATCGTTGGGAGGAACTGGGACCCATCGTTGGGAGGAACTGGGACCCATCGTTGGGAGGAACTGGGACCCATCGTTGGGAGGAACTGGGACCCATCGTTGGGAGGAACTGGGACCCATCGTTGGGAGGAACTGGGACCCATCGTTGGGAGGAACTGGGACCCATCGTTGGGAGGAACTGGGACCCATCGTTGGGAGGAACTGGGACCCATCGTTGGGAGGAACTGGGACCCATCGTTGGGAGGAACTGGGACCCATCGTTGGGAGGAACTGGGACCCATCGTTGGGAGGAACTGGGACCCATCGTTGGGAGGAACTGGGACCCATCGTTGGGAGGAACTGGGACCCATCGTTGGGAGGAACTGGGACCCATCGTTGGGAGGAACTGGGACCCATCGTTGGGAGGAACTGGGACCCATCGTTGGGAGGAACTGGGACCCATCATTGGGAGGAACTGGGACCCATCATTGGGAGGAACTGGGACCCATCATTTACTATGCTTCAGACTTTGGGGGGGGCAGACTGTGGCCATCAGAAGTACAAAATATCCCAGCATCAGTGGGAGTAAATAATCCCCCATCATTGGTCTCAGTGGGAGGAATTGTGCCCCATTGTTGGCATCATTGGAAGGAACTGGGAGCCATCGTTGGCGTCATTGGGACCCGTCGCTGGCGTTATTGGTGTCATTGGGACCTATTGTTGGCATCATTGGGAGAAACTATGCCCCATCATTCATGTGCTTGGTAGGAATTGTGCCCTTTATTGGGGTCTGTGAATAAAATAGTGACCAAGGGCCAGATTAAAAGCAAGCAAAGGGCCTTAGTTTTTTTTTTCCCCAGACACCCTAGAGAATACAATGGCGGTCATTGCAATACTTTGTCACACCATATTTGCGCAGCGGCCTTACAAAACACAATTTGTTTGGGGCTTTTAAGTGATTTTCTAACAAAAAAAATAGTTTTTTTTCCCTCTCCAAAAAATCCTTTTTTCTTTCGTCCATGGAGGGACACAGCTTCCTTATACTCTTGACTGTAGGGTTATGTTCCGTCTATTAGGACTAGTCTTCTCCTAATAGACGGAACATAACCCTACAGTCAAGAGTATAAGGAAGCTGTGTCCGTCCATGGACGAAAGAGAAAAAACGATTTTAACTTGTAAACACCAAGTGTAAAAAATAGGCCCGGTCCTCAAGTGGTTAAAAGATTTACAGTGCCGAACCCTAAAAATCGCTCTTCCTAACCTGGAACAAGAGATCTTTTGTTGTGATGTCATACACCAGACACGTGTTGTTTTCATCCACTACGGCGAGCTTGTTGCGAGTAGCGCTCATGTCCAGACATCGCACGGATGTGGACTGTTTGAGAAGGGTGATGGCAAAGAGGTTGTCCACAAAAATCTTCAGGATCTGATGAAAAACATAAAACAGGAAAAATAGGAGAAGGTGAATGAAGTGAAGTGTTTTCCACAACGGTCAGCAACTTCGCTGCTACTTAGCTGTCTGTGTTGTTCACCGTTGTCCAGGGTGACCCTAAAAATTTCTACCTAAGATCTGATAACAATGGAGATGATGTAGACCAGGAAAACAATTTAGAAAGCCATGGAGGAACGATTACTAAAGGGCACAGGAGGGGATCTTATACAAGGAAATATTAGTGAGCGTATAAACCTGTGCTATGGAAACAGGGAGGGAAGCAAGCTTGGTAAATAGACTGTCCAGCTGAGCCATTTAAATCCTACAGTGACAACAGATAACAAGTCCTACTCCGCCATCTAGTGGCCATTTAGGTAACTGAAACATAATTCCAAAATGACTTTATAGCAAACATACACACAGAAATTTAACATGAATTTGAAAAAGATGATTTAACATAAATTTTACAATGCAATTCAGCAAATCTGTTTCAGTAACAAATAAAAATAAAATAAAAGCATTTAAAGGGTCACTAAAGGAAAAAAAAAATTGGGCTGAAATGACTGTTTACAGGGTATAGAGACATAATAGTTAACCGATTCCTTTTAAAAATGATTACAAATAGGTAACAATCAATCATATAATCAACCTACAGTTCTAGTTTCGTTTTTGCTGTTTCCTGTCTCTCTGATGTACAGAGCCAGAGAGACAATAGAGGGCAGTGATGGTTTGTCTAAAACCCCTCAGCCCAATCTAGTTTCAGTTTACACACAGTAATCACACCTCCTTGATTAGTGACCACAGGGAGAAAGCTCCCAGTACTGTGGTTATAAGGAAACAGACAACCAGGAAGTGTCCAGAACAGAGCAGGATTACAGCAACATCAAAGAAAAAAAAAAACGAACAATGAGGACACGAAAACAGCACTGCAGTAAGGTAAAGGAAGCTATTTAGCTAAAAAAAAAAAAATTCCTTTAGTGACCCTTTAAGTGAAGTCAGTGCAGTAATCACCAACACACTCTCCTTAATACAGGTAAGAGACCAAATAGAATGTCAATTCCAGGGCAGGTTTGGCTTTTTTAGGGAGGTTTGATACACAATGGTGGGGGAATTACCAAATTTCCTATGCCACTCTCCTAAACTATAAAGCAAATCCCACCCTTTATTAACAAAGGAGCTTGCACAAAAAAAGGGGGGGGGGGTTGCAAGCTCCTTTGTTAATTAGGAGCAATCTGTTCTATGTTCTATGCTGTGTCTCTGCCAGACACAGCATACAGAGCAGGAGCTCCTTTACTCCAGCTCCCTCTGATCCTCGCTGCTCAGCTGAGAGCAAAAAGGGGAAGAAATGTTGGCAACTTTGTGATTTCTAGCTGGCAATATAGATAGGGAAAGGTACTTTCTCTGCTTACAGGCAGGCTCTGCTTGTGTAGTGTGTTCACTACACAGGCAGAGAGAGAGTCCTCTGAGCTGTCTGTTGGGTTATCAGCAGATAGGTTCACATCCCAAAGCTTTGTTGAGTCCACCCAATGGGCATAATTTAATATTTCCGGACTGCTAAATTTCAGTTTTTAGTTACGAATAATACAACCATGACCGTTTTCGTGGTATTACCTGTCCATTCTTCAGACCTACTAATAGGCCTTCCCTGCCAGAGGAGCCCCCAATAACCTTGATATAGCGGATAAGAGACTCCATCAACCATTCTCGTTCCTTGACACCTTTAAAGGACAAACACTGAAGCCGCTTCTCCTGTGACAGGTGGGAAAGATATCACTTTAGTATGACAGACACAAAACCCTGAAATTATACAGCAGGGGTGCTCAACCTTTTGAAAAGCGAAAGCCACTTATGTGATTTGATAACCTTTTGCGGGCCACAATGAACTCCATAGGGTTTTACTGTTCCTCCCCCAAACTGCGAATGTAAATGAGCCCTTACTGTCTGTAAAGGCTGAGCACCTATAAGGCTGCTTTCCCAGTAAGGCGCAGTGGTTTACCCGCATCGGGAGTGCGGCACAGTGCACCTGCATCTTTCCTGCGGGTTAGCTGTGCTTTGCCATAAACTTCTATTTTAATTTGAGGATGTGGTGCACCAAAAAGCCTTCGTTTGGGAGTTTTGGTGAAAGCGCACCAAACCCGCAGGATATAATAGAGGTCTATGGCTCAGTGCTGTTAACCAGCAGGAAAGCTGCAAGTGCACAGCGCCGCACCTATGGATCAATGTGAAAGCAGCCTAATAACCATTTTTCATAAGTAACCATATGCCCATTGCAAAAGTGCAGTGTCTGTGATGTTTAAGGCTGGGTTCACACCGTCGCCGCATCCGTCGCAAGGCAGGGGTCCGATGTGGGCTGGTTCACCATTTCAGGTCCGATTTCAGCCCGAATTTTGGGAAATTTTGCGTTTTCAAACGCACCAAAAAAGGCACACACATTTTACCTGACCCGCTGCAGAGATACATGAAGCGGCTCCATAGAGGACCAGTCACATTCTCCTGCTATGCGAATTGGATGCGGGGAAACGTGCATTCAATTTGCATAGGTGTAAACCCAGCCTAATACTCTGACCTTTTCCTCTCCCACCTTCTGCTGGCATCGCTCTTCAAGCTACTAGAAAGGTCCAAGCCAAAGTGCACTTGGTATCACTCCCCCAGGTACAGAAGCCGATTGGCTTATCTGGCTCTTGCTCCCTGCGTGACCACCTACTTCCTCCAATCAGAGGTGTATTTAGGTTTTGTGCTGCCCTAGGCCTGACTAAACTCATGCACCCCCTAATTTAAATATGACCCACCCCTTACTGTCAAGGCCATACCCCTTTCTGTTTAAGACCAGCCCTGACATTTTTGAGTGGGGACACTAGGCCCTGGGGGGGCTATCACTTCCTGTTTGGGACTATGGGGCAGGAAGTGAAGGGAAATCTCTGCAATGGGACAGGGATGGTAAAAAATTTATTGACAGGGACTCTAACCTTCCCTTGCTCTATCCAAGATGAAAAAAAAAAAAAAAAAAAAAAAAAAAAAAGTGTTGGCTATAGTTCTACTTTAAGCACAATTTCTTATCGTTTTATAAAGAGGACTAAGAAGATATAACCATGCCAATGGTGCAGCAGAAAACATATAGCACAGTGAGTAGAAAAGAAAATATGGACAGCCGCACTCCAAAAAAAACCTTGATGGTTGTCTATTTTAAAAGGATACATGCACTACAAATCACAGCATAAATCACAGCATAAAATACAGGAATGAGCAGCTGGCGCAATTCGCAACTAGTGCTTAGTCAAAATTAGAAGCAGCTTGCGTTACACTAACAGTGTAGTGCAAGCCGGCGGGGACTCTTTTTTGGTGCTGCCCCCCTGCAAAGAGATGCCCTAGGCCTGGGCCAGGATACAGCATTGCCTCCAATGCCAGCATCTGGTCCGTGCGCTCTGATGCTCTGGTATGGCAGGTTGGCAACCCGTTGATGGCAATTTGAGCTTGCCGACCCACCATCCCAGATCATGGGCATGCGTTTCCCTACTTTTAGGTCACGGGCCACATCAGAGGGCCACAGGTTGAGCACCCCAGTTATACAAGGTCTGCAGCGAGACCACATATATAAAAAGACAATAAATGCATATATTCAACGGACTGTAGACTTTTGGTTAATTAGGAACTTATAACACAGTGAAAGGTGAAACCTGGGCACAAAATTGTTCGGAAGCGGTTAAAATTCAGTAATGGATTGTCACACCCTGCTCTGCACATGCTCAGTTGCTCTCTATTTTTCAGCACTATGCCGAAAATGTAGAGGCCGATCTGCTGACAGCTTTGGGGCTCTGGGCTTCAGCAAAATGGCAGCCCCCAGCAAGAAGAAACAGGAGCAATGCTGGAGGCAAATTACAGCAAACACTAGTTGTGGTAGCAGGGTTATTAATGTGGAATGCATGTTCCTTGGTAAAGAACATTATTTTTTATCATGTTGTTATGTTACCAAACGCCGCCCCACACCCTGTCCAATGAGATTGCCTCAGTAGCCAGCTACATAGGGAATTACATATCCAAAGAGGGTGACAGGAGAGGGGAGTAGGAAAGATAATATCTGGGACCTTTAACAGTCAGGCGAATATAGAGCAGGCAGTCCTCACCTGGCACAGGATGACATGCTGCGAACACACCACCAGCAGATTGCATTCAAACTTCTTAATGATTTTCTCCTTCACTCGATAATGCATGTCGGCGGCATCTTCAGAGTACAACTCATAGATGAGGATCTTCTCCGGCATCTGAATGGCCAATCTGTTCTTATAGATTGCGATCTTCTTTACCAGCTCCCGGCACTTAATTCTCACTGAAACCGGGATGAAAGACGCTTATTTGACATGCTCATTATCAGAACTAATTTCCGGTCTCATAATCTCTCACCAATAAAAGTCTGATTTACTGTCTGGGGTGTAAGGGCCAAGTCTGGGGTGTAAGTTCCATGTGCAAGCTCCATGTTCGGGTTACTGTCTGGGGCGCACGCTCCAACTCTGACTTCCTGTCTGGAATGGAAGCTAAATTCTGACTTCCTGTCTCTAGCATAAAGCTCTTGACCAAAGTCGCATCAAAAGTCGGACCAACATAGTGCAGGAAATGTTCTGAAGTCGCAACTGACATCTCTAGTGTCAGTAGGAACGGCTCTCATATAAATACATTAAATTTCACATGTCCTGCCACTTGGGGTATCACAAGTCGGATCCCAAGTCGCACAAGTCTGGGGCGCAGGGCTCCAAGACAGGCTAACCCCGCCAGGGGCGCAGGGCTCCAAGACAGGCTAACCCCGCCAGGGGCGCAGGGCTCCAAGACAGGCTAACCCCGCCAGGGGCGCAGGGCTCCAAGACAGGCTAACCCCGCCAGGGGCGCAGGGCTCCAAGACAGGCTAACCCCGCCAGGGGCGCAGGGCTCCAAGACAGGCTAACCCCGCCAGGGGCGCAGGGCTCCAAGACAGGCTAACCCCGCCAGGGGCGCAGGGCTCCAAGACAGGCTAACCCCGCCAGGGGCGCAGGCCTCCAAGTATCAGAAGAGTTTACCACAACTGCTCTAATGCTTCCGAACACCCCCCTTATGCCAGCTTGTCAAAACCTCAGGCTCATTCCTCAGCCGATGTAGTTATACAACCTAGACAAGCGATTGTGAAACTTGGCACCCCAGATGTTTTGGAACTACCTTTCCCCATGATGCTCATGCACCCTGCAGTGTAGTTGAGCATCATGGGAAAACATAGTTCCAAAACATCTGGGGTGTCAAGGTTCGCCATCACTGACCTAGATTAACTGTATGTTGCTTACCTTTTTGCTCAGTGATGAGGTGCTGCACTATAACATCGGTCATACAGTCCCTGAAGGCGTATCGGTCCTTATACAGGCCATGCACTGTGCTGAAGATGAGCTGGTAGAAGGCAAGGGTCCCATCCTGGCAGCCAATCACCTGCAGGACAATACAAATGAATGGGTGACTGTGACAATTAGCTTCACCCTAAAAAAGAACTACGTTAGTAGAAACCAATGACTGATTTCTGAAAATACACAGAAGAGAGAATTTAATGAAGGTCTCGTTCATCCCTTGTGTCATCAATCTGTCTTACCACATAATTGGAATCAGGTTTGACTCTGCAGGTCCACACCCAGGAATTCTGCTCCCCGATGGCGCCAAGGCGTACCCCGTCTTTGGTAAACAGAGACACCTGCCTGTCAGATCCGCTCAGAATGATATATTCTCCTTTGGAAAAGTAGTTGACACAGCAGGGATCAAACCCCAGAGCCCTGTCCTTTCCAACCTGCAATAAGAAAATAAGTATTTACACAAACAAGCAGATTTTACATTGACATTCCCTGTATCTGCACTAAACAGTGACCACACACACGATAAATATACGGTAACTTAATGCAAGCAATCATTCCTTATTATTTTGCCACACTTTCTTTTAGGGCTGCAACTAATGATTATTTTCATATTTATTTATTATATTTCAAATTAGTTGGCTGATTATTTTTTCGATTAATCGGATAATAGCCTTAAAAAAAAAAAAAAAAAAAAATGCATTTTAAATTTTACAGAGGCGTGACCCCCGGCCTGAGATGTTTAGTAACATAATGGGGTTAAAAATAAGTACAAAAAGAGCAAATAATCGCTACTGTAAGGGGTTAATTTTTTTACTGTGGGACAGTAAAGTGATATTTACAGTAGCGATTTGCTCTTTTTGCACTATAAAGGGCTATTTTTTTTTAACCCCATTATGTTACTGGCCGATTAATCGATTATGAAATAAATCTATTACAATTTTCATAAACTATTAGTTGTTTCTTTATTTTAGGCTTGTTGCTTATAACTATAAAATTCACAGTTATAAGCAATCAATAGAATTTTTTTTTTTATATATATATATATATATATATATATATATATATATATATATATATATATATATATAAAATTTAATGGTACTATGGTAACCCTGTACTGCTATGGTTACTGTATGTAAAGAAAAACAAAAAATATATATATATATATATATATATATATATATATATATATATATATATATATATAAAAAATTTCTTCAAAAATGGAAACAAAAAAAAAAAAAAAAAAAAAAAAAAAACACACACGCTTTTCTTTGTTTCTGTTATAATATTTTGCAAATAAATGATCTTTCTTCAAAAATGTAGGCCATAATGTATCCTATTCTTGAGAATAATCTTGAGATACTGATAACAGAACTCCTCTGGTCCGGACTAGTGTTGTGTCTTTATGTTGTTTATTGTGCGTCCTGTTTGTAAATCAATGTTCATGGTAAGAAATCAATTTCAGGAATTTGATATGTCTTTTTAAGACCCAATCCCCCCCTTCCCTTTTTGTACTAACTATGTCCTGATACTTTAATAATAATAAAATTCTCTTTTTTTGTATCAAACATAATTTCAGATCATTTACACTGTTGCCATTAGTAACCCCTTTTTTCTTTGATCTCCTCTGAGACCACTAATTTTCCCCGTCCTTTCCCCCAACCTTGGTCCCCCCTTTTGTTTCGCACACATTTACTACCCATAATGTATCCGGCTACATTTCTTTTGGTAAAATAACCCAAATCGGTGTAGATTATTTAGTCTGTAGGAAAATTATAGAGTCCACAAACTATAGGAAATATCTGAAAATCGATCAGTTCTGATCGCCTATCTCATTTCATGAGGCCCAAAAAACACCAGGACAGTACACACCCCCCCTCATTTTTTTGGAACGTAGACAGTCCAAGGTATTTAGTAAGAGGCATGGTGTTTTTTTTTTAAGTTGTATTTATTTCTTTTTATCACAATTATTTCTTTGATTTTTTTGTCACCAGTGTTGTACAGTGTCATCATATAACTGGTATGCCGATGAAAACCATTTTTTCCTTCAACATTTTTGGTATTTTTTGTTTATGTAGGCAAAAAAAAAAAAAAGAAGAAAACCTCAGTGGTGATTAAATACCACCAAAAGAATGCTCCATTTTTGTAATTAAATGTCACATGGTTACAGTGTTGCATGGCTGCGCAATTGTAATTCAAAGTGCGACAGCGCCGAAAGCTGAAAATTGGCCTGGGCAGGGAGGGGGTGAAAGTATCAAGTATTGACGTGGTTAAAAATGCCTGAACAACGCAATGAGTACCTGCTTTCCGCTGAGCTGATAAAAGGAAAGCTTCTGCCCCCAGTCCGCCACAGCCAGGATGTCATTGTGCTCGTCCCTGACATAAAAAAGAAGCAGAGAACATACAATGAATTTCACAATTGATTTATTATTTTAAAAAAACAAATCAGGTAAAATAATGCTCAGCAACAGACTCTGCAACGAGCTAGAAGAAAACATTTCACAACACACATGGAGGCGTTTTAACAGTGTGTACCACTTCCATACCGGGCCTATTCTGACACTTCTCTCTCTTATATGTAAATAAAAAAATAAAATAATTATAATTGTTTTGCTAGAAAATTACTCAGAACCCCCAAATGGTAAAATATATGTTTTTTTTACAGCAGAGACTCTAGGGTAGTGATGGATACCTTGGCACCCCAGATTTTTTGGAACTACATTTCCCATCGTTCTCAACCACACTGCAGAGTGCATGAGCATCATGGGAAATGTAGTTCCAAAATATGAAAGATAATGTTACACCAAGTAAAAAGATACCCAACGTGTCACACTTTCGAATTGCGCACACTCGTGGAATGGCGCCAAACCTCGGTAATTAAAACTCTCCATAGTCAACAACACTTAAACTATATATATATTTTTTTACAGGTTACATGTTTAGAATTACACAGGAGGTCTTGGGTTAGGATTGTTTCTCTCACTCAAACGTTCGCAAGAATACCTCACATGTGTGGATCAAACAGTATTTACTAATGTGGCCGCAATCTATACGTATGCGAGCACGTGAGGACGTGTGCGTTTAAATTTTTTCTATTTTTACACTTTCCCTTTTATTATAAAATGAATATTATTTTAAAATCTGCACGTTGTGGTGTGAACAGGACACATAAAGAACAATTGTTTTTTTTGGTGCCCTTGCAGAACGCACGCAGAAAAACTGACGTCTCTGCACCATGGTGTGAATGAGGCCCAATTTCGGAGTTTAATTGACAAGAATTTTAGGACTGGGAATTCTGTTACACCAAGGGCTAGATTCAGGTAGAATGTCGTGTATCTTTATTCTGGCGTAGCGTATGCTATTTACGCTACGCCGCCGCAACTTTTACGGGCAAGTGCTGTATTCACAAAGCACTTGCTCCGCAAGTTGCGGCGGCGTAGCGTAAATGGGCCGGCATATCCCTGCGTAATTCAAATAGGGAAGGTAGGGGGCGTGTTGTATGTAAACTAAGTGTGACCCGACGTAACCGTGAACGTAGCCCAGTGCGCATGCTCCAAATCACGTCGCAAATAGTCAATAAAAACGACGTGAACGTAACTTACGCCCAGCCCCATTCTGAATCGACTTACGCAAACGACGTACAATACGACGCTATCCCGACGTCCATACTTAACATTGGCTGCCCCTCATATAGCAGGGGTAACTTTACGCCGGACTTACGCCTACCCAAACGACGTAAAAAAAAAAATACGCCGATTCACGAACGCAGCGTATCGATCTCATTTGCATATTCGACGCATAAATCGACTCACACCAGTCGGATCTAAGGCAAATCTATGCGCAACTGATTCTAAGAATCAGGCGCATAGATAGGGCGCCTCACACACAGAGATACGACGGCGTATCAGGATATACGCCGTCGTATCTCCATCCTGAATCTAGCCCCAAGTCATCAAATATGATATTTCACCTAACAGACATCAGTGTGTGATTTACAGGACTAGCGTCTGTCCATATCTACAATAATCACTACTAAGCTTACAGACCCTGCAAAGAAAGCATAGGCCCAACCAGGACTGGGGGGGGGGGGTGACTTGTGCTGGCACTTGTAGTTCCCTAGCAAAGGAAGGCCTGAGTCAGAAAGTCACATTGCACAGAGTACTTGTCTGAGAGAGACTCACTTGGAAGGATTCCAGCATATGGACCATACAGGGGACAGCGTTCCTCCAGGACGTTCAATCTTCACCTTCTCCTCTCCATTCTTGTTCCTGATGCTCACTACACCATTAAACATCCCCAGTGCAAGGTACTGGCCATCATTTGTCCAGCTAGTAACAAAATAAGTTATGTAGAATTACAACAAGCTGTGTTCTCTGATAACCTAAAGTGACATAACAGATAAAAGTTTAACTTAGAAAGTGCACCCAAACTATATCAAGTCTCCACACATGCGCACTACATTTCTATATGGCAAATTGGCACTAAAGCCAGAAATGGACAGCTAAAATCTTCCCAAGGTGGAAGGAAAGAAATTTGCGTCTAAATAATTAAAAAGAAGTCAGCATTTTTTTTTTTTTTTTTTTTTTTTTTTTTTTTTTTTCTTCTTTTTTTTTTTATCTTTTTGTTGGAGGGGGGAAGGGAAGGGAGGGGAAGGGAGGGAAGAGAGAAAAAAGAGGAAGGAAAGGAAAAGGAGATACGGTAATATAAGAGGAATAAATAGTTCGAGAATTTAAGCCTGGAACAGGAACTATAGGAGATAATACAGGGTATTATCATTAGGTTAACCCAGGACGTAAATAACTACCCGCATCTACGTATACCCTGTTGTCTCTAAATATAAGCCTGAGGTTTAAATAAGTACAAAGGACTATGAGATAATAAGTGAATGTTTTGTTCTACTTTGTTGATTCTAATGCAATTGTTAAGTAACTTATGTTGTAAAATTAATATTTCCTAAATAAAGAAGGATTAAATATAAAAAGAAGTCAGCAGCTACAAATACTGGAGCTGCTGACGTTTAAGATAAGGACACTTACCTGTCCAGGGGGCCCGCAATGTTGGCACCCGAAGCCGATCTGTCCCTCGGGTCTCGGGTGGAGGCACCGCCATCTTCGGTAAGGGAATTAGGAAGTGAAGCTTTGCGGCATCTTGATAGCACTGTGCTATCTGACTGGTCCCTGCTGTCTTCTGGAAACTGCGTGTCTCCCAGAAGGCAGCAGGGGGGGACGGGGGGACATGGCGTAGATCACAGCGGATACTGCGGCGATCCATGCCCTAAAGTGGGAGCAAATACCTGTATTAGACAGGTATCTGCTCCCCCCTGAAAGGTGCCAAATTTAACACCGAAAGGGGGGGGGGGGGGGGAAATGGAAGAATTCTGAAAAGCAGAAGTTCCATTTTTTTGCCGGGAGACATTTGCCGGTCCAAAAAACAAACGGCTGACATTTGGCCCGTCTGTCGGACGTGCAGGCTGGAAAACCAGCAGTTTAGGTCCCAGGGTGTTGTTTTGGGGGGGGGGGGGGGGGGGGGGGGCGGGGGGGGGGGACCCCCCCAGTCAAAAACACAATAGTTCAGCACTGGTGATTGCTATACTAACTTTGCATAGTTAGTACAGCGGCTCTGACCGAAGCTGACAGTTTTTTCCCCATTCAACCCAAAAAAAGAGAAGAGAAGAGAAGAGAGGAGAGAGAGAGCTCTCTGCATGGACAACCCAATCCATACACCAGATCCACTCACAGGTGCCGAGGCTCATCACACTCCAACATCATAAATAGTAAGAAGAGCCAGAAAAACTCAAGTCCTCGAAGTATCATTTATTGGTATATCAGAGTGACAGTAAAACAATAGCACCAACACGTTTCAGCAATAGCCTTAAAACTAAAAACGAATAGTGTGTACCTGTCTTTAGTCAAACACCAATGAAAAGTATTCACGCTGATCTTACAAACACCGAATACAAATACATGCAAATCTGATTTACCTGCAGCAGGTGATTTTACTGCTCACTTTGTGTTTAGACACAGACTTCTGTTCGGGAGACCACAACCCTGACAGATAGGAGGAGACAATATTTGAGAGATCGTTCCTTTCAGAGAACCACAATGTTTAAGAGACTGGGAATAAATACTCACCAAAGTCACTGGAGGAGCAGGAGGCCAGCTGGTGGGTAACGGGATTGTAGGAGACGCACTGGATGGAGTCATTGTGCCTAATAATTGAACGACATTTTTTTTTTTTTTAATATTATTTAATTTATTTATTTATTTATTTATTTATTTTATATATATATATATATATATATATATATATATATATATATAATAAATAATATTAAAAAAAAAAAAAAATATATATATATAATCTCTCGAGTTGACAAAACATAATACAAGTGTAAAAAAAAATATATATATATATATATATATATATATATATATATATATATTTTCTCTCTCAGCAAATACAATATCAATCAGAACCAAGTGCAGAACCATGTTAAAGGGGTTGTAAAGCTGCAGAGCATCACTTCCCGATTCCCTTACCGAGGATGGTGGCGGGGGAAGCCGAGTGCTGAGCTACCGCTCGGCTTCGGCAGCCGACGTCACGGGCGACTTGGACAGGTACAGCTGCTGTATTTGTAGCTGCTGGATTTAAAAAAAAAAAAACCCTGCTTTAAAGGGGTTGTAAAGGTAATTATTATATAATTTTTTTTTCTAAATAGCTTCCTTTCCCTTAGTGCAGTCCTCCTTCACTTACCTCATCCTTCCATTTTGCTTTTAAATGTCCTTATTTCTTCTGAGAAATCCTCACTTCCTGTTCTTCTGTCTGTAACTCCACACAGTAATGCGAGGCTTTCTCCCTGGTGTGGAGTGTTGTGCTCGCCCCCTCCTTTGGACTACAGGAGAGTCAGGACGCCCACTAACACACAGCTCCTTTCTTTATCTGCAACGTAGAGAGTTTCCTGACTCTCCTGTAGTCCAAGGGAGGGGGGCGGGCACGACACTCCACACCATGGAGAAAGCCTTGCATTACTGTGTGGAGTTACAGACAGAACAGGAAGTGAGGATTTCTCAGAAGAAATAAGGACATTTAAAAGCAAAATGGAAGGATGAGGTAAGTGAAGGAAGATATTTAGGGGGGGGGGAAGAAAAAAAATGTACCTTTACAACCCCTTTCAAGCAGGGGGTTCACTTGAATTTTTTAAAATGCCAGCAGCTACAAATACAGCAGCTGCTGACTTTTAAAAAATGAACACTTACCGGTCCAAGTCGCCCGTGACTTCGGCAGCCAAAGCCTCGGTAAGGGAATCGGGAAGTGAAGCGCTGCGGCTTCACTGCCCGGTTCCCTAGTGTGTTGTAACCAATGCGTCAGAGTAGGTGATGTTCATCAGTTCCAGGATAACAGAAGTGATCTCTTGACATAAAAATAATGGCCCAGATTCACAGAGAATTAGATTCTCGTAGAGTATCAGAAATACACTACGCCGCCGTTTTTTACCTGGCTCTACGTGGAATCCAGGTAGATTTTGTCCAGTAAACAACGGCGGCGTAGTGTATTTCTCCCGTCGCAATCCATCTGCGCGAGTAGGGGGCGTGAAGCATTTAAAATAGGCGCGTTCCCGCGGCGATCGAACTGCGCATGCTCCGTTCGCAAATTTCCCGCCGTGCATTGCGTGAAAACACGTCGTCACGTCGTAGTAGCGTCGTTTACGTACATTCCTATTCCCGAACGAGTTACGTTAAAAAAAAAAAAAAATATTTTCAAAACGACGCGGGAACGACGGCCATACTTTACATGGGTTACGCACTGTTAGACCAGCAAAATGCTCCTCTAACATTACGTAGCCAAAAAATGACGTAGGCGATTGCGAGGGACACTCGTACCTTCGTGGATCGCCGTAAAAACTAATTTGCATACCCCGACGCATGAAAACGACGCAAACTCCTCCCAGCGGCCGCAAAAATATCGCAGCGTAGATCCGAAGGCTTACGAAGACGTAAGCCTCTCGGATCAAAGCCCGAATCCGCCGTATCATGGTTTGAGGATTCAAACTAGTGATACGGCGCGCGTAATTTGAAATTACTCCTGTCTAACACCAGTTAGACAGGCGTAATTGCTCTGTGAATCTGGGCCATAGTATATAGTAGCAGTCTCTTAGCATGTGGGGAGCATTAGACTCCCAAATGTACCCAACAGACAATTCTTGGGGTTCAAAATATTCAGTAGACCCATTATGCTTTTGTCTTGCAGGGTTTTTTATTAAAATGTTTTTATTAAAACATTTTTATTTAATTTTTTTCAATTTACAATCACTCACGTGTATTTCAAAATGCCTTCCAGTTTGGAGGTCCATATGATGACACTTTTATCAGCAGATCCCGAGGCAAATCTCTTACCTAAAATCACAAGAAGAAAGTGTTAAAAAAATTTAATAAAATAAATAAATAACAATAATAATTAGGGTTGTCCCGATACCGACACCAGTATCGGGACCGATACCAAGTATTTGCGGGAGTACTTGTACTCCCGCAAATACCCCCGATGCCTGAATAGAATACTTGCCCCCCCCCCCCCGTATATCGCAAAGCCGCCGCGTACCGCAAAGCCGCCGCCGCCGCCGCGTTAATCAGCGTGCGGGAGCAAGGGGGAGTGTCTCCATACATGGTGCTTAACGCGGCGGCATCATTTAGGTACGGGGGACATGGCTGCAATATGTTTGGGTACATGGCTGGATATATGTGGGGGGGGGGGACATGGCTGCAATATGTGTGGGGGGGGGGACATGGCTGCAATATGTGGGGGGGGGGGGGGACATGGCTGCAATATGTGGGGGGGGGGGGGAGGACATGGTGCAATATGTGGGGGGATGGGGGGGACATGGCTGCATATGTGGGGGGGGGGGGGGGGACATGGCTGCAATATGTGGGGGGACACATTTAAAAAAAAAAGTATCGGTATTCGTTATTGGCGAGTACATGAAAAAAAGTATCGGTACTTGTACTCGGTTCTAAAAAAGTGGTATCGGGACAACCCTAATAATAATAATAAACTGGGCCAATCATCTGTGCCATGGGTATTCCCAGCTTCTTGACATGCTAGCTCAGGTGGGTTCAGACTAGGACTTGTATATGCCTGAGCTCATCCCTATGTAGGACTAATGCCGCGTACACACACGATAATTTTTCAGCATGAAAAAAAAAAAAAAAAAAAACATTGACTTCATCATTAAAAACGACGTTGCCCACACACCATCGTTTTAAAAAAAATGATGAGCAAAGCGCGGCGACGTACAACACGTACGACGGCACTCTAAAGGGGAAGTTATATTCGCCTTTGTGCTGCTTTAGCTGATTCCGTGTTAGTAAAAGACGATTTGCGCTTTTCTGTCTGTTACAGCGTGATGAATGTGCTTACTTCATTACGAACGCTAGTTTTACCAGAATGAGCGCTCCCGTCTCCTAACTTGCTTCTGAGCATGCACGGGTTTAAAACGTCATTTTAGCCCACACACGATCATTTTTTACAACCCGAAAAACGACATCATTTAACGACGTTAAAAAAATGCAGCATGTTCGAATTTTTTTTTTTTGTCGTATTTCAGAACATGAAAAACGATGTGAAGTCCACATACGATCATTTTAAATTACGTTTTTGCTGAAAAATGATCGCGTGTACGCGGCATAATAGTCCTGGAACGTAATGCCGCGTACACACGATCATTTTTTGTGATGAAAAAAAACGACGTTTTCTGTGAAGTAAAAAACGACGTTTTTTGAAACGTCACTTTTCAAAGACAATTTTGCATACACACCATGGTTTTTTCACAAAAAGCGAGGTTACGTTCACCACTCTTTTCCATTGAAGCTCGCTTCATAACTAGCTTCTGGGCATGCGCGGGTTGAAATACGTCGTTTTAAACGACGTTTTTGCTACACACGGTGACTTTTTGTGAAACAAAAAACAACGTTTTGAAAAACGACACAAAAAATTCAAGCATGTTGGAATTTTTTTTTTGGTTGTTTTTTTGAAGACAAAAAACGACGTTTTGCCCACACACCATCAATATAAATGACGTTTTAAAAAACTACGTTTTTTTTTCAGCGCAAAAAAACGACCGTGTGTACGCGGCATTAGATGCTGATGGCCTGCCCAAAGCCTGGAGAAGAGAGATAAGGGGATTGCCAGAGCCTGGAATGGGGTAAGTAATTTACCTTTTCTTCCTGGAATTGGACTTTAAAAAAAAAAATGATAGATTTTATTTAATAATAATAATATTATGATGAAATCATCTGGTTATTTACCATCTTTGGCATACGCCACACAATATACCATATCCTTATGGCCCTTTAATGGCTGAAGTAAGGTTCCATCTGATGTGTCATAGACCTGCAAATACACACAAATTTTTTTTTCAAATAAATTATAAATTTACCTGAAGATCCATCCAACGTCAGCATATACAAAGTAGAATTATGGGCAACATTTTTTTTTGGTCATTTTGGATAGAGTAACCTCTGTCAGATTTTTGTTCCCCAACTATTTGTGTCCATTTGCGGGAATTTCCCTTCACTTTCTGTCCCATAGCCAAACCAATTAACCACTTACTGGGCACTTTCACCCCCTTTCCTGCCCAGGCCAATTTTCAGCGCTCTCACACTTTGAAAAAAATAAATAAATAAAATCAGAATTCTATCCCCTATTTTGTAGCCGCTATAACTTCTGTGCAAACTAATCACTATACGCTTATTGCGATTCTTTTTTACCAAACTATGTAGAAGAATATGTATCGGCTTAAACTGAGAAAAAAATAAATAAAAAAAAATTATATATATATTTTTTTTTAATTGGGATATTTATTATAGCAAAAAGTAAAAAATATTGTTTTTCGCTGCAGAGGTGAACAAATACCAACAAAAGAAAAGCTCTATTTGTGGTGGAAAAAAAAGGACATCATTTTTTTTTTGAGCCACGTCGCACGACCGTGCAATTTTCATTGAAAGCATGACAGTGCCGAAAGCTGAAATTTCATCTGGGCGGGAGGGGGGTATATTTGCCCAGTAAGCAAGTGGTTAAAAAAAATGCCTTCCGAATTGGCGGCTTGTGCATACGCGCCCCCTGCTGTGCTTGGACACAGAACAAGTTTGGTAGCTGCGGTTTCAACCAATGATTTCGGCTGTCACATTCGTTTTACTATTGATGCCAGTAAGTGACCCTTCCAGCGAGGGTATGCAAGTGTAAATAGCAGAAGAAATTGTATATATATATATATATATATATATATATATATATATATATATATATATATATATATATATATATATATAAATTATTTTATTTTTTACACTTTTAGGCTTTTTTAATTTATGCAATAAAAAAAAAAAAAAAAAAACCCAGTGGTGATCAATTACCATCAAAAGAAAGCTCTATTTGGGAAAAGGGATATCAATTTAATTTGCGTACAGTGTTGCATGACTGCAGTGTTGAATAGCAAAAAAAAAGGGGGGGGGGGGGGTAAAACCTTTCCGAAGCTGAAGTGTTTAAACTTCACTACAAGCTGGAGATAATCTGTAACATATTGTACATTCCAGAGAACAGTGCGATTTTATTATTACTGTACTGAACGATATCCATGACATCATCACCTACCAGAACTTTATTTCCTGCGGCCACGATCAGCTGCGTCCCGTCAGGTTTGAACGCCAAATCAAAGATACTGGAGGAGGAATAGAGAGATGAAGATGAATTATTGAAGAGCTGGGCAGACATTTTAAACACTGATAAGCAAATTTATTACAAAGTAGAATCTGAAATAAAGACAACTAAAGGAAACAAAAATATTGCTGGAAGTAGATTTGTATCAAATAAAAGTCATCGTCCTTCCGGATGTGACTTGTTTGTTGCCTAAATGTTGCGGCCATTGTTCTTGTTAATCACATTCTCACAATAAAAATAAAATACAAATAAAATAAAAGACACCACTGATCCAATATCACAAAAAGATTTTATATAGAAACAGTTCCTGCTGGTTATCCAAAGAATCACTGAAGTCATTTTAGTAACTGTCACCTGAAACACTGAGGCTCCCAACTCCTACTTTATATGCATGCTGTGCCCCCCCCGGCTTCTATACACGCTGTGCACCCCCCCGGCTCCTATACACGCTGTGCACCCCCCCCGGCTCCTATACACGCTGTGCACCCCCCCCGGCTCCCATACACGCTGTGCCCCCCCATCTCCTATACACGCTGTGCCCCCCCCGGCTCCTATACACGCTGTGCCCCCCTCCGGCTCCTATACCCGCTGTCCCCCACCTCCGGCTCCTATACACGCTGTGCCCCCCCATCTCCTGTAAACACTGTGCCCCCCCGGCTCCTACACACACTGTGCCCCCCCGGCTCCTACACACACTGTGCCCCCCCCATCTCCTATACAAGCTGTGCCCCCCGGCTCCTACACACCAGGTGCCCCCCGGCTCTTGTACACACTGTGCCCCCCCATCACCTGTACACACTGTGTCCCCCCATCACCTGTACACACCGTGCCCCCCCCAGCTCCTATACACACCGTGCCCCCCCCAGCTCCTATACACACCGTGCCCCCCCCCAGCTCCTATACACACCGTGCCCCCCCCAGCTCCTATACACACCGTGCCCCCCCCAGCTCCTATACACACCGTGCCCCCCCCAGCTCCTATACACACCGTGCCCCCCCCAGCTCCTATACACACCGTGCCCCCCCCCAGCTCCTATACACACCGTGCCCCCCCAGCTCCTATACACACCGTGCCCCCCCCCCAGCTCCTATACACACCGTGCCCCCCCCCCCAGCTCCTATACACACCGTGCCCCCCCCAGCTCATATACACACCGTGGCCCCCCCCAGCTCCTATACACCATATATACGCTGTGCCCCCCCAGCTCCATACACGCTGTGCCCCCCCAGCTCCCATACACGCTGTGCTCCCCCAGCTCCCATACACCGTATACATGCCATGTCCCCCCAGCTCCTATACACACCGTGCCCCCCCCCAGCTCATATACACACCTGTACACACTGTGTCCCCCCATCACCTGTACACACTGTGTCCCCCCATCACCTGTACACACCGTGCCCCCCCCAGCTCCTATACACACTGTGCCCCCCCCAGCTCCTATACACACCGTGCCCCCCCAGCTCCTATACACACTGTGCCCCCCCCAGCTCCTATACACACCGTGCCCCCCCAGCTCCTATACACATCGTGCCCCCCCCAGCTCCTATACACACCGTGCCCCCTCCCAGCTCCTATACACACCGTGCCCCCCCAGCTCCTATACACACCGTGCCCCCCCCAGCTCCTATACACCATATACACGCTGTGCCCCCCCAGCTCCCATACACGCTGTGCCCCCCCAGCTCCCATACACGCTGTGCCCCCCCAGCTCCCATACACGCTGTGCTCCCCCAGCTCCCATACACCGTATACATGCCATGTCCCCCCAGCTCCTATACACACCGTGCCCCCAGCTCATATACACACCGTGGCCCCCCCCAGCTCCTATACACCATATACACGCTGTGCCCCCCCAGCTCCCATACACGCTGTGCCCCCCCAGCTCCCATACACGCTGTGCTCCCCCAGCTCCCATACACCGTATACATGCCATGTCCCCCCAGCTCCTACACACACTGTGCCCCCCCATCTCCTATACAAGCTGTGCCCCCCCGGCTCCTACACACCAGGTGCCCCCCGGCTCTTATACACACTGTGCCCCCCATCACCTGTACACACTGTGTCCCCCCATCACCTGTACACACCGTGCCCCCCCCAGCTCCTATACACACCGTGCCCCCCCCAGCTCCTATACACACCGTGCCCCCCCAGCTCCTATACACACCGTGCCCCCCCAGCTCCTATACACACCGTGCCCCCCCAGCTCCTATACACACCGTGCCCCCCCCAGCTCCTATACACACTGTGCCCCCCCCAGCTCCTATACACACCGTGCCCCCCCCAGCTCCTATACACACCGTGCCCCCCCCCAGCTCCTATACACACCGTGCCCCCCCCAGCTCCTATACACACCGTGCCCCCCCCCAGCTCATACACACCGTGGCCCCCCCCAGCTCCTATACACCATATACACGCTGTGCCCCCCCAGCTCCCATACACGCTGTGCCCCCCCAGCTCCCATACACGCTGTGCTCCCCCAGCTCCCATACACCGTATACATGCCATGTCCCCCCAGCTCCTATACACACCGTGCCCCCCCCCAGCTCATATACACACCTGTACACACTGTGTCCCCCCATCACCTGTACACACTGTGTCCCCCCATCACCTGTACACACCGTGCCCCCCCCAGCTCCTATACACACCGTGCCCCCCCAGCTCCTATACACACCGTGCCCCCCCAGCTCCTATACACACCGTGCCCCCCCCCCAGCTCCTATACACACCGTGCCCCCCCCCCAGCTCCTATACACACCGTGCCCCCCCCAGCTCCTATACACACCGTGCCCCCCCAGCTCCTATACACACCGTGCCCCCCCCCAGCTCCTATACACACCGTGCCCCCCCCAGCTCCTATACACACCGTGGCCCCCCCCAGCTCATATACACACCGTGGCCCCCCCAGCTCCTATACACCATATACACGCTGTGCCCCCCCAGCTCCCATACACGCTGTGCCCCCCCAGCTCCCATACACGCTGTGCTCCCCCAGCTCCCATACACCGTATACATGCCATGTCCCCCCAGCTCCTATACACACCGTGCCCCCCCCCCAGCTCATATACACACCGTGGCCCCCCCCAGCTCATATACACCATATACACGCTGTGCCCCCCCAGCTCCCATACACGCTGTGCCCCCCCAGCTCCCATACACGCTGTGCTCCCCCAGCTCCCATACACCGTATACATGCCATGTCCCCCCAGCTCCTATACACACCGTGCCCCCCCCCAGCTCATATACACACCGTGGCCCCCCCCCAGCTCCTATACACCATATACACGCTGTGCCCCCCCAGCTCCCATACACGCTGTGCCCCCCCAGCTCCCATACACGCTGTGCTCCCCCAGCTCCCATACACCGTATACATGCCATGTCCCCCCAGGTCCTATACACACTGTGGCCCCCCCCAGCTCATATACACACCGTGGCCCCCCCCAGCTCCTATACACCATATACACGCTGTGCCCCCCCAGCTCCCATAACGCTGTGCCCCCCCAGCTCCCATACACGCTGTGCTCCCCCAGCTCCCATACACCGTATACATGCCATGTCCCCCCAGCTCCTATACACACCGTGCCCCCCCCCAGCTCATATACACACCGTGGCCCCCCCCAGCTCCTATACACCATATACACGCTGTGCCCCCCCAGCTCCCATACACGCTGTGCCCCCCCAGCTCCCATACACGCTGTGTGCCCCCCAGCTCCCATACACGCTGTGCTCCCCCAGCTCCCATACACCGTATACATGCCATGTCCCCCCAGCTCCTATACACACTGTGGCCCCCCCCAGCTCATATACACACCGTGCCCCCCCCCAGCTCATATACACACCGTGGCCCCCCCAGCTCCTATACACCATATACACGCTGTGCCCCCCCAGCTCCCATACACACTGTGCCCCCCCAGCTCCCATACACGCTGTGCCCCCCCAGCTCCCATACACGCTGTGCCCCCCAGCTCCATAAACGCTGTGCTCCCCCAGCTCCCATACACGCTGTGCTCCCCCAGCTCCCATACACCGTATACATGCCATGTCCCCCCAGCTCCTATACACACTGTGGCCCCCCCCCCAGCTTCTGGTTGCTATGTACACTGAGGGCGGCAGCTCATGGTTGCTATGTGCAACGGGGCCCCCAGATCCTGGTTGCTATGCAAACTGTAGTCCCAATCTCCTGGTTGCTATGCGCACTGTGGCCCCCAGCTCTTGGTTGCCATGCACACCCCTCAGGCCTCCTTACCATTGCTCCACTTTGTCCCTGTCATGGACTTTATCCACCCAGGTCGGGACGGCCCTCATGTCTCCGGTATCACCGAGTCCTCACCCGCCGCTCCTCCGGTCACCACAACAACTCACAGCTCATTACCATTCCAAAACCCCGCCCCCTGACGCTGACAGTATGGCGCGGCGCATGCGCGGAGAGAACCCGTACACTGAGCATGCGCCGCCCGCTACGTTCCCGTCTTCTGAGTCACGTGACAGCATGGCGGGCTCTATACTGGACAGGTAACCACAAAAAGATTACCGGCGGAGGGGGGGAGGGGATCGGACTTCCATCTACTAAGAGAGAGCAGACCGGATATCCAGGAAATTTTATTAGAGACGATAAAGTCCCGTCCCCCCCCCCCTATAATGGTATGTGCCAGTGATCTGTATAATATAGAGAGAGAGAGAGAGCCTGCCTGGGGTGACAGTTATGATCAGAAGTGACAGTTGTCATCAGGAGTGACAGTTGTGATCAGAAGTGACAGTTATCAGAAGTGTTCTGATTGTTTACTTTTACTATTTTTATCTGTAAAAAAAAATAAACTTTAAGTTTGGATTCTATAAATAATCACCCCCGGCAGTTTGTCCCTCCTTGTGATTGGTGACGCGGTGATCACATGACTCCGCACGCGTCGCAGAGGGCGTGCACACCTGACAGTTATCGCCACGGTGAGGGGCGGTGTCGGGAAACTGTGACCTCCCCGCAGGTGAATTGATGTGGCAGAATTATTAAATTAATGAAAATTGCTCAAATAAATAATAATTTTAAATCTAAATGAATAAAAAAATGTTGAAGATGTTATTTTTTTTATTTTTAATAGTTTTTATCTTTTGTTTTTAGTTTTATATATTTATTTTCATTTGTTTTCTTGAATATATATATATATTTTTATATTTTTTACTTATCTTTTTTTGAAGGTTTTTATTATATATATATATATATATATATATATATATATATATATATATATATATATATATATATATATATATAAACCGTCCTCTCCGCTCTTCTCAAAACCTCCTACTGTCAAGCTCTCTTGTCTCTTCCTCCCATGCTCGTCTCCAGGATTCCTCCAGAGCCTCTCCCATCCTCTGGAACTCACTTCCTCAACCTGTCCGACTATCCCCTACTCTTGCTTCCTTCAGGCGATCCCTGAAAACTCATCTCTTCAGGGAAGCCTATCACGTCTCCAACTAATCTTTTACCACTTCCATCCGCTCATTCCCCACAGTTATAAGCTTTTGTACCACCTTCCCCACCCTATTAGATTGTAAGCTCTTCTGAGCAGGGCCCTCTTAATCCTCTTGTATTTTATTGTATTGTACCTGTAGTGTCTCCCTTTTATATTGTAAAGCGCTGCGTAAACTGTTGGCGCTATATAAATCCTTAATAATAATAATAATAATAATAATATATATATATATATATATATATATATATAATTTATTTTTATTTTTTTAATGTTTAGCTTTAACTTTTTTTATTATCTTTTTGAAGTTGTTTTTTTTTTTTAAAAATGTTATCTTTCATTTTTTTATTATTTTTTTTTCATGAATTTTTTTATATATTTTTTTATTCATTTGTTTGAAAGTTTTGTTATTTAAAAAAAAAATTATATTATTATTATTATTATTATTATTATTTTTTTTTAATTTTTTTTTTTTATAAATGAAAGTAGAACTATAGGCAAAACCTCTTCTTCTTTTTTTCAGTTTGGATAGAGCAAGGTAGGGGTATAATCCCTGTAAAGTTTATTTTTGCCATCTGTGTCCCATTGGGGAGATTTACATTCACTTGCTGTCCCATAGTCAAACAGGAAGTGAGAGGAAATCCCTGCTAATTGAAGGAATTCCCCAAATTTGGAATTTTCTTTTACTTTCACTTTGAATGTGAATGATAAACGGGACAAATAGGGTGAATCTCCCAAATGGGGGGGGGGGGGGGCACAGAGAACAATAAAAACTGCCAAGGACTCTAATCCATCCCCGACTCTATACAAAGCTAAAGAAAAAGTGTTGCCTTTAGTTATACTTCAATTTTTTTTTACAATTTTATATTTTATTATTATTTATCTTCCTTTTATTTTATTTTTTTAAATTTAATTAATTTTTTTTTAATGTTTACATTTTTTGTTTGTTTTTATTAAAGTTGTATTGATTTTAAACTTTATTTAATTAATTTTTTTTTAATGTTTACATTTTTTGTTTGTTTTTATTAAAGTTGTATTGATTTTAAACTTTATTTGTAATGTTTTATTTATCTTTTGAAAGGTTTTAGCAATTTTAAATATTTTTTTTTTAACTTAAACCTTTTTTTTTAAGATGTTTTTTTTTAAATAATTTTTAATATTTTTTATTTTTATCGAACGTTAGCGCGAGAGCAATAGTTCTAGCGCAAGACCTCCTCTGTAACTCTAAATGATAAAAAATGTTAAAGCGTTGCCTATGGAGATTTTTAAAAATATCGCAGTTTGTCGCCATTCCATAAACGTGCGCAATTTTAAAGCGCGACATGTTAGGCATCTATTTACTCAGCGTAACATCATCTTTCACATTCTACAAAAAAATTGGGCTGACTTTACTGTTTTTTTTTTTTTAATTATTATTATTAATATGATATTATTTTCCTTCTAAAAAAAAACTGCATTTGAAAGACCGCTGCGCAAATACCGCGTGACATAAAAATATTGCAACGATCGCCATTTTATTTGCTAGGATCTCTGCTTAAATATATATATATATATATATATATATATATATATATATGTGTGTGTTTGGGGGTTCTTAGTAATTTTCTAGCAAAAAATACGGATTTTAAGAATTGTAGGCATGAAGGGGTTAATCTATTTACAAAAGTGCGGTGACTTCCATTCAATGAATGTTTTATGAATAGACTCCCAATGTATCTCTCTGTATCTATGTGTGTTTTTTATTTTTTCCTTGTAGTATAAAGGTGGAGCCCCTGGACGTCTCACAACCATTGTGTGAGGATGAAGGATCGCAGAAAGACGATCCCTCAGAAGATGGAACTTCTCGTGTCCCCGGAACACTTCCTGAGGGCTGGAGGAAGATCGTTACACAAAGGAAAACGGGGAAAACTGCGGGGAGACGCGACGTGTATTTTATAAGGTGGGTGACCTCTATATAATGTTTGCACGTTCCACCCACATTTGGATTATTTACTTGTTCACTGCCACAGAGTGGGTGGCACGGTGCACCCCGCCAGTCCCGACGTTGGCGGCCCCCATATTTCCCAGGGATCTCCCACTTATGCGGCGCATCGCTTTCACAGAGTTGGCGGCGCAGTGCACCCACCACCACCGCCAGACCCACCGGTGGTGGCCCCCATGGTTCCTGGGTTCTTCCACTATTACCTGGGCTCTCCCACTTATGCGGCACATCACTTTCACAGAGTAGGCGGCGCAGTGCACCCAACCCCCCACCCACCACCAGCGACAGGCCCAGCGGTGGCGACCCCCATGATTCCCGGGTTCTTCCACTATTACCGGGCTCTCCCACTTATGCGGTGCACCCCCCTCCCCCAAACCCACCGCCGGCCCCCATTGTTTCCGGGGCTCTCCCACTTATGCAGCGCTTTACTTTCACAGACTTGGTGGCGCAGTGCGCCCACCACCACCGCCAGACCCACCGGTGGTGGCCCCCATGGTTCCTGGGTTCACCCACTTTTACCGGGCTCTCCCACTTATGCGGTGCACCCCCCTCCCCCAAACCCACCGCCGGCCCCCATTGTTTCCGGGGCTCTCCCACTTATGCTAAGCATCACTTTCACAGAGTGGGTGGGGCAGTGCACCCATCCCCCCACCCACCACCACCGCCAGACCCACTGGTGGTTGCCCCCCATGCTTCCCAGGTTCGCCCACTCTTACCGGGCTCTCCCACTTATGCAGCACATCACTTCCACAAAGTGGGCAGCGCAGTGCACCCCCGCCCCCCCCCAACCCACCACTATCGCTAGTGCACCCATCCACCCACTCACCACCAACGTCAGACCCACCAGTGGTGGCCCCCATGGTTCCCGGGTTTTCCCACTTTTTTTTTTTAAATACAAATATGGAATAAAAAGAGGGGAAATAAGAGGTTTTTATATATATATATATATATATATATATATATATATATATATATATAAACGTAACCGTAGAACTCTCACTAGATGTCAGTGTACTTTATACACATACATATGGTAATGACTCTGTTGTTTCTCAAAATATGTTACAATGCTTTAACCTTCATTTTGGGTTTAGAAAGTATAATGCATAAATCCTTCCCTTTCCTATTTTTTTCATAGCCCTGAAGGAACCAATCTGCGATCAAAAACTGCTCTAGAAAAATATCTTAACACGAACCATCCTGAGATAAAACTGGAAGATTTCGACTTCTCGGTTCCTTCTCAACAACAAAGGCACAGAACAAGTATAGTCACAAAATTCATTAATACGGATAATGGAGACAGATCAGCCACCCTGAGGGGTGCACAGGACCGCGCGGTTGGCCTTCTTGAAGACCGCGCGGTTGGCCGTCCCGAAGACCGCGCGGTTGGCCTTCTTGAAGACCGCGCGGTTGGCCGTCCCGAAGACCGCGCGGTTGGCCGTCCCGAAGACCGCGCGGCTGGCCGTCCCGAAGGCCGCCCGGTTGGCCTTCTTGAAGACCGCGCGGTTGGCCTTCTTGAAGACCGCGCGGATGGCCTTCTTGAAGATCCACAAAACACAGAAGAAGATCCATTTATTGAGGATGAGAATGACAGAACGCCGACAATGAAATGCGTTGGCCGTAAGAGAGTCAGGAGCCACAGAAAAGGATCAGAAAAAGCCTTGAGGACTTTCGCCAGAATAAAACGTCCAAGAAAATATTCTTCCACTAAACCAGAGATGGCAACAAAAACGAGGAAACCCAAGAGAAAGAACACGGGTTTGAAAAAGCCCAAGAAGGAAGAATCAAGTACAACGGACACATTTAGTGAATGCCAATTACAGAACTCACACCGGCAGATTGACTGTATTAAGGTCGAAGATCCCACGGACCTCTGTGACCCAACGCCGGTCACAGAAGACGCAGAAGATCGGACATCCACACTGCCACCGGAGCAGCAGACTGAAGCCGAGAATGATCAGACGGCCAGCAATTCAAGTGATGACAACTTACTAACGTCTTCTGGGAAGACAAAGGGTAATTATAGAAATCTGGGATCCAGAAAGATCCAGTGGGAGTACAAAATATTCCAGCATCATTGGGAGTAAACATTACTTGTGGTCAGTTGAAAAAAAAAAGACATAACGCCCAAACATTGGTGTCATTCAAAGGCACGGTGCCCCAGTATTCATATTAATGAGAGGAATGGTGCCCCATCATTGGTGTCAGTGGAAGATATAGTGCCCCATCATTTGGTGTCAGTGGAAGGAATTATGCCCCACTGTTCCAATGTCAGTGGGAGGAGTTGTTCCCCAAGGGCCACATAAAGGCCCATGGGCCGCTGTTTGGAAACCACTGTTCTACACCAAACAACACTATTCCAGGGAACCCCTAAGTAATGAATATGAATGGACTGTATGATATTGGTGTGAAGTCCAGTTGTCTATCAGCCAGTGCATGACCTGTGTATTATGTCTTCATTTTAGATTCTATCGCAAGATCACAGGCGGAAAAAAGAAAGACCAGCCACTACTTCTCCAAGAAAGCCACAAGAGATGGTTTGTGTAGCTCGTCAATTTTTTTGTATTGATAACTGGCTTTTATTTATTTTTAAGAAATTTCAGTCAGATATGAGGCCTGTACCGAAAGTATTTCACAACTTTTCTTTCTTTTTTTCATTTTCTTTATTTTTTATTTTTCTTTATTTTTTCATTTTTTTTATTTTTCTTCTTCTTCTTTTTTTTATTTTTTATTTAGTTTTCTTTCACTCTTTCTCTCTCTCTTTCTTTTAATTTTCTTTATTTTCTTTCTTTTCTTTTTTCTTTCTTTTCTTTCTATTTTCTTTTCTCTTTTCTTTCTTTTCTTTTTCTTTCTTTTATTTTTCTTTCTTTTTTTCTTTCTTTCTTTCTTTCTTTCTTTCTTTCTTTCTTTCTTTCTTTCTTTCCTTTTTTTCTTTTTCTTTCCTTTTTTTCTTTCTTTTCAGTTTCTTTCTTTCTTTTCAGTTTCTTTCTTTCTTTTCAGTTTCTTTCTTTCTTTCTTTCTTTCTTTTCTTTTTATTTTCTTTATTTTTTCTTTTATTTTTTTTCTTTCTTTCTTTTTTTTTCTAATTTTTTCTTTATTTCTTTCTGATATCAAAAGTAAAGATTTCATGATAATTGAGGGAGGGAAGGGGGTAGGGAGAAGTACAGTGTGACATCCTCTCGCAAGGCTAAAGAAATTGCACTAAAAGGCACAAACTTGCTTTAAACTGCTTATATTCCCAAAATAAAATTAAATTCCCATTAACCTATTCATTGACAGACCTTTTTTTTATTTATTTTTTAAAACCCCGCCCTGTTGCCGACATATGACACACGTCAGCGTCAGCAAAAGACTTAAACTGCTTAAATTCACATATTTAAAGGGTAAAAAAAAAACGACAAATTCCCTTAAAATGCAGAGGACATGACAACTGTGTGTGGGGGGGAAATGATATGACCTGGACCTTTCCTGGAGGACGACAGACACCTGATTTTGAAGGTTCTGATAGTTTACACATTTTTCACACAATCTTCATTCAGAACAAAGCGTAATGTTATGTGATTTTTTGTTGTTTTTATTGATGTATTTTGTTCTCTGTTTGCAGCGCCAGAACCCCCAAGACGAAAAGCTTTCTCAAAATGGACCCCTCCTCGCTCGCCCTTTAATTTAGTTCAAGAAACTCTTTTCCACGACCCGTGGAAGCTTCTCATTGCCACCATCTTCCTGAATAAGACCTCCGGTGAGTAAAACGCAGGATTTTGTTTGCATCATTGCGTCAGAGGCTCAGATCACCCCAATTCCTTCACCCCTCAGATCACCCCAATTCCTTCACCCCTCAGATCACCCCAGTTCCTTCACCCCTCAGATCACCCCAGTTCCTTCACCCCTCAGATCACCCCAGTTCCTTCACCCCTCAGATCACCCCAGTTCCTTCACCCCTCAGATCACCCCAGTTCCTTCACCCCTCAGATCACCCCAATTCCTTCACACCTCAGATCACCCCAATTCCTTCACCTTCACCCCTCAGATCCCCTCAGATCCCAATTCCTTCACCCCTCAGATCACCCCAATTCCTGCACCTTCACCCCTCAGATCCCCTCATATCCCAATTCCTGCACCTTCACCCCTCAGATCACCCCAATTCCTGCACCTTCACCCCTCAGATCCCCTCATATCCCAATTCCTGCACCTTCACCCCTCAGATCATCCCAATTCCTGCACCTTCACCCCTCAGATCACCCCAATTCCTGCACCTTCACCCCTCAGATCACCCCAATTCCTTCACCCCTCAGATCCCAATTCCTTCTCACCTCAGATCACCCCAATTCCTGCACCTTCACCCCTCAGATCACCCCAATTCCTGCACTTTCACACCTCAGATCACCCCAATTCCTGCACCTTCACCCCTCAGATCACCCCAATTTCTTCACCTTCACCCCTCAGATCACCCCAATTCCTTCACCTTCACCCCTCAGATCACCCCAATTTCTTCACCTTCACCCCTCAGATCACCCCAATTCCTGCACCTTCACCCCTCAGATCCCCTCATATCCCAATTCCTGCACCTTCACCCCTCAGATCACCCCAATTCCTGCACCTTCACCCCTCAGATCACCCCAATTCCTTCACCCCTCAGATCCCAATTCCTTCTCACCTCAGATCACCCCAATTCCTGCACCTTCACCCCTCATATCACCCCAATTCCTGCACTTGACACCTCAGATCACCCCAATTCCTGCACTTTCACACCTCAGATCACCCCAATTCCTGCACCTTCACCCCTCAGATCACCCCAATTTCTTCACCTTCACCCCTCAGATCACCCCAATTCCTTCACCTTCACCCCTCAGATCACCCCAATTTCTTCACTTTCACCCCTCAGATCACCCCAATTCCTTCACCCTCACCCCTCAGATCCCAATTTCTTCTCAGCTCAGATCACCCCAATTCCTGCACCTTCATACCTCAGATCACCCCAATTCCTGCACCTTCATACCTCAGATCACCCCAATTCCTTCACCTTCACACCTCAGATCACCCCAATTTCTTCACCTTTACCCCTCAGATCACCCTAATTCCTTCACTTTCACCCCTCAGATCCCCTCAGATCCCAATTCCTTCTCACCTCAGATCACCCCAGTTCCTGCACCTTTACCCCTCAGATCACCCCGATTTCTGGACCTTCGCCCCTCAGATCACCCCAATTTCTGGACCTTCGCCCCTCAGATCACCCCAATTTCTGGACCTTCACCCCTCAGATCACCCCAATTTCTGGACCTTCGCCCCTCAGATCACCCCAATTTCTGGACCTTCACCTCTCAGATCACCCCAATTCCTGCACCTTTACACCTCAGATCACCCCAATTTCTGCACCTTCACCCCTCAGAACACCCCCCCCCCCCCCCAATTCCTTCGCCTTCACACCTCAGATCCTTACTGCAACAGAGAGCTGCCGGAGTGGTAAAGTGCTCTGTCAGGTTCACCCAGATTCAGCACACCTAATTATGTCTCAGTCCTGCTTATCCCTCTCCCAGTCTGAGCATTGCCGCACAGGGCATTACAAGTGGTGGATGCCAAGGCTAATTTAGGTACTTAAACTGCTTACACTCAATGTTGTATCAGCTTTAACTCTACTGTCCTCTACAGGGAAGATGGCGATCCCGGTCCTGTGGAGCTTCCTGGAGAAGTACCCCGGTGCGGAGGTCGCCCGGATGGCGGACTGGAAGGACATGGCGGACATGCTGCAGCCTCTCGGACTCTACGAACTACGAGCAAAAACCATTGTGAGGTTCTCGGGTATGCATACAGCCTGGGTACAAGGAGGGGGGGTATATATATATATATATATATATATATATATATATATATACGTTGATGTGCCCAGCCGTGCCATTCTGCCGACGTAAATGTGCAGTAGGCGGTCCTTAAGTGGTTAACCGTGTTACTCGCAATCCGAGGTTCCACTGTAATTGTTCTGTGTACTGTGGGGGGGGGGGGCAGATATAGTGACTGCAGAGTCCTGGGTTTAGTGAGACTTTAATGACTGTGTTTTCTTTTCTTCTGCAGAAGAGTATCTCACAAAAAAGTGGCGTTATCCGATTGAACTCCACGGAATAGGAAAATATGGAAATGATTCGTATCGGATCTTCTGTGTGAATGAGTGGAAAGAGGTATATTGAAGGACATCCCATAATTCACAGTGTATCATATTTATATTTTTCATTTACAAAAATCCTAGTTTTTTTTCCTTTTTTTTTTTGTTCACACTTTCATATCTGCTCTGCTGATCTTCTGCCGCCTATTTGCTGCCACATCTTGACTACTATGTACTCCAGTGATGGCTGCTTGTCATTTCTCAGACTGTGTTCACGGATGGTGACAACAGTGGTCCACGCCGGCATAATGTGTGTTGAAACAGCCACTTCTCTATCAGAAGCCCGTGTGAAAGGGTGACAATGCAGGTGCACAAATGGGGGACAGGGAAATGGAGTTTGAGGAGCGTGCTGGGTGCGGGGTTGAGGAGCGTGCTGGGTGCGGGGTTGAGGAGCGTGCTGGGTGCAGGGTTGAGGAGTGCTCTGGGTGCAGGGTTGAGGAGCGCTCTGGGTGCAGGGTTGAGGAGCGCTCTGGGTGCAGGGTTGAGGAGCGCGCTGGGTGCAGGGTTGAGGAGCGTCCTGGGTGCAGAGTTGAGGAGAGTCCTGAGTGCAGAGTTGAGGAGCGTCCTGGGTGCAGAGTTGAGGAGCGTCCTGGGTGCAGAGTTGAGGAGCGTCCTGGGTGCAGAGTTGAGGAGCGTCCTGGGTGCAGAGTTGAGGAGCGTCCTGGGTGCAGAGTTGAGGAGCGTCCTGGGTGCAGAGTTGAGGAGCGTCCTGGGTGCAGAGTTGAGGAGCGTCCTGGGTGCAGAGTTGAGGAGCGTCCTGGGTGCAGAGTTGAGGAGCGTCCTGGGTGCAGAGTTGAGGAGGGCGCTGGGTGCAGAGTTGAGGAGGGCGCTGGGTGCAGAGTTGAGGAGGGCGCTGGGTGCAGAGTTGAGGAGGGCGCTGGGTGCAGAGTTGAGGAGGGCGCTGGGTGCAGAGTTGAGGAGGGCGCTGGGTGCAGAGTTGAGGAGGGCGCTGGGTGCAGAGTTGAGGAGGGCGCTGGGTGCAGAGTTGAGGAGGGCGCTGGGTGCAGAGTTGAGGAGGGCGCTGGGTGCAGAGTTGAGGAGGGCGCTGGGTGCAGAGTTGAGGAGCGCGCTGTGTCCAGGGTGCAGAAGGAATTCCAGACAAATTAGCCTGTTGGTCACAATTAACATTTCTAGATGTTCTCTATGATATAGGAGGAAGTCTTTACTTCTTTAGTCTATCTATACTTATAGGGACCTGTATCCATTATAATTTTTCAGGTTCAGCCGGAGGACCACAAGCTGAATAATTACCATGACTGGCTGTGGGAGAACAAGGACAGACTTGGACTGGAATAAGGAACGCTCGCTGTGCGTCTAGAGGGCCCTTGTCTCGTCTTTTGTAACTTTTTTGTATTTGACCTTTTTATATTTTGTACATAAATTATTTTGTTACGTGAAATGTCTTTATATATTTTAATATTCTGCTTTTTTAAATAAAATCTGGGTAATAAAATGTATTTTGTATAATACAATCAGCGTGGATCTGTGTAGTTGTTTGGTTTAAGAGTAAGGGAGCACCATTCCCCCCCCCAGAGGGCGCGATGTGCGTGGCTGGCGGTGCGCGATCGCGTGTACGAGCGGCAGCACGTACTATCGGAGGAGAGAAGACAGATTGTGTTTCTACAAAGTAGCAGGAGCTGGTGTGGGGAGCACCATCGGATGAGCTGGAGCCTATGCGGAGAGCGGGGAGCCTGATAGGATGAGCGGGAACCAGTGCAGGGAGCCAAACCGGACGCGCGGGACCTGGTGCAGAAGCCCGGGCTGACAAACGAGAACCGGTGCGGAGAGTGGGGAGCCTGATCAGACGAGCGGGAACAGGTTCAGGGAGCGGGGATGGGACGAGTGGAAACCGGTGCGGGGAACCTGATTGGACGAGCAGAAATGGGTGCAGGGAGCCCAAGCGGAAACCGGTGCGGGGAACCTGATCGGACAAACGGAAACCGGTGCAGGAAACCTGATCGGGCGAGCAGAAACGGGTGCAGGGAGCCCAATCGGAAAGCGCAAACCGGTGTTGGGAACCTGATCGGACAAGCGGAAACGGGTGCAGGGAGCCCAAGCAGAAACCGCTGCGGGGAGCCTGATTGGACAAGCGGAAACGGGTGCAGGGAGCCCAAGCGGAAACCGGTGCGGGGAGCCTGATCGGACAAGTGGAAACGGGTGCAGGGAGCCCAAGCGGAAACCGGTGCAGGGAACCTGATCGGACAAGTGGAAACGGGTGCAGGGAGCCCAAGCGGAAACGGGTGCGGGCAGCCTGATCGGACTAGCGGAAACGGGTGCAGGGAGCCCAAGCGGAAACGGGTGCAGGGAGCCCAAGCGGAAACGGGTGCAGGCAGCCTGATCGGACTAGCGGAAACGGGTGCAGGGAGCCCAAGCGGAAACAGGTGCGGGGAACCTGATCGGACCTACGGAAACGGGTGCAGGGAGCCAGACCGGATGCGCGGGACCTGGTGCAGAAGCCGGGGCGGACAAACACGAACCGGTGCGGAGAGTGGGGAGCCTGATCAGACGAGCGGGAACAGGTTCAGGGAGCGGCGATGGGACAAGTGGAAACCGGTGTGGGGAACCTGATCGGACAAACTGAAACCAATGCGGGGAACCTGATCAGCCAAACGGAAACCGGTGCAGGAAACCTGATCGGACGAGCAGAAAAGGGTGCAGGGAGCCCAATCGGAAAGCGCAAACCGGTGTTTGGAACCTGATCGGACGAGCAGAAATGGGTGCAGGGAGCCCAAGCGGAAACCGATGCGGGGAACCTGATCGGACAAACGGAAACCGGTGCAGGAAACCTGATCGGACGAGCAGAAACGGGTGCAGGGAGCCCAATCGGAAAGCGCAAACCGGTGTTTGGAACCTGATCGGATGAACAGAAAAGGGTGCAGGGAGCCCAAGCGGAAACCAGTGTGGAAAACCTGATCGCCCAAGCGGAAACGGGTGCGGGGAGCCTGATCGGACGAGCAGAAACGGGCGCAGGGAGCCCAAGCGGAAACCGGTGCGGGGAGCCTGATCGGACGAGCAGAAACGGGCGCAGGGAGCCCAAGCGGAAACCGGTGCGGGGAGCCTGATCGGACGAGCAGAAACGGGCGCAGGGAGCCCAAGCGGAAACCGGTGCGGGGAACCTGATCGGACGAGCAGAAACGGGTGCAGGGAGCCCAAGCGGAAACCGGTGCGGGGAACCTGATCGGACAAACTGAAACCGATGCGGGGAACCTGATCAGACAAACGGAAACCGGTGCAGGAAACCTGATCGGACGAGCAGAAACGGGTGCAGGGAGCCCAAGCGGAAACCGGTGCGGGGAGCCTGATCGGACGAGCAGAAACGGGCGCAGGGAGCCCAAGCGGAAACCGGTGCGGGGAGCCTGATCGGACGAGCAGAAACGGGCGCAGGGAGCCCAAGCGGAAACCGGTGCGGGGAACCTGATCGGACGAGCAGAAACGGGTGCAGGGAGCCCAAGCGGAAACCGGTGCGGGGAACCTGATCGGATGAGCAGAAACGGGTGCAGGGAGCCCGATCGGGAAGCGGAAACCAGTGTTTGGAACCTGATCGAACAGCAGAAACGGGAGCAGGGAGCCCAAGCGGAAACCGGTGCGGGGAACCTGATCGAACAGCAGAAACGGGAGCAGGGAGCCCAAGCGGAAACCGACGCGGGGAACCTGATCGGACGAACAGAAACAAGTGCAGGCAGCCCCTATCGGAAAGCGGAAACTGGTGTTTGGAACCTGATTGGACGAGCAGAAACGGGTGCAGGGAGCCCAAGCGGAAACCGGTGCGGGGAACCTGATCGGACAAGCGGAAACGGGTGCAGGGAGCCCAAGCGGAAACCGGTGCGGGGAACCTGATCGGACGAACGGAAACTGGTGCAGGGAACCTGATTGGACGAGCGGAAACGGGCGCAGGGAGCCCAAGCGGAAACCGGTGCGGGGAACCTGATCGGACGAATGGAAACTGGTGCAGGGAACCTGATTGGACGAGCAGGAACTGGTGCAGAGAGCTCGATTAAGCAGGAACAAGCAAGAAAATTAAATTTCTGGGGAGGGCGGGGGGGACTCTGTATACCATCGGTGTACAGAACGCCTCCT
The DNA here is from genome assembly GCA_029574335.1 of Rana kukunoris. NCBI lineage: Eukaryota > Metazoa > Chordata > Amphibia > Anura > Ranidae > Rana > Rana kukunoris. The sequence goes on along the minus strand of CM056055.1, from coordinate 17,138,006 downwards.
GGTGGCCGTATTGCATTTTACAGAAAATTGCAGTGCTGCAGATTAAAAAGAAAAGGTCATTTTTAATAACAATCTATTATTTATTTATTACAGGAACTTCTAAACCGCTTTCAATTTTTTGCAGCGCTTTATATATTATACATTCATATTAATTACAATATGACTTGTGTTGCAATTGCATATGCAAGTTTTATTTTATAAAAAAAAATTCCCCCCTCAAAAGTGGAGTTACCCTTCAAAAAAAATATTAGAAAATTTAAATGTAACTTTTTTTTTTTATTTATTTATTTATTATTCCCGTCCCTGAGCAATGGTTTTTTATTTTTATTTTTTGTGTGTGAGTCTCTGGGTAGGTGGACGTGTTTGAGATAAATGTGGACGTAAGCCTCATCCAACCAGTGCTGTGTGGGCGGGGCTGTCACCTTGGTTACCAGACAACAAGAAGCCTGCAGAGTTTAGGGAGTGAATGGCACGGACAGCACAGGTATGTGTGAGATCCTTCCTGTACAGTCTGAAAAGATCATTAATTCTTCTGATAGAATTAATTATAAATAGGCGGGGTTTATCAGTGTGATGTCATCTGTGGATTTATTTTTATTGTTTTGAATGTATACAGATAAAATGTTTTGTTTTATTCCTGGAAGTTGGATGGCATGTGCACATTGTTCCTGTTTAATGATATATCTCTATTTGTAAAGTAAAGATAAAACGTTACATTGTATCAGTGTTGCCAACCTACCAGATTGAAATTTACTGGCGCAGCCACGTTTTTACTGGCATTTCACAAAAGTTACTAAATCACATTTTTAGGTGCAAATTTCAATATTTAGGCCGCAAACAAGTACGCCGGGCAAATAGCAATGTGATTTAAGGTAGATATTAAGGTAAAAAAACATATTTTTGTTATTTTTCGATATAATAAGGGCAAATTATTTAGTTACATCACCCCCTGCCTCCACCCCCCTCTGCCACCAACACCCCCTGCCTTCACCCCCCTCTGCCACCAACACCCCCTGCCTTCACCCCCCTCTGCCACCAACCCCTGCCTTCACCCCCCTGCCACCAAACCCCCTTCACCCCCCTCTGCCACCAACACCCCCTGCCCTCACCCCCCTCTTCACCCCCCTCTGCCACCAACACCCCCTGCCTTCACCCCCCTCTGCCACCAACACCCCCTGCCCTCACCCCCCTCTGCCACCAACACCCCCTGCCTTCACCCCCCTCTTCACCCCCCTCTGCCACCAACACCCCCTGCCTTCACCCCCCTCTGCCACCAACACCCCCTGCCTTCACCCCCCTCTGCCACCAACACCCCCTGCCTTCACCCCCCTCTGCCACCAACACCCCCTGCCTTCTCACCCCCCTCTGCCACCAACACCCCCTGCCCTTCACCCCCCTCTGCCACCAACACCCCCTGCCCTTCACCCCCCTCTGCCACCAACACCTCCCTGCCTCCACCCCCCTCTGCCACCAACACCCCCTGCCTTCACCCCCCTCTGCCACCAACACCCCCTGCCTTCACCCCCCTCTGCCACCACCACCCCCTGCCTTCACCCCCCTCTGCCACCAACACCCCCTGCCTTCACCCCCCTCTGCCACCAACACCCCCTGCCTTCACCCCCCTCTGTGTGGCACAATCACCCCCTGCCTCCATCCCCCTCTGCCACCAACACCCCCTGCCTTCACCCCCCTCTGCCACCAACACCCCCTGCCTTCACCCCCCTCTGCCACCAACACCCCCTGCCTTCACCCCCCTCTGCCACCAACACCCCCTGCCCTCACCCCCTCTGCCACCAACACCCCCTCCCCCTCTGCCACCAACACCCCCCTGCCTCCATCCCCCTCTGCCACCAACACGCCCTGCCTTTACCCCCCTCTGCCACCAACACCCCCTGCCTTCACCCCCCCTCTGCCACCAACACCCCCTGCCTTTACACCCCCTCTGCCACCAACACCCCCTGCCTTCACCCCCCCCCTGTGCCACCAACACCCCCTGCCTTCACGCCCCCTCTGCCACCAACACCCCCTGCCTTCACCCCCCCCTCTGCCACCAACACCCCCTGCCTTCACCCCCACTCTGCCACCAACACCCCCTGCCTTCACCCCCCTCTTCCACCAACACCCCCTGCCTCCAATCTCCCTCTGCCTCTAATCTCTCCCAGGCCCCCTGCCTCAATCCCCCTCTGCTGTGCCACCATCCCCCTCTGCGGTGCCACCATCCCCCTCTGCGGTGCCACCATCCCCCTCTGTGGTGCCACCAACACCGCTTGCCTCCAATCACCCCCTGCCACTAAGACCCCCTGCCTCCAATCTCCCTCTGCCTTCAATCTCCATGCGCAGTTCCAAGCCGAACCGATCTCGGCTATTTTTACTGGCACATTCCCGCAACCATGGACATTTACGGACGAGGGTAAAAAAGGGGCCGTTTTTACGAACTGTCCGTACAAATACGGACGGTTGGCAACACTGCATTGTAGTCACACAGACAGATCAGCCATAACATTATGACCACCCACTATAACCCATCGAGGCATGGACTCCACTAGACCTCTGAAGGTACGCTGTGGTATCTAGCCGTCAGTAGCAGATCCTTTAGGTCCTGTCATTTCTCATCCAATCAGAGAACACGGGACCCTATGCTAGCTGCTGTTAGGAAACACGGGGCCCCGTGCAGCCTACCTGGCAGGGCCCCCCTCTTTAAATATATTAAAGCAACATTTTTACAATAAATATACTATAATCATTCTTAGTGGACACAAAGATAACAGAGAAGCGGTGTGAATTAGCCCTTTTTTTAAATTGTGTTTTTTTATTTTTTACATTTTTGAACAAAAACATTTTATAATTTTTTTTTTTTAAAGTTGAAATGTTTTAAAATTATTTTATTTTACAATTTTTACAAATATTTTTTTTACAAGGGATTAAAACAATGCAGGGTTACAATTTGTTATTATTTTTTATTTTATTTTTTAAGGGGACAGGCAAGTTGTATCTGTGTCTCTCCCTGCAGCAGCTGAAAGTTGGCGAGAGGGAGAGAAACCGATTTTCAGATGCTGTAGAGAGCCGCACAGGGCATCCTGTAGTTGCCCCTTCATGCCTTTGGTGTTTGGGGCCCCCCTGTGTGCCCGGGCCCCCTACAGGAGGACTGGTGCCCCCCCCCCCTATCAGTGGCCCTGGGGAAGCCACTTGGCACAGGACCCGGAATCTAGAGGCAATCACTGTTGTATCAGTGCCAACTACAGCCAGCTTCCTCTGGGATCCCGCAGGTATGATATATACATCGTTATATTAGTCGAGCTTGGATCAATATAACTATGTAAAAATATCCACACTTGGGATTCTTCTTTAAGAACCAAATTAAATGGTTTGAGATTTAATGGTCCTTTAAGACTTAACTCTTCCTCTTGCAGCCACCAGAGGTCATGCTGCTGCTGTATCCCCACCTTTAGCCCTGCCCACGAGGAGTCTTGCACACTCTTCGTTTCTGTGCACCACCAATATTTAAATGTAGCCATGGCTAAAGAAGTGAACTTCCAGGACGTCCTCCAATCCTCCGACGATGATATCAAGAAGTACAAGCAGCAGGATCTCTCCAAGACGCTCTTCTTCAAGGTGGCTTGCAGAACTTTTGGACCACCGAAGTCAAGGACGCGACGCATCATTGCCCCTCCAATGCAGAAAGTAGAGTCTGACCCATTGAATCTTACAGGAAAGCCAGTGGAAGCTTCCAGAGTTGGCGCTAAACCAGGGGATGGGCAGATCCTGGGGACCAAGGTGGATGGGAAGATCCTGGGGCAAAAGGTGGGTGGGCAGATCCTGGGGACCAAGTTGGATGGGCAGATCCCGGGGACCAAGTTGGATGGGCAGATCCCGGGGACCAAGTTGGATGGGCAGATCCCGGGGACCAAGTTGGATGGGCAGATCCCGGGGACCAAGTTGGATGGGCAGATCCCGGGGACCAAGTTGGATGGGCAGATCCCGGGGACCAAGGTGGATGGGCAGATCCTGAGGCACAAGTTGGATGGGCAGATCCTGGGGACCAAGGTGGATGGGCAGATCTTGAGGCACAAGATGGATGGGCAGATCCTGGGGACCAAGGTGGATGGGCAGATCCCGAGGCACAAGGTGGATGGGCAGATCCTGGGGACCAAGGTGGATGGGCAGATCCCGAGGCACAAGGTGGATGGGCAGATCCCGAGGCACAAGGTTGATGGGCAGATCCTGGGGACCAAGATGGATGAGCAGAACATTTCCAACTGGATATCAGAAAGAAAGAACCTAAGGGCTCAGCTGGACAGTATGGGGGATCTGGAGAAATGGCTGCAAGGAAAACCAAACCTGACCGCGTTGGAGACCCGGGTGCAAGATAAAATGGCCGAGAGGCGTTTAAAAAGTCGGATGTCGCAGCAGACCAATCAGGATACAGCCAGCTGTGTAAGTTTTTATCATCTTCTTTCCTTCTAACAAACAGAATCAAAAGGGTCACCAATCATAAACTAGCGAAGGCCAGGTGTGTAAAACAGGTTGGGGTCGCATACGAACTTCGAGGGACTCCATATTCGCTTTTTTACCACCACTGCTGTATTTCCAGGCTCCTCCCACCAATCAAAGGACCCAGGACTGGCATGTTCACTGATCTGAATAAGGAAAGGGACAGTCGCTACTCAGGATGACATCCAAAATAGTATTCCTTTATTAAATACATGTACAGAGCTGTAAAATAACCTACGCGTTTCGGACGTTAGTCCTTAGTCTAGCCATGACTAAGGACTAACGTCTGAAATGTGTAGGCTTATAAAGGAATGCTATTTTTGGATGTCATCCTGAATGCCGACCATCTCTTTCCTTATTCTGGTCCCTAAGGTCTCAGCCCCAGGCGGAGCTTTTTATGTGGGAAGGTTGCAGCGCCTATACACTTGTTTTCCTTTGATGTTCGCTGATCTCCCTACGGTCCTGGTGTCACCGTCCTCAGCCAGTAGGACCAGAAAGAAGCTAATGGAGCGCGATCTGTGTTCCATTTATTTGATTGGAGGGCAGGTGAGACATCAGGGCCTTTTAGACCCCTGATGTCTCTTTAAAGAGAACCTGTCACCAAAAAATATCACATAGGGGACTAACCAGCCACTTGGTTGTTATTACAAGCAGTGGGAGAGGATGTCCCCCCCCCTCCCGCTAGCCTTATGCAGGCCTCTCGTGCTCTCCCATCCTATCAGGAGACCCAAGCTACTAGCCGGAACGTCTTCCGGCTAGTTGGAGACCCAAATAAAGCTGGGATCGGCTTTGATCGGATCTCCGCTATGGTAACCCAGAACCGATGACATGATTTCCAGTTTACTGGCATCTTAAAGAGGAAATAAAGTCTTCCTCTCAGTGGCGGCTGGTGCTCAAAATTTTTTGGGGGGCGCAAACAAACTGAAAAAACCCCACATCAGACGCAGCCACTGTGCCCATCAAGCGCAGCCACTGTGTCCATCAAACGCAGCCACTGTGCCCATCAAATGCAGCCGCTGTGCCCATCAAGCGCAGCCACTGTGTCCATCAGACGCAGCCACTGTGCCCATCAAACGCAGCCACTGTGCCCATCAAACGCAGCCACTCTGCCCATCGAACGCAGCCACTGTGCCTATCAAACGCAGCCACTGTGCCTATCAAACGCAGCCACTGTGCCCATCAAACGCAGCCACTGTGCCTATCAAACGCAGCCACTGTGCCAATCAAACTCAGCCACTGTGTCCATAAAACGCAGCCACTGTGCCCATCAGACACAGCCACTGTGCCCAACAAACGCAGCCACTGTGCCCATCAAACGCAGCCGCTGTGCCCATCAAACGCAGCCACTGTGTCCATCAAACGGAGCCACTGTGCCAATCAAACTCAGCCACTGTGTCCATAAAACGCAGCCACTGTGTCCATCAAACGCAGCCACTGTGTCCATCAAACGCAGCCACTGTGCCCATCAAAAGCAGCCACTGTGCCCAGCAAACGCAGCCACTGTGCCCATCAAACTCAGCCACTGTGTCCATAAAACGCAGCCACTGTGCCCATCAAACGCAGCCACTGTGCCTATCAAACGCAGCCACTGTGCCTATCAAACGCAGCCACTGTGCCTATCAAACGCAGCCACTGTGCCCATCAAACGCAGCCACTGTGCCCATCAAACGCAGCCACTGTGCCCATCAAACGCAGCCACTGTGCCAATCAAACTCAGCCACTGTGTCCATAAAACGCAGCCACTGTGCCCATCAGACACAGCCACTGTGCCCAACAAACGCAGTCGCTGTGCCCATCAAACGCAGCCACTGTGCCATCAAATGCAGCCACTGTGCCAATCAAACTCAGCCACTGTGTCCATAAAACGCAGCCACTGTGCCCAACAAACGCAGCCGCTGTGCCCATCAAACGCAGCCACTGTGCCATCAAATGCAGCCACTGTGCCAATCAAACTCAGCCACTGTGTCCATCAAACGCAGCCACTGTGCCCATCAAACGCTGCCACTCTTCCCATCAATTGCTGCTACTGTGCCCATCAAATGTTGCCAGTGTGCATCCCACGCCCGGCACTTACCCTGTCTCGGTGGGGCAGCGGGTCATGGCGGCAGTGTATGCAATACCGCATGTGGCCAGCGGTGCGGGGGCATCGGAGACGCTCGGCCTCTGAGTGTCCCCAAGTCTCTCCGAGCATCACCGACGCCCCCCGCTCCCCTGGCCAAATACGGTACTGCACACCCCAGCGGCTTGAATCCTGCTTGTCTTGCGAGACAACGCTCGTAAATCGAGTCAGGATTTTTTTTTTTTAAATAGCTCGTATTGCGAAACGCTTTTCACTCGCAAGCAAAAAATATTGCTTTTTTTAAAATAAATTGTCGCTCTATTTTTGTTTATAGCGCAAAAAATAAAAACCGCAGAGGTGATCAAATACCACCAAAAGAAATCTCTATTTGTGGGGGGGGGGGAAAGGACATCAATTGTATTTGGGCACAGCGTCGAACGACTGCGCAATTGTCAGTTAAAGTAACGCAGTGCCGTATCGCAAAAAGTGGCCCGGTCATGAAGGGGGGTAAATCCTTCCAGGGGATGAAGTGGTTAAAAATAAATATATGTATAAAATATTTGGGGGTTCCAACTATATTTCTACAAAAAATTAAGAAAAAGTGTCAGAAAATGCCCGCTCTTCAAGTAGATAATTGTTATTTGATTTCCTCGATCTTCTCTGTTTAATTAATCTAAAGTAACTGAAAGGAAAAAATGATAATTCTGTGTTGCTCACAGCAGCCAATCAGATTCCAGATTCCTTTCACCTCCTCAGGTCCCGCCATTAGTTGTGTAGAACTCTTTGTTGGATGTTGCAGGAGGCGGAGCGAAGCGTCCCGAGGAGCTCGCAGCGCAGTGCGGTCACACCCTCCATCCAACAGCCCGCCCCCGAGGCTCTGGCCATCCTGGACTCGTATCTCCATCAGCGCCGCCTCCGACTTGTCGACCTTTACAACCAAACGGACAAGAGGAAGAGGAAGGAGATCTCCAGCAAGGATCTGAAGTCCGTCCGGAAAGAGGTGACAAACCCCCCCGGGGGTGTTTCAGGGCCAGTCCACGCCACATTTCTATCTTTTGCATCAAAAAAACGCATTGGAAAGTAAGTGGATCGTACTTGGAACGCTGTAAAACGCATAAAAAACGCACTGTCCTTATTGAGGGCTGGTTCACAGCACAAAAACGCACTCCAGATCCGTTTCTGCATGCACGTTTTTAACGTGTTTTTGATGCATTCCAGGTGCATTTTTCTTCTGTTTTTTATTTTATAAATTTTTGACCAATACACTAAGGTCCAGTGCGATTTTTATGCTTTTTCAATGTGGTTCCGGATGCATTCCAGGTGCTTTTTTTTCTACCTTTTTTTCTAACCTTTTTTTTTTATCTTTTTCAATGTACTAGGGTCCAGTGTGTTTTTGATGCGTTTTACTGCATTCCAGGTGCTTTTTCCTTTTTTTTTCTGTCCCCCACCCCCCTACTTTACTAGGGTCCAGTGCGTTTTTGATGCGTTTCATTGTAAGACAAATATATATATTTTTTTCTGGAACAGACAGTACTGGTGTGAACTATGCCATTGGAAACCATATGACCTACTTTCCATGCATTTTTGATGCAGAACAAAAACCCACTGTACTGCATGTGGTGTGAACTGGCCCTTAAAGGCTAAAAAAAAAAAAGAGGGGAGGAAGCACTGGAACGCATCAAAAACTCGCATGCATCTGGACTGCGTTTCTTTGGTGCGAACCGGCCCTTAGGGCTGGTTCACACCACAAAAACGCACTCCAGACCTGTTCTTGGTGCATTTGTTGCATGCGCGTTTTTAATGCGGTTCCGGATGCATTCCAGGTGCTTTTTTTTCTTCTGTTTCCCCCCCTCCCAATGTACTAGGGTCCAGTGCGTTTTTGATGCAGTTCCAGATGCATTCCAGGTGCTTTTTTTTTCTCCCCCCCCCCAATGTACTAGGATCCAGTGCGTTTTTTCCATGCGATTCCGGATGCATTCCAGGTGCTTTTTTCTTTTTTTCCTGTTTTTTTAAATCTTTTTTAATGTACTAGGGTCCAGTGTGTTTTTGATGCATTTTACTGCATTCCAGGTGCTTTTTTTTTAATGTACAGTGCGTTTTTGATGTGTTCCATAGTGTTTCGGGACAACCCTAGTTTTCGATGGCATAGTTCCCACCAGAGCGTTCCACTACCAGAAAAAAAGTAGAACACGCTGCATTTTTCCTGCACTGTAACGCAGTAAAAAGCATCAAAAACGCATTGGACCCTATTACATTGAGAGAAAAAAAAAAAAACAGGAAACAATAAGAAAAAAAAGCACCTGGAATGCATCCAGAACCGCATAAAAAACACGTTAAAACCGCAAAACGCAAACATTTATGACAATTGTAATTCGGAAATCCTGATATATCCGAATCTCCAAACAACGATTTTTTTTTTTTTCGGAATTTGAATTTGGAACGCGAGGAATCGCACGTCACGCGTCTATAGACGGCCATCGCTTTATTTCCCGGCTTCCTTTCTCTTCCAGGCCAATATTCCCATCAGTGATTTGCAGTTGGATGATTTGGTCGTCTCCCTTGGAAACAAACATCCGAATTGTATGAACTACAAGGAGCTCTGCGCTGGACGCAACTTGTGGTGGAAGAAGAACCTGGGGGGACATCGGAGGGGAGTGTCTGTCAGTCTGGGGACAGGAGGAGGTACAGTCTATAAAACATGAGCACACATTGGGGGCGGCGACACCTGCTGGTCTGATGGAGAATGACCATCCCCATATTATTATTTACATAAAAACCGAACACGTCTCCTTAACTCCTGATAAATGACAATATACAGCAACAGTACCTTTTATTTTTTTAAGCTCCACTTTTTATAATTTCTAAAGTTTTCCTTCAAGCTCCAACCAAGTGACTTTGCCCAGGCTGAGATTATGTCATCAGTCTGCTGTAGGCAGGATGAAGCATTTTCTCAGTCTCCTCTCCCCCCCAGTGAGACTTTCTCTAGGCTGAGATGATCTCATCAGTTTGTTGCAGGCAGATTGAAGCATTTTCTCGTCTCCTCTCCCCCACTGACTTTCACTAGGCTGAGATAATGCCATCAGTCTGCTGCAGCACAGAAAGAATCATTTCCTTAGTCTCCTGTGCCTCAGCAACTTTCTCCAGGCTGAGATGATGTCATCAGTCTTTTGCAGGCAGATTAAAGTATTTTCTCAGTCTCCTGTCCACCAGTGACTTTCTCTAAGCTAAGATAATGTAATCAGTCTTCTGCCGGCAGGGGGAAGCATTTTCTCAGTCTCCTGTGCCCCAGCAACTTTCTCCAGAGTGACATGATGTCATCAGTCTGTTGCAGGCAGATTGAAGCATTTTCTCAGTCGCCACTACCACAGTGACTTTCTCTAGGCTAAGATAATGTCATCAGTCTGCTGCAGGCAGGAGGGAGTGTTTCCTCAGTCTCCTGTACCCCAGTGACTTTTTCTAGTCTAAGATAATGTCATTAATCTGCTGCAGGCAGGAGGGAGCATTTCTTGAGTATCCTGTCCCCCAGTGACTTTCTCTAGGCTGAGATGATGTTATCGGTCTGCTGCAGGCAGGAGGAAGCATTTCCTCAGTCTCCCCTCCCCCAGTAATCAGACTGTATATTGTAACTTTGTAACAAGTCACAAGGCGAGAGACTACAGCAGGGGGCGGATCTGTGTCAGATAATTGTGAGAACTGTACACGCTCCAAGATTTTACACAGTTGTGTCATCTCTTATAAATGGTAAAAATTCCCACATTTACTTTATTAATAATAATATTTATAAAATATCATAATAATAAAGATGAATAAATACTTAAATAATATAAATCTAATAATAATAATAATAATCTAATAATAATAATAATAATAATAATATAAATCTAATAATAATGATAATAATGATAATAATATTTTTTTTGCAGCTCCTGTTAAGTGTTTGCGACCTTCTTCTTTGCGACCTTCTAGTGACCAGAAAAGTGACTCCGGTGGGACTCGGCTCTCTTCGGCGCTCTCCGTCTCCTTGCTCAGCGTTGGGGATACGAAGACGAGATCTCCGCCGGGCCGCAGTGCCCATAGTGAGGGCAGTAATTCCCGCTTTCTCCAGGTTCCCCCTGTCAGTCTGGATGAAATGCGGCCCCTCAGCTACGAGGACATGGAGGAGATCGGGAAGAACTATCGGGAGAGGAAGAGAAGGGCGAAGGTGAGCAGATGACATTTCTATAGGGTTGCGGCCAGCAGGAAAAAGTCTTCCCTTCTTGACTTTTGGCAGGTACCTGCAGTAATCACTTTTCACCACAAGATGTCCTCAGTCTTCAGGGATAAATGCAACCGACTTCATTGAAACCACTTCAGCCCCGAGGGAATTTACCCCCTTTCCTGACCAGAGCATTTTTTGCAATTCGGCACTGTGTCGCTTTAGCTGACAATTGTGCGCTGCGTCCTTTTTTTTTCCCCACACATAGAGATTTCTTTTGGTGGTATTTGATCACCTCTGCAGTTTTTATTTTTTGCGCTATAAACCAAAAAAAAAGCAACAATTTTGAAAAAAAATCTATATTTTTTACTTTTTGCTATTATAAATATCCCCCAAAAAGATATAAAAAAAAACATATGTTTCCCTCAGTTTAGGCCGATACGTATTCTTCTACATATTTTTGGTAGAAAAAAATCGCAATAAGCGTTTATTGATTGGTTTGCGCAAAAGTTAAAGCGTTTACAAAATAGGGGATAGTTTTATGCCATTCTTTTTTTTTTTTTACTACTAATGGTGGCAATCTGCGATTTTTTTTTTTTTTCGTGACTGGCGGACACATTGGACACATTTTGACACATTTTTGGGACCATTGTCATTTTCACTGTGAAAATTGCTATAAAAATGCACTGATAACTGTGAAAATGACAATGGCAGTGAAGGGGTTAACACTAGGGGGCGGGAAAGGGTTAAGTATGTTCCTGGGTGTGTTCTAACTGTATGGGGGTTAACCACTAGGGGGGCGCTAAGGGGTTAAGCGTGCTCTAAGGGAGTGATTCTTACTGTAGGGGGGCGGGGCTGGACGTGTAACATCACTGATCGTCGTTCCCTATAACAGGGAACAGACGATCACTGACACTGCCACAAAGAAGAAAGGGGAAGGTGTGTTTACACTCACCTCTCCCCTTTCTTCAGCTCCTGCGACCTGATTGCGGGACACCGGTGGCGATCGGGTCCCGCCGACGCGGTCACGGAGCTTGGGACCGGGTCGCGTGCCGCCCGACCCACGGCCGAGCTCTTAAAGGGCAACGTGCCTGTGCCCAGCCGTGCCATTCTGCCGACGTATATCGGCGTTGGGCGGTCCTTAAGTGGTTAAGATGCGGCATTCATTATTTCGGATAATTCGCAACTTCGGATAAATTTCTATTCGTTACATTCACTAACAGCCAAATTTGAAAGGAAATTCCAACACCTATAATAGTTAAGTTATTATTAGTTGGTTATTATTTTAGATTTTCATTCTTTAGAATTTTCTGACTTTCATTTTTATTTACGGATTTTCAAACTTCAAATTTCTGAAATCCTGAATTTCCTAATTTCCGCATTTCCTAACTTAAAATTTTTGATTTTCTGAAACTTAGAATTTTTGCATTTTGGAAATTTCCAAAATTCGGAAACTTGAAATTTTGGAAATTCAGAAATTTTGGAATTAACAAATTGGTCAAAATTCGTTAAACAATTTCGTAACTATACGAATTGCACATGTCTAATAAAAACACTTTGAGAACGGATATTCAAAATCTTGGATGAGCCCAATAGATTATCACAGGATAAAGGACAGACCAATAGACAATCGAATGTTGCTCGTTTATCTTTAACACTTTATTGTCTTCTTCTTCCAGAGCAACACCCGTCTCTTGGACTGGCTAGATCAGTGCCGTTTGGTGCGAACGGGCAACGCCGCTGTTGACGCCCATTCCCTGCCGTCTACGCTGGGGGAGGAGTCGGCCGAGCTGGTGGAGCAGTTCAGAAGGCGGGGCCTGCAACAATATCATAAGATCCTAAGACTGTGCCAAGCCTACGAGGTTCCCCTTACAGAGGAGCTGCTGGAGGAAGGTGGGCTTCAAAGATATTGATCCGTGATACAGTATAAGTCACACTCACTTCTTCTGGGGTTCCGGTGCCGGGGCTCTTCTCCGGTGCACAGTCCTCGGCACTTCAGGATTTTACCTGGAGCGCTGGTGCGGCAGTCAAACAGGAGACGTCTTTCTTGGTTGGTGCAGCTTTAAATTGCAAAGTGATGTTGGCTCGGCCTTTAAGCAACATGTCACTACGCCTCTACTGAGCACCTTCCCTACCGTAATTCTTACCTGTGTATGTATGTAATTCCTCCATGCCTGACTCCAGTGTACCGGGTGTCTCCCGGGCATGAAGAACACCCCAGTGCACCCCCCCCCCCCCAAAGCATCTTGTGCCTTTTAGGCACTTCAGAGTGGCCTAAGGCTCCAGCGCACCCTAAAGACGGGGTCTCCAAACTGCAGGCTGTGGGCTGAATGTGGCCCTTTGCTTGCCTTTATCTGACCCCTGGGGCACTATTCCTCCTACTGACACCAACACTAGTGCAATAGTTCCTGCACTGACTTCAACACTGGGGCACTATTCTTCCCACTGACACCAATGATGGGGCACTATTCTTACCACCGATATCATTCAAAAGGAGTATTTCTCCTCCCACTGACACCAACACTGGGGCACTATTCTTCCCACTGACACCAATGATGGGGCACTATTCTTCCCACCGATATCAATCAAACACCAACAATGGGGCGTTATTCCTTCCACTGATACCAATGGCGGGGCACGATTCCTTCCACTGACACTAATGATGGGGAACTACTCCTCCCACTAATACCAATGATGGGGCACTATTCCTCCTACTGACATTAGTGGTGGGGATCTATTCCTCCCACTGACACCAGTAGTGGGGCACTGTCTTTTAGACTGACACCAATGATGGGAATTGTTTACTTTCTTTGATACTGGAACCATTTCTACTCCCATTGGCCCCAGTGTGAAGCACAGCAAACTGGCCCATTGACCTCAGTGTGCCCCATGAGGACAGTGCACCCCAGGGTTGCCTCTCTACCCTCAGGTTTGCTCCTAAAATCACCCTGACTGTCCTCCTCTCAGTGAATACAGACTCCCTCTTCATGACAATGCTGATACTGCTGGTAGATATCAGCATTGGAAATGTTAGATCGATCCAGGCCAGGTCAAAGGCAGGCAGCAATCCAAAACAAAGTCAGGTCCAGGCTAGGGTTATGACAGGCAAGAAAGTAGTCGTGTTCAGGGACAGGACATGGCAGGAGGCAGAAAGGGGAGGGATTAAGTCCAGGATGGGGTCAAAGGCAGGCACAAATCAAGGTTACAAACAGGAGCTGAAGCAGGCGGTACTCAAAAGAGTAGTCAAATCCAGGCCCGGGTCATGGCAGGCAAGAGTATTCAGATTGAGGCTGGGGTTGAAGGCAGGTGGCAATCAAGAGAGTATTGGGGTTGAAGGCAGGCAGAAATCAAGAGAGCAGCCTGGTCAAAGCTGGGGTCAAAGGCAGGTGGCAGGTACGAGCGCAGTCAGATTCAGGCTTGGGTCATGTCGGGCAGCAGGCAAGATAGTAGGGTGATGAGCAAGAAAGTAGTCACGTCCAGGCAGAGGAAATGGCATGAGGCAGAAAGGGAAGGAATTAAGTTCAGGCTTGGGTCAAAGGCAGGCAGTAATCAAGGTTCAGGCAGGAGTTAAAGGCAGGCCGCGATCAGGAGAGTAGTCAATCCAGGCTCGGGTCATGGCAGGCAAGAGAGTAGTTAGGTCGAGGCTGGGGTTGAGGGCAGGTGGCAATCAAGAGAGTAGTCGGGTTGAGGCTGGGGTTGAAGGCAGGCAGAAATCAAGAGAGTAGCCAGGTCCAGGCTGGGGTCAAAGGCAGGTTCGCAGGCATGAAAGCAGGCGGGTTCAGGCTTGGGTCATGCCGGGCAGCAGGCAAGAGAGTAGGGTGAGGACAGAAAAGAAAGTAGTCAAGTCCAGGCAGAGGACATGGCAGGAGGCAGAAAGGGAAGGAATTAAGTCCAGGCTGGGGTCAAAAGCAGACACTATTCATGGTCCAGGCAGCAGTTGAAGGCAGGCGGCAATCAGGAGAGTAGTCAATCCAGGCACGGGTCATAGCAGTCAAGAGAGTAGTCAGGTTGAGGCTGGGGTTGAAGGCAGGCAGAAATCCAAAGAGTAGCCAGGTCCAGGCTGGGGTCGAAGGTAGGTGCCAGGCATGAGAGCAGTCAGGTTCAGGCTTGGGTCATGTCAGGCAGCAGGCAAGAGAGTAGGGTGATGAGCAAGAAAGTAGTCACATCCAGGCAGAGGACATGGCATGAGGCAGAAAGGGAAGGAATTAAGTTCAGGCTTGGGTCAAAGGCAGGCAGTAATCGAGGTCCAGGCAGGAGTTAAAGGCAGGCCGCAACCAGGAGAGTAGTCAATCCAGGCTTGGTCATGGCAGGCAAGAGAGTAGTTAGTTTGAGGCTGGGGTTGAAGGCAGGTGGCAATCAAGAGAGTAGTCGGGTTGTGGCTGGGGTTGAAGGCAGGCAGTAATTAAGGTCCAGGAAGGAGTTGAAGGCAGGTGACAATCAGGAGAGTAGTCATTCCAGGCGTGGGTCATGGCAGGCAAAAGAGTAGTTAGGTCGAGGCTGGGGTTGAAGGTAGGTGGCAATCAAGAGAGTAATCAGGTTGAGCCTGGGGTTGAAGGCAGGCAGAAATCAAGAGAGTAGCCAGGTCCAGGCTGGGGTCAAAAGCAGGTGACAGGCATGAGAGCAGTCGGGTTCAGGCTTGGGTCATATCAGGAAGCAGGCAAGAGAGTAGAATGAGGACAGACAAGAGAGTTGTCACGTCCGGGCAGAGGACACGGCAGAAGGCAGTAAGGGGAGGAATTAAGTCCATGCTGGGGTCAAAGGCAGTCAGTAATCAATGTCCAGGCAGGAGTTGAAGGCAGGCGGCAATCAGATTAGTCAATCCAGGTGCGGGTCATGGCAGGCAAGAGAGTAGTAAGGGCGAGGCTGGGGTTGAAGACAGGCAGAAATCAAGAGAGTAGTCAGGTTGAGGCTGGGGTTGAAGGCAGATGGCGGGCATGAGAGCAGTCAGGATTAGGCTTGAGTCATGTCAGGCCGCAGGCAGGAGAGTAGTCAGATCCAGACTGGGATCTTGGCAGGTTGGTTGGTTCATGGGGTAATCTGTCAATGCAATCACATATCCACCATACTGAACTGAATCCATTCTCTTCATGTAGCTTTATTATATCCTGGAGACAAGCTGATCTGTGAATCGGGAGATCAGCTACCCCTCCGGCAGCCAGGCGTTGGCCTTTCCTCCAAGGACAGATTCACAAGGAAGAGCTCCGCTACAAAAAAGTCCAAAGGAACACACAATGTGGAGGAGGATCCTGAGATTTCTCCCAGACACTGGTGAGCTGCCATATGCAATTTTCTCTAAAACAAAACGGGATCATTATATACATGAAAGTAAATGTTTGGGGCCTCTATATATCTTGCTCGGTCCCTATCTCTATCACCTTCTTCCTCTCCCTCCAAGCAGAGAGATGTACAGATACATTAGAAGGGAGTATGGAGAAGACAGAAGGGATTAGAAGTCATGAGCATTATTAGGAGGGGTAAATCCTGTGATAGTGTGTGCTTGCTGGAATATGACACGCTGACTTACAGTATATTGTCAAAAGTATTGGGACGCCTGCCTTTACACACACATGATCTTTATTGGTGTCTTAGTCCGTACCTTTACACACACATGATCTTTAATGGTGTCCCAGTCTTAGTCCCTAGGGTTCAATATTGAGTCAGCCCATCTTTTGCAGCTTCAACTCTTCGGGGAAGGCCGCCCACAAGGTTTAGGAGTGTTTGACCATTCTTCCAGAAACACATTTGAGAGGTCAGGCACTGATGTGGACAAAAAGGTCTGGCTCACAGTCTCCGCTCTAATTCATCCCAAAGGTGTTCTATCAGGGTTGAGGTCAGGACAGTCAAGTTCCTCCACCCAAAACGTGCTCATCCATGTCTTTATGGAGCTTGCTTTGTGCACTGGTCCAAATCATTGGTTGGAGGGGGGATTATGGTGTGGGGGTTGCTTTTCAGGGGCTGGGATTGGCCCCTTAGTTCCAGTGGAGGGAACTCTTAAGGCGTCAGCATACCAAGACATTTTGGACAATTTCATGCTCCCAACTTTGTGGGAACGTTTTGGGGGACGGCCCCTTCCTGTTCCAAGATGACTGCTCACCAGTGCACAAAGCAAGGTCCATAAAGACATGGATGAGCGAGTTTGGGGTGGAGGAACTTGACTGTCCTGCACAGAGTCCTGACCTCAACCCGATAGAACACCTTTGGGATGAATTAGAGCGACGGCTACGAGCCAGGCCTTCCCGTTCAACATCATCAGCGCCTGAGCTCACAAATACACTTCTGGAAGAATGGTCAAACATTCCCATAGACACCCTCCTAAACCTTGTGGACAGCTTTGCCAGAAGAGTTGAAGGTGTTATAGCTGCAAAGGGCGGGGCCAACTCAATATTGAACCCTACGGACTAAGACTGGGGTGACATTAAAGTTAAGGTGACCACATTTCTAAACTACCATTCAGGGACACCCTCCCTTACCAAAAATCAGCTTGTGGTGTAAGGAATCACAGCACAGTGATTGGACACCAGAAGCGGGATTTATGATTTCTCCAATCACAAGCAGGGGGCGGGGACTGTGCTCCTCCAGGCGTTCCCGGCCAGGACAAGCACTGTCAGTGAGTAAAGCGGTGATGTGGCGGCCTTTTTTGGGGGCATCAGATTGGCACGGGGGGTGGCTGTGTCAGTTTCATTCTGGGACACTGTATTGTCCTGGAATGCATGTGCCCGGGACAGACCTGCAAAATGCGGGACTGTCCTGGGCAATCCGGGACACATGGTCACCCTAATTAAAGTTAATGTGCATGTAAACGCAGGTGTCCCAATACTTTTGACAATATAGTGTGTATGGGCCAGATTCTCATATATTTTCGCTGGCGTAGCGTAAGCCATTTACACTACTCCACCGCAACTTAACAGAGCAAGTGCCGTATTCTCCATGCACTTGCTCCCTAGTTTGCGGAGGCGTAGTGCAAATGGGCCAGCGTAAGGCCGCGTAATTCAAAGGGGGCGGCTTGTATTTAAATTAAGCGCGCCCCCGCGTCGATCGAACTGCCCATGCGCCGACCGGGGAAAAAGCCCAGTGCGCATGCTCCAGCTCACGTCGGAAAGCGTAGTTGAAACCGACGTCAAAACGACGTGATCGTCACTTACGCAATGCCCTATTCGCGAACGACTTAGTAAAACGACGTAACCGACGGAAAAAGCCAACGCTGACCCGACGCCATACTTAACATGGCATCCGACGGCACCCGACGGTACTGCGTAAGGTTACCCCTCATATTAGCAGGGGTAACCTTACGCGGACGAAAACGACGTAAGCGACGATGGGGCGGCGTAAAAGCGTTCGGGAATCGAAATAGTAGCCTCATTTGCATAGGCAAATGAGAAAACAACGTAAAGGCCACCTAATGGCCGGAGTTGTCATTACAACTACGATCCGCAAGTGTAATACAATTACACTTGTTGGATCTTCACCCGTATCTATGCCAAAGTGATTCTAGGAATCACTCGCATAGATACCCGTGGAAAAAAACGGCGATACGATGGGGTATCTAAGATACCCCGTCGTAGCGCCGCTGAGAATCTGGCCCTATGTGTGTGTGTGTATATATATATATATATATATATATATATATATATATATACAGGGCTTTTTTTCTGGGGGAACTTGGGGGAACTCAGTTCCACCACCTTTGGCTCAGACCCTTTGGTGCCCGCTCACCACAATCACTTGTGAACACAGAAGTCTGGTTTCTGTGTTTACAAGTGACTGCTTTGTAACCCCCTTAACTCTGCACACTGTATGTAATGCAATTCTGGTATTTAATGCCCCTTTAAGACCCTTCTACTGTTTGTGAAATCTGAACGGGTCGTGGTTGAGTTCCTGCACCTATTTTCTGAGAAAAAAAGCTCTGTATATATATATATATATATATATATATATATATATATAACACAGGGACTTGGTGCTATGCCATCCCCACCAGAACTGTCTGCTCCACCCACTGATATAACAGGCTCAGTCCACCATGATGAATTCTCCATAAAGCAGAAAGATCCAATAACTAGGCGACCCATCTGGGTGAGGGTGGCACCTCACTCCAGTCTTGTGGGTTGGGCAGAGACACCAACGACAGAAGGGACATATCACCTCTAGAGTCTTCAAGAGACATGAAGCCCCAGAATAATCCGAGTCTCTGTTCTTCATATAACCCCCTCTCTGTTGTCTTTTATCCTCCACCCCTGTAATTTGTCTCCACTCCTTCTATCTCTCACCCTATCCTGTGTTTTCCAGTAAGGGTCCATACCCCCCCAACACCTACGTTGCCTGGGTGAAAACCAAAGTGAGAGGAAAGAAGAAAGCCGGGACGGAAACCCTGAGATGTTGGACGACCTTCGAGCAATTTCAGGAGATGAGTGGGTGAGTCGAAGGGATTGAAAAAAATGTCCGGGTCCCTCCATAGGATTAGGAATTCTGCTCTGCAACACACTAGGGGTCATTGGATAAAATCACAACCGTGACACGATCTGCATGGAGTTTGCATGTACTTCCTGTGCTTACTGTCTTTCCATACTCCAAAGACACGCCGGTTTGGTTAATTGGCTCCACTCTAAATTAGTACTTGAGATTGGGGTTATACTTACCTGCCACATGATCCCCCCCAACACTGTCAACTTTTTTGGATGTCACTGGTGCTTCTGTCTTCTCCTGGTCTTCCGTCTGGGTTCAGGCTCTTTGATTGGCCGGGCTGCAATAGCATCACCCCTGCACATCAGGGCCGTCTTTAAGGCTGGGCAAAAGGGGAAGCTGCCCTGGACCCTGTCATTGTTGTAGGGCCCAAAGCAGCTGCCTCATACTTGCCAACTATCCCAGTTTAAATTCCCTTGTCCCTTGAAGTTTTTGTCCTGTGCTGTGTCCTGATATCTCAGTGTGAAGTGCTGCTACTAATGCTGCCCAGCTCTGCCCTATTGTTGTGTACAGGTGACTCACTTGCGGACCTGTGTTTACATGTAAATAACTACCATTCATATGTAAATACCGGCATCATTCATGTGTAAATAGTTGAGGCCGGCGGCATTCATATGTAAATAGTGGCGGCATTTATATGTATATCATGCCCCTCTGCAGTGAGGGGATGATGTGCTGTAACCTCTAGCAACCAACCATTGAGCAGCATTACTGTACAGAAATCTCTAGCAACCAATCAACAAGAAGAAACCATGTGCTGTAACCTCTAGCAACCAATCAGTGAGCAGCATTACTGTACAGTAATCTCTAGCAACCAATGAACAAGAAGAAATCATGTGCTGTAACCTCTAGCAACCAATCAGTGAGCAGCATTACTGTACAGTAATCTCTAGCAACCAATAAACAAGAAGAAATCATGTGCTGTAACCTCTAGCAACCAATCAGTGAGCAGCATTACTGTACAGTAATCTCTAGCAACCAATAAACAAGAAGAAATCATGTGCTGTAACCTCTAGCAACCAATCAGTGAGCAGCATTACTGTACAGTATTCTCTAGCAACCAAGCAACAAGAAGAAATCATGTGCTGTAACCTCTAGCAACCAGTCAGTAAGTGGTAATGGTATGTTGGGTTACAACATACCATTACCACTTACTGACTGTCTCAACCAGTCTCAATCACTGCCTGATCTGATAGAGTAAACTGATTTGAAGTCTAGCTAATATTTAATTTAATTAAATAAAATGTAATGCTTTTTTTCAAAATGTTTGCTTTTTTTTGTTTATAACGAAAAAAATAAAAACCGCAGAGGCGATCAAATACCACCAAAAGAAAGCTCTATTTGTGGGGAAAAAAAAGGACGCCAATTTTGTTGGGAGCCACGTCGCACGACCGCGCAATTGTCAGTTAAAGCGACGCAGTGCCGAATCGCAAAAGGTGCTCTGGTCAGGAAGGGGGGTAAATCTTCCGGGGCTGAAGTGGTTAATCGTGTTGTAAGTGATCTATTCTATCCACCTTCTGTTTCATTTGTAGGAATCTGGAGAGGAAATTCCCCCATCGCTTCTACACATCTGACGACGACGCGTTTTGGCCCGGTCAGCTTGTGGAGAAACTCCGCTTCTACCTCCCACAGGCTGCCGAATCCGATCCACACCATCCCCCGAGAAAAAGTCAGGACACCCACCCGGGGTGAGACCCCCTCCCCCATCTCTATCTAATGACTGAGCTTTTCCTGTCAATAAAGCTTACATTTTCTGTTTATCTGTTGGTTTTCTGTTCTCCCCCCATCAACTGTTTAAATAAACAATACTTGTTTTAGTCCCAGTGATGTCAGGTTCGAATAAAAAACAAAAAACAAAAATAACAAACATGTCACACTTGCCTTCACGGTGCAGTTCATTTTGCACAGAGTGGCCCCAATCCTCCTCTTCTGGGGTCCCACAGCGGCTCTCTCGGCTCCTCCCTGCTTCAGATAACCCCCTCTGGGAAGCTCTCTCCCAAGGGGGTTACCTTGCGGGCACGCTGAAAGTGTCCAGCATTCGGCGTTCGTAGCCGCCCAATGCAGGACTCAGCGCCGCCCCCCCCCCCCCCCCCCCCCCCGGTGCCCACGTCATTGGATTTGATTGACAGCAACAGGAGCCAATGGCTGCACTACTACTTAATCTTTCAAATGAAGAGCCGAGAACCCGTGGAGGTTGCGCCCATGGAAATTCAGGGCTCGGGTAAGTAAAACGGGGGGGGGGGGGGGGGGGGCGGATACTGCAAGGTGTTTTTTCACCTTAATGCATAGGATGCATTGAGGCAGTGGCGGTGCGTCCATAAAGGGCGCAGGAGTGCCGTACCCTCTCTCCTGCACCGCTATATCATCATAGATAGATTCATGAATCTATCTATGGTCGCTGCTGACACCCCCTATTCAGATGTCCGGCCCATTTTTGGGCGCAGGGCACCTGAATTACAGTGGCGGGGGTGTTTTTTTGGAAAAATCTGATTAGAGCTATAGGCTCTAATAGGCGCCCAAAACATTGAACAGCGGGCGCCATGCTGGGCATTCGCTGTTCACTCTGCTTTGCTAACACAAAACCGTCTCTTAGCCAATCAGGTTGCCGGGTCTGTTACCGGTCACTTGATTGGCTAAAACGTCAGGCACTGTAATTGGACAGAGGACGGAAGAAACCATGGAGGACGTGCAGGAGACCGCCGCTGACCCGCTCCGAGACATGTAATGTAAGTGCCGGGCAGCATCTGATGGGGCACAGTAGTGGCAATTGATGGGCACAATGTCAGCATCTGATGGGGCACAGTAGCGGCAATTGATGGGCACACTGGGAGCATCTGATGGGGCACAGTGGCGGCAATTGATGGGCACACTGGCAGCATTTGATGGGGCACAGTAGCGGCAATTGATGGGCACACTGGGAGCGTCTGATGGGGCACAGTGGCGGCAATTGATGGGCACACTGGCAGCATTTGATGGGGCACAGTAGCGGCAATTGATGGGCACACTGGGAGCGTCTGATGGGGCACAGTGGCGGCAATTGATGGGCACAATGACAGCATCTGATGGGGCACAGTAGCGGCAATTGATGGGCACACTGGGAGCATCTGATGGGGCACAGTGGCGGCAATTGATGGGCACAATGACAGCATCTGATGGGGCACAGTAGCGGCAATTGATGGGCACACTGGGAGCATCTGATGGGGCACAGTAGCGGCAATTGATGGGCACAATGACAGCATCTGATGGGGCACAGTAGCGACAATTGATGGGCACACTGGCAGCATTTGATGGGGCACAGTAGCGGCAATTGATGGGCACACTGGGAGCGTCTGATGGGGCACAGTGGCAGCAATTGATGGGCACACTGGCAGCATCTGATGGGGCACAGTGGCGGCAATTGATGGGCACAATGACAGCATCTGATGGGGCACAGTGGCGGCAATTGATGGGCACAATGACAGCATCTGATGGGGCACAGTAGCGACAATTGATGGGCACACTGGGAGCATCTGATGGGGCACAGTAGCGGCAATTGATGGGCACAATGACAGCATCTGATGGGGCACAGTAGCGACAATTGATGGGCACACTGGCAGCATTTGATGGGGCACAGTAGCGGCAATTGATGGGCACACTGGCAGCATTTGATGGGGCACAGTAGCGGCAATTGATGGGCACACTGGCAGCATCTGATGGGGCACAGTGGCGACAATTGATGGGCACATTGGCAACATTTGATGGGGCACAGTAGCGGCAATTGATGGGCACACTGGCAGCATTTGATGGGGCACAGTAGCGGCAATTGATGGGCACACTAGCAGCATCTGATGGGGCACAGTAGCGGCAATTGATGGGCACACTGGCAGCATCTGATGGGGCACAGTAGCGGCATTTGATGGGCACATTGGCAGCATTTGATGGGGCACAGTAGCGGCAATTGATGGGCACACTGGCAGCATCTGATGGGGCACAGTAGCGGCATTTGATGGGCACATTGGCAGCATTTGATGGGGCACAGTAGCGGCAATTGATGGGCACACTGGCAGCATTTGATGGGGCACAGTAGCGGCAATTGATGGGCACACTGGCAGCATTTGATGGGGCACAGTAGCGGAAATTGATGGGCACACTGGCAGCATCTGATGGGGCACAGTAGCGACAATTGATGGGCACAATGGCAGCATTTGATGGGGCACACTAGCAGGGCTGCTGTTAGAAATCATGGGGCCCCGTACAGCCTGATGTGGCCCCCCAGGCCCCCGCCCCCCGAAATATATCAAAACAATATTTTCACAAACAAATACACTAAAAAATGATAAGCGGACACAAACATAACAAAGAACGTGTGTGAATTAGCCCTTTTTTAAAATAGTTTTAAACGTAAAACTTTTTATTATATAATTTTTTAAAGAATGTTCAAATGTATTTTATTTTACAATTTGTAATTTTTTGAAGTGACGGGTAAGCCAACAGTGCCGTGGGGGAGCAGCACAGTGACGGGGCACACAAGCAGGCAGAATAGGAAGGGGGATCCGACCACAATGCTTCCCTCTGCTGTCTGGGCCCCCCTGTTTGCCCGGGCCCCCTACAGAAGGGCTGGTGGTCCCCCCCCTATCAGCGGCCCTGCACACTAGCGGCAATTGATGGGCACAGTGTCAGCAATTGATGGGTACAGTGAGGCTGCAATCGATGGGGTTTTTTTTTTTTCAGTTTGTTTGCGCCCCCCAAAAATTTTGAGCAACAGCCGCCACTGCATTAAGGTGAAAATTCACAATAAAACCCCTTTAAAGGTTACATTATGAGTACCTCAATTTGCCTACAGTGCCCGCTCGTCCTCAGTACATGGCAGGTGGCAGGCAGGCATGTATGTTTGATTAGGGGCCTTAGATTGTAAGCTCCTTGGTCTTTATTTGCTGTCAAAGGCCGCAATAAATAATAACGCTCCAATTCCCGCAGAGAAAAGCCACACCCAGTAAAAGAACGCAATCAATTCTTAATAATGACAACACCATTAAACATATTTATTTATACACGTACTTATTACAGATCATTGTATAAGAAGGGAACCTGGCTGTTTTAAGTCGAACATTTTTATGTATTTTTTTTAAATAGGTTGGTCGGAGCCGACCGAGATCATTTAAGGCTTTTGTTTCCTATACAATAGCAAGTTCACTGTAAACAACGCCATTTCAAAATAGCTAATATCTCGCATTGCTTGCTACGTTTTTTTTTTAGTGTTTTTTTTTTTTCCTCTTTCTATTTGTTGAGGTTTATACATTGGATATCCGGGTGTCGCAATGCACTTATGAAGAGTCAACTTAGGTAGGAGGGTCAAGTTGTCCTGTAGATAACATTTAGCCATTTTTGAGGTTTTGTGATGTTCTGAGCAAAGAACTGCGGTGGGGCGAGGAGAGGCTCCCAGAATGTCCGAAGGCTGGCGGGCCACGCCCCCCCCCAAAAAAAATAAAATAAAAAAGTTCATATCACTCAGCGCACGATCCGGGGAAATGGAGGCGTAAGTCACTTTTTCGATGACTTCTATCTGTTGGCTTGTAGATACAGTCCTGAAACGTCTTCTTGTTTTTCAGCTTGTCTTTATAACCTTCATCAGAGGGATTTATTAATCTTGTTCGGCTCCTGCATGTGTAATACCCCCCCCCCCCCCCCCCGCCAAATCACAGTAACATGGGCAACTGGAGGACAGGCAAGCTTGACTGAAAAGGAGATCTCATAGAAGGCAACAAAGTACAGTGGAACCTTGGATGGATTACGAGCATAATCCATTTCAGGAGAATGCTTGTAATCCAAAGCACTCATATATCGAAGCGAGTTTACCCATAGAAGTCAATGGAAACAAAGATAATTTGTTCTACATTGACTTCTGTGACATGCAGTACAGCATGTGGCCAGAGGTGGGGGGAGGGGGCCCCGGAGAGCCTCAGAAGTACTAGGAAAGGTTTGGGAATAAGTATTTCCAAACGGCTCGGAACCGTTCCGAGTGTCACCGGCGCCCCCGCACCTCTGGCCAAATGCGGTACTGCACACCCCATTAGCTTGAATTCTGTTTGTTTTGGGAGACAACACTCACAAACAGAGTCAGAATTAAAAAAAAAAAGTTGCTTGTTAACCGCGTTACTCGTAAACCAAGGTTCCACTGTATATGAAAAACCCAATAATAAGTCCAGAATTTATAAAGCTTGTTTGGGCGTTTGTTGTTCACTCAGCTGTGTGTTAGCAAAGCGAAGGAATCCTCTCAGCCAATCAGGTTGCCAGGTCTGTTACCGGTCACCTGATTGGCTGAAATGTCAGGAGTTGTGATTGAACACCTGAGAGAGGACAGAAGAAGACATAGAGGACGTGCAGGAGACTGCCGCTGACCCGCTGCGAGACAGGTAAGTGCCGGGCAGCATCTGATGGGGCACAGTAGCACCAATTGATGGGC
Source organism: Rana kukunoris (assembly GCA_029574335.1). Taxonomy (NCBI): domain Eukaryota; kingdom Metazoa; phylum Chordata; class Amphibia; order Anura; family Ranidae; genus Rana; species Rana kukunoris. The sequence continues at coordinate 17,112,359 of CM056055.1, read as the reverse complement.
ACACTGGCAGCATCTGATGCAGCAATTGATAGGCAAACTGGCAGAATCTGATGGGGCACAGTAGTGTCAATTGATGGGCACACTGGCAGCACCTGATGCAGCAATTGATGGGCAAACTGGCAGCATCTGATGGGGCACAGTAGTGTCAATTGATTGTCACACTGGCATCATCTGATGGGGCACAGTAGCGGCAATTGATGGGCGCACTTGCAGCATCTGATGGGGCACAGTAGTGGCAATTGATGGGCGCACTGGCAGCATCTGATGGGGCACAGTAGCAGCAATTGATGGGTGCACTGGCAGCATCTGATGGGGCACAGTAGCGGCAGCAATTGATGGGCACACTGGCAGAATCTGATGGGCACACTGGCAGCATCTGATTGGGCACAGTAGCGGCAATTGATGGGCACACTGGCAGCATTTAATGGAGCACAATGGTGACAACTGATGGGCACAATGTCAGCAATTGATGGGTACAGTGGCTGCGTTTGATGGCACAGTGGTGGCAATTTATGGGTACAGTAGCTGTGTTTGGCATAGTAGCTGCAAATTATGTTTTTTTTTTTTTTCAGTTTGTTTGCACCCCCAAAAAATTTGAGCACCAGCCGCCACTGCTCTCTACCAACACAAACCCCTGTTGTAGCATATCTCTACAGTACACCAACTGCCACCAATCTCCTGCAGAGATATACAAGGAGAAAACACATGAATAGGGATGCCCGAAGACGTTCTTCACCCAACAATGAAGCTGCAAGCTCTCTGCCTCTTCTAACCGTGTTTCCCCGAAAATAAGACCTACCCCAAAAAATAGGCCTAGCATTATTTTTCAGGAGGGCTGCAATATAAGCCCTACCCCGAAAATAAGCCCTAGGTTGGGATTCAGATACATTGGTGTATCTTTGTGCGAGCGTATCTACTTTACGCAACGCCACCACAACTTAGAGAGGCAAGTGCAGTATTCACAAAGCACTTGCTCCGTAAGTTGCGGCGGCGTATCGTAAATTGGTCAGCCGGCGTAAGCCCGCCTAATTCAAAGTAGGAAGGAGGCGGGCGTCATCTATTTAAATTAAGCGTGACCCCATGCAAATGAATGGCCAGTCGAACTGGGCATGCGCGCGCATGCTCAGAATCACATTGCATATACTCCTTAAGATACTTCGGCGCAATGCCTACAACGTACCCGTAACCTACGCACTGCCCTATTCACGTAGTACTACGTAAACGGCGTACACAATGTAAAATTTGACGGCGTCGTTCCTTGGCCCATACCTTTGCATTATCTGCGCCTGCTATAGCAGGGGTAACTTTACGCTGGACGTAAGCCTTACGCAAATCGCGTATATGAAGCGTCCGGGCGCATCTACGTTCGTGAATCGGCGTATCTTACTCATTTGCATATTTAAAATAAGAACGCTGAATGCGTCCAGCGTAACTATGCGCCCACGATACGCCGGCGTAGGCAAGTTACGTCGGACGGCTAAAGCCATGTTTTTCGACGTATCTCGCTTTGTGAATCGGCGCAAAGATGCGACGGCGCACATTTGGACTTACGTTGGCGTATCTGGAGATACGCCGATGTAAAACGTTTCTGAATCCGGCCCCTAGTTTAAAGTGCTTGTAAAATCCTGTAATCCACTCTATTACAGTAGTTTATAATGTGCAATGTGTGTGTTTTTGTAACATTATCACAGAAGCGCAGAACGGCGCTATAACGAAGGTATTTGGCACAATTATATTACAGAAACACACACATTATATACTACTGTAATAGAGTGGATCATAGGATTTTACAAGCATTTTAACTCCGTTCACACTGGGGACTCCTGACAGGCAGGGAGGGAGAGGGGGAGAGAAGACAGCACATTACATGGTAAGACCTACCCCGAAAATAAGCCCTACTGTGTCCTTTAATGCCAAAATTATTATATGACCCAGGCTTATTTTCGGGGAAACACGGTATGTCTTCCTTTTTAATATTTCCTTATGTTTAACTGCCGGCCACTACAGTTTCTTGGGATATCCTGGACTATGGAAATAATGAGAGATTCTGATTCGGGGACTGCAAGCCGTTTAGCGTGGTTCAACCAAGAGCAACGTAATTATTGTTTTATTGTATATATATATCTCAGGAAGGTGCACTTATTCTTTAATAAGTTTATCATTCCTTGTGCACATTTTCACCTCCTTTGCTTTCCTCCTGCTGACAGTACATGGCTGAGATAAGCACCCGTCAATGTTGAAGCTGATATAAAATATTATAAAATAACCCGCTAATTAAAAAAACAAAACGTTAGCACATTTGTAAACAGGAGTAGATGAATAGATTCGGGGGGAGCCATTAGATTGTCTGTCTATGAAAAAAAAAAAAAAACTTTCTCCAAAAAAAAAAAGTTCAAAGTCAAAAGCAAGAGAGCCGACCGTTCCGAATGACACATTCCAATCAACGGGTTGTATAAAAGTGGAATAAAACAAGATTTCCATAGAAGAGCTTGGCGGTGAAAATAAAGCGCTATCGCCCTTTGCAACCTGCAGGGGGCAACGTGTGACTCTTTCTTCCTATAGATTCAATATGTTTTATTTATTTTTTCCAGTTCAATCTTGAGGATTTACATTCAGATAATGTTCATTGGTTTAGCGGGCCTTCCGATTAGCAAACGCTATAACACTGATGCTGCTTTTATGGCATCAACCCACCTGCAAGAAAGGCAATAAAAGAAATTAGTTTTATTGGGCGATTGAGGAAAGTAATTGTCTGCGTTATTCTAGCTGTGTGCAGCCGCCGTGTCATAAATGGGTGTCAGGTTTTTCGGCGAGATGCACGGATTTATTTAAAATAACTATAATGGAGCATGTATGTGATTGTTAAGAGGTTCTACGTTCGTAGAACCTCGGGTAAGCTGTCTCTAGAATCAGGTGCAAGTCGCCCTACGCCCTTCAACATTCTGCACCTTCTGTAGTCAAAGCTATAGGGCTAAATGTTTGTGGACACCAAATCATTACACCAATATTGTGCCAAAAGGAGCATTTGTGAGGTCAGGTACTGAGACGATCTGGCTCGCCATTAGCATTCCAGTTCATCTCAAAGGTGCTCAGTAGGGTTGAGGTCAGGGCTCTGCGCAGGACACTCGAGGTCCTCCACCCCAAACTGGTCACACAATTTCTTTATGAAGCTATCATTATACACGGGGTACAATTATGATTGGTCTTCTCCAAACTGTTAATATGGAGTCCCACCTTATCATGGCCATTACTATGGAGTCCCATCTCATCATGGCCATTACTATGGAGTCCCATGTCATCATGGCCATTAATATGGAATGACCCCCATCATGGCCATTAATATGGAGTCCAACCTCATCATGGTCATAAATATGGAGTCCAACCTCATCATGGCCATAAATATGAAGCCCAACCTCATCATGGTCATAAATATGGAGTCCAACCTCATCATGGCCATAAATATGGAGTCCAACCTCATCATGGCCATAAATATGGAGTCCAACCTCATCATGGCCATAAATATGAAGTCCCACCTCATCCTGGCCATTAATATGGAGCCCTACACCATAATGGGCATTAATATGGAGTCCAACCTCATCATGGCCATTAATATGGAGTCCCACCTCACCATGGCCATTAATATGGAGTCTCGCCCATCATGGCCATTAATATGGAGTCTCACCCCATTATGGCCATTAATATGGAGTCTCGCCCCATCATGGCCATTAAAATGGAGTCCAGCCTCATCATGGCCCTTAATATGGAGTCTCACCCCATCATGGCCATTAATATGGAGTCTCACCTCACCATGGCCATTAATATGGAGTCTCACCCCATCATGGCCCTTAATATGGAGTCCCACCTCACCATGGCCATTAATATGGAGTCTCGCCCCATCATGGCCCTTAATATGGAGTCCCACCTCATCATACCCATTAATATGGAGCCCTACACCATCATGGTCATAAATATGGAGCTCCACCCCATCATGGCCATTAATATGGAGTCTCGTCCCACCATGGCCATTAATATGGAGTGTTATAGAACACCTTTGGGATAAATCAGAGCGAAGAGCGAAGACTGCGATCCAGACCTGCTTATCCAACATCAGTACCTGATCTCACAAATGTGCTTCTGGAAGAATGCTCAAACATTCCCATAGACACCCTCCTAACCTTGTGAACGGCCTTCCCAGAAGAGTTCAAGCTGTTATAGTGGCAAAGGTTGGGCCAACTCAATATTGAACCCTTCAGACTAAGACTGGGATGCCATTAAAGTTCATGTGTGTAAAGGAAGGCGTCCCAATACTTTTGGTGATTTAGCGTACAGATATATGGTGTATATATATAAAATTTTAAAACCAAACTGATACAATTATTTATGACAGGCGGATCACATCTCTGTATATGACAAAAATACAAACCATTAAAAGATAACAGTTGCCATTTAACAAACAGTCTTTGAAAAGAAAGAAAGACAATAGAAATAATTTGGAGAGGAGCAGATAGAAAAAGTCAGAGGAGGGGCATGATAGAAAGGAAATATTGGAATTGGATATGCATGAATGGTGATGAGATGGGGCACTGTAGACACATAAACATAAAATGAAATGGTGTCACAGTGCAGTAAACACAGCGTGCAATACGGGAACGCGTACACATGAATGCGCGGCGCAGGGATCGCACAACACACCTGTGCTTGTACGTTAAACCCAAGAACAAAAATGTAATATACTGCAGCTTACCAGCGCTGCGTTAGTTTTCTTTTTCCAGGCTTGTTTCCCTTTTTTTTTCACCTGGTTATCTTAATAATACTCCTTCTCTTAGGCCGCGTACACACGACCGAGAAACTCGACGGGTGAAACACATAGTTTTTCTCGTCGAGTTTCTCGTTCGGCTGTCGAGGAATTCGTCGAGCCAAATTTTCCCATTGCCGTCGAGGAAAAAGAAGACATGCTCTCTTTTTGGCTTGACGAGTTTCTCGACAGTTTTCTCTGCGAAAAGTGTACACACGACCGGAATACATCTCCCATCAAGTTTCTTGATGGATTCTGCCGAGAAAACCGGTCGCGTGTATGGGGCCTTAGGGTGACAACACTGATTGTACTGTATCTGTGGAGGAGTAATGTTGTCACCCTAAGACAGGAAGTGTGTTTGGGCCACAGAACACTTCCTCCTCTCCGTAACATAATGGGCCAGTGGCGGCCGCTTCATAAGGGGCACAGGGGCGCCGCCCCTCCCCCATCCATGTGTCCGGCCCCCTAATCTACATGCGGGGCACCGGACACATGGATTCCAATGGGGGATTTTTTTTTGTATAAAGCATGTGATTAGAGCCTGGGGCTCTAACAGGCTTCAAAAAAGGGTGGGCTCGGGGCGCAGAGCAGTACGCCTCGAGCACACCTACTTGTGTGACTATGGTGAATTAATATTCGCTATTGTCTTCCTCAATCTCCTCCCAGCCAATTAGGAAGCCCATATTGGCCAGGGAGTCTTAGAACTTAATACTTCGGACACTTTCTCTTTCTGTTCTGCTGTGAGGATAATGTCTTCCTGTGTGCTTCCCAGAGGGGCCCCAGTTCTTCCTTCTCCCTGCCTCCTTAAGGTAAGGCAGTCATCTCAGGTAGACATGTACAGTTCGGACACATTTTCGTTATTCAGAAGTTCGGATGTATCTGAATCTCCGAATTAGAATAGTACCGAATTTAAACAAATCCGAAATAAGGAAAAAAACTATTTCGTTCAAAATTAAAATTCGAATCGTTTTCCAATTTTCAAACAGAATAAAACAGAACAGAAAGGGAATAATTTTTTTTATTTTTTTCTATTCTATTCCTTTATTTTCTATTCTATTCTTATTTTTTTGGGGAAATTGGAAAACTATTCAAACTTTTCTTAATTGATTTGAAAAAGTTTTGAATCGATTAGAAAACGAATAAACAAGAGCCCAGAGTTGGACTTTTAGCATCTCATTTGCCACTTTTTAAGCCCTGTTCACACGCCCGAGAATCCCATCAGGAAAAAAAAGTCGCTTTTCCCGACGGGATTCCTGGCAAGCTTGGCTTGCCAAGCCCTGCATACAGACAGCCATTCCAAAGAATTCGGAAATTCGGATACATCCAAACTTCTGAATAACGAAAACCAAACTAACCGCACATGTCGACCTGAGAACGCGGTGACGTCATCGACTGCGATGAGCCGCCGCTCATCACATTCGATGCCGTCACCGTCATCATGCTACACCCGGCACTATCGTTGTATGCTACCTCGCATGCATCGACGTCGTATCGAGCATGCGCGGGTTTACCCTGGACAGGTAGGCATACAGACGACCGGTTTTCTCGGCGGAAAACACTCTGCCGGGAATCCCAACGAGAAAATAGAGAGCCAGGTTCTCTATTTTCCCGTCGGGATTCCCGGCTGTTTCCTGACGGGAAAACTGCTAGGGAGCATACACACGGCTGGGATTCCAGGTCAAATGTTCTCCTGGCAGGAGAAAAAAACGGCGGGAAAACTGGTCGTGTGTACGAGGCTTGAGTATACTGAGAGTGGTCAAGATAGGGAGAAGTGTTGTGACGTTACAGGACCTCTTTAGCTATGTTTTGTTTTCAGTGGCAACATTTTTTTTTTTATAAAAGTCAGAAAGCTTATTCAGTCAGGCAGTACAAAGAGCAATTATGATTGCAGAATCCCATCGGACCAAAAGCCTTTTCAGTTTCCACACCACAAAGAATTTTCTGCCCCGAGGAAGCCGGCTCTACAGACCCCAAAGCATATTTATAGCAAAACTCCAATGAACTGAACACGCTCTGATCTCCTTTCTCGACTGACATGCTTTACCTTGTTGCGTATTTTATAGATGGTCCTTGTTTTTTCTAATTTCCAGCTCCCCTATGTACCAAATAAGCTTTAATGTACCATTAATTCTACAAACGCCTATCTCACTCTCTTCATAACTGTTTAAACACACTGCTCCATTACTTCTGCCTTACTTCCTGAACAGACTTTAGGTCAGTAGCGGCCAGTCCATTTACAGTGGCAGGGGATTTTTTGGACTTTCTGGGCTGAGAGCATGCGACCTGGAGCCTGCCCAGGTGTGTTACAACAGCGGATGATTATACACTGAGCCTTAATCTGGCCAATCAGAAGCGGGTGTGATACCCGTTTTCTGATTGGCTGAAAAGAGAAGACTCTGACCGCTGAGTAGGAGTGAGGAAACAGAAGCCACCGCAAAGGAAAGAAAGACAACAGGAAGCCGCCGAGGAGAGCAGGAGAACGGGAGGTCGCCGAGGAGAGCAGGAGAACTGGAGGCCGCCGAGGAGAGCAGGAGAACGGGAGGTCGCCGAGGAGAGCAGGAGAACGGGAGGTCGCCGAGGAGAGCAGGAGAACGGGAGGTCGCCAAGGAGAGCAGGAGAACGGGAGGTCGCAGAGGAGAGCAGAAGAACGGGAGGTCGCCGAGCAGAGCATGAGAACGGGAGGTCGCCGAGCAGAGCAGGAGAACGGGAGGTTGCCGAGCAGGAGAACGGGAGGTCGCCGAGCAGAGCAGGAAAACGGGAGGTCGCCGAGCAGAGCAGGAGAACGGGAGGTCGCCGAGGAGACCAGGAGAACAGGAGGTCGCCGAGGAGAGCAGGAGAACGGGAGACTGCCGAGGAGAGAAGGAGAACAGGAAACTGCTGAGGAGAGCAGGAGAACGGGAAATTGCCGAGGAGAGCAGGAGAACGGGAGGTCACCGAGGAGAGCAGGATAACGGGAGGTCGATGAGGAGAGCAGGATAACGGGAGGTCGTCGAGGAGAGCAGGAGAACGGGAGGACGTCGAGGAGAGCAGGAGAACGGGAGGACGTCGAGGAGAGCAGGAGAATGGGAGGTCGCCGAGAACGAGAGACCACCGATGAGAGCAGGAGAACGGGAGGTCGCAGAAGAGAGCAGGAGACTAAGAGGTCGCTGAGAATAGCAGGAGAACGGGAGGTCGCCGAGAACGGGAGACCACCGAGGAGAGCAAGAGAAAGAGAGGTCGCAGAGGAGAGCAGGAGAAAAGGAAGTCGCCGAGGAGAGCAGGAGAACGGGAGGCCGCCGAGGAGAGCAGGAGAACGGGAGCCACCCCCCCCCCTAAATGGTAATGGATTGATTCATGCATAGCAAAAAAAAAACATTTTTTGCTTGCACATGATTGGGGGATGGAAGTCACCAGAGTTTTTTCCGCTCATTTACTAAGCTCTGGAGCAACTTTGCAATGTGCACAGTTTATTTTCCGTTAGTAAATCATACCCATAGTGCTCTGGATTGAGACAAGTACACACTATAGAGGGATATGCTTTGTTCATGTTTTATGTCTAAGGTTTACAACCGCTTTAATTGTGCGCTAAATTCTGATTGGTCCTTTTGGGTAATCCTCTATCACCATCGATCTTTGCCCCGCCTTCCCGAATAAGCAGGAGGAGCACTTGCGCAGCGTTGGCAGGAAGTGAGAGTCAGGAGAGAGGCAGGCGGAGGGAGCAGCGGGTACCTGATGACGGCATCGGTGTTTGCCGCTTTGAAGCTATAGTACAAGGTCTGCTTGTGATAGAGTTGGAACACTGTGCCCAGCTTGGGGTTCTGGTCCCAGTTCTCAGGCACAATGTGGAAACCTAATAAAGGTAAACTTTCTGAGGCCATTTTGTCCTAAAAAGAGAAGGATAAAAACATGTCAAGGCTCAAAACAGTTTACAAATACTACAGGGCCATTTTAAAGGGAATTTATTATTTCACTTGTCACCGGGCCCACCATATAGCAATGGCATCCCTTTCCCACTACCCCTTTGTAGGCCTTATTATCCAGAAGGTCCATAGTTCACATAAAGTGTATTACTCGATAGAATATTTTGTACATTTCCAATGGAGTAGGGAAGGGTTAGAACCCTGTCCGGTATTTTTTCCCACCTTCTGTGTACCACTGGGGACATTTTTTCTAATTTCCTGTCCTGGTGACACAACAGGAAGTAGGTGAATATCACCAAAATAAAGAAAATACACTTATGTGTATTCCTGTTTTGGGGACACCCATACATTTTTGGATTTTACTCTCTGTCTTGGTGTTGGTCACCTGGATAAACTGAGCAAGTAATCTCCCCAGTGGAGATACAATTTCTAACCCTTCTACATCCCATAAAAAAAAAGGCTTTGGATAAAGTGAATTGCTCTTTAGAGGGCAATCTTCACCATCCTCAATCCTCATGTGTGGTAGCCCTCTGGAGAGCGATCCGCCTTGGATCGTATTTCAGAGGGCATTTGAAAGACGGTGAGGAGGCATTATGTCACCTCCTTACCGGCTGTTTTAACCCTTTAAATGCCACACTGCTAGCACTGAATGCAGTTGTAGGGTGGCCCAACAGACTCACATTGGTTGTATTTGGCTGCGGTAATGCTGGCCAAAAGTGACATGCTGTTAAGTTTTTGACACGGCCACAGCATGTGTACAGCCTCGGGTGGTTGGATGTCAAATGTTCAGGCAGGCAGTTGGAGGCAGTAAAATCATTGACTCAGCTGCCTGGTTTTACTGCCCCCATCCCCCCCCCCGGCCGCTCCTATGAGCAAAGCCCCAATGTACCAGTGTAATTTCAAGGAGAGAAGGGGGGTCTGACTCCATCAGGCTCATCCAGTAGATCCAGTGCAATATATGGGCCATATCCAATGGGCAATTTTGTATCGGAGATTATTTGCTTCTACAGATCGCTAATTCCAGCAATGAACGGTAATTCTCAAGCTGGTGGATTCATCACTTGTTTTGCACTTTTTTATTTTTTTTTGCAAACTAAGAAGTAATTTGTTGCCGCAATAAGTTAAAAAATTAGTTCACCTTCACAATAAAATTGCCCATGCTCATTCCAGCATTCCAAGCCATCCCAAGCCTGCCTGAAAAACTCCTAGGTAGGGGGCCCTTTCCGCTGTCGTCCTTGATTGTAGTACGTGGCATACTTAAGGCATGTACCCCCCCCCCCCCCCCCCAGCTCTGCAGAAATGAGCGATCTGGCTCGTTCAAAACTGGCACATGCTCAGTGTGTTCTATCTCTCTGTTGCAGCAGTAGCTGAGCTTAGTGCTCTAGGGCAAAGGGAACACACTGCGCGTCCAGGGCTGCCATCAGGGGGGTACTGGCAGTACACCTGTAAGGGGCACGGATGGCATCCCCTTTTTTTAATTATTATTATTTTTTTTTATTCGTGAGCACCCAAAGCCCCCCAATCTCTAAGGGACCCGGTCGTCCCCAAGGGCCCGGGTGACATCCCCCTATATTTTTTATTTTTTTCAGCAGCTACCAAAGCCCCCCCGACCTCTAACTTTTTTTTGTTCATCAGCACCCAAAGCCCCCCGACCTTAATTCGAGGTGGCAGCACCCCCCCGCTCGCTTCTCAACTTACAAAACTCCCTCCCGCTTCCCAATTTGCGTCACCCCACCCCGCTTCTCAACCTGCGACACTTCCCCCCGCTTCCCAATTTGCGGCGGCAGCATCCCCCCCCCTATGTTCTCTCCCCCAGGGAGCCCATGCCTGAAGCTGTGTAAGAGCCGGTTCACACTGGGGCGACTCGTCAGGCGGCTCAGCCGCCTGACGATTCGCGTCCCATTCTGTGCAATAGAATCATTCTAATAGGAGCGATGCAAGTAGCTCCGACTTAGAAAAAGGTTCTTGCACAACTTTGGGGGTGGCTCGGGGCGACCTGCATTGACTTCTATACAGAAGTCATTTTGCAGGTCGCCTCTGAAGTCGTCTTCAGGACGACTTGCAGAGTTGCCCTCCCGAAGTCGTGCCGCCGATGTGTGAACCGGCTCTCAGGGCCCTGTATGGTGGCCCTGTAGTGCGTCTGTGGGTCATGAGCAGTCTTGGGACTGTGGGTCTTGAGCAGGCCAGAGAGTTCATTCCAAAGGGGGCACCTTCCCCTGTATCCTGTCATCTAGACAGCATGGAGGGGGTGAGTGGGCAGTGGCGGAATGGTCACCTACCTTGGAGTTTTTCACACTAGAATGGGAGAGGCCGCACACAGCCTACAGATATGATGTTGAAAAGAATATTATTTTTAAAACCTGGGCATATTTTTTAAATGTATTGAGGACTCTGAAATGCACGGACAATTGTATTGTAAAAGTGAACCCGCTCTTTAAACTAGTGCTACAGCATCAGATTATTGTATTCTACTACAAATCGCCATGCTTCAGCTACTTATAGATAGGCCATATTGGTGAATGATTAGGCAATTATTGGCGAGCCAGTCACCGACATGAAATGTCGTTCAGACTACATTACTGAGCGACTAAGCTACAGCCCTGGTTCACACTGACTGTGGGAATAAAAGGCTTTCATTCCCACATGTCAGTCCCGATTTCAGCGACGATTTCAGAGACATCTGTGCGGCTTTCTGCACAGATGTCAATGGAAATTGCACCCAAATTCACCAAAAGTAGTGCAGAAACTACTTTTGGAGTGCCTGTTTGCACTGATTAGGACAGTGTCATTGCTGGCAATTGCCGCCGATTTGACATGTCAAATCGCACCAATGTGAACCAGGGCACGAATCATTGCAAAATTAGTTTCTGATCTCATAGAAGATCATTTAAAAAAAGAGAATTGCTGCAAATCAAATTTCCCATCTGACATGGTCCTTGGACCTAATTTCAGTTCAGATTAGTGGAACACAAATTCTGATTGGTTTCGAGGTGTCACTAGATGTCCTACTGAACAAGCCTGATTGTGTTACTACATGGTGAGATACAGGGGTTGATTTACTAAAGGCAAATCCACTTTGCACTACAAGTGCAAACTACAAAGTGCACTTGGAAGTTCAGTTGCTATAGATCCGATGGGGACATGCAAGGAATATAAAAAAAACTGCATTTTAGCTTGCACATGATTGGATGATAAAATCAGCAGAGCTTCCCCTCATTTCAGATATACCCTCAGATTTACAGCGACTGCAATTTCTTGTAGTGCAAAGTGGATTTGCCTTTCATAAACAACCCCCACAGCGTCTATTTATATGGAAAGCCCTTTAAAGCAGACCAGGCATAAGATGCTCTCCATTTGGAGGGCCAAAGCAATATTTCAGCTTAGAGCATGTTACCTAATTAGTGTGGGGTATGGCACCTCACATCACAATCTACTGACATGGAAATATGGGATTTAAAGAAAAAAAATGGATCAAAGTGACCCCCCACTTTCAGCCAACATTTGCTATATTATCATCATTATTATTATCATCAACAATTATTATTATTTTCTTATGATGATTGTTAGTTACTTCAGACTATATAACTGTAAAATTAAATAATGTTGGCTTTCACCGTTTTTGCACACAGGACACAACACATCTAAGAATACATTCATCTCCAATTCACAAAGCGCACCCTTGTCATATCCAAGGGCAATGCAATCAATAAAAGGCCTGGTGCTCTGAAGGTGGAAAGCCACTTTTCATGTCAAAATGCTCCAGAAATCCAATGGGGACAATGACCATGCATGAGAAAGTAGCGTGAACAGCGGCGTTGCGCTCACCTCGCAGGCAGTGTAGGTATACAGTACTTTGCCTTTAATGACAAACCAGCGTTTCTTCCAGTACTTTTTGCCCTTTTTGCACCGGTGTAAGTAGCCGCTGATCGAAGCGTTTTCTCCAGACGTTGCTGCCTGGGAAGAGAGGGAAGGGAAGGTTATACTCAGGGTTGTTGTTTTAAAGCGGTTTTACTTTTTTTTTTATACATTGTTGTTTCAGATACTGGAAACAAGAGGTTTTCTTTTAACTAATATAGTTTATGATTTAAAATGTTTAGAGATTGCAATGGGAAAGTTACAAAAACACCTTGGAAACAGAATTCTGCTCATACTACCCAACATTATATCCTCCACACTCCTCTTTTTTACCTACAGCCTACTGTCATACCCTCTGCACTCCTCTTCTACACCTACATTGTACTGACATACCCTCCACGCCTCTCTCCTGTACATACTTCTCACTGTCATACCCTCTGCACTCCTCTTCTACACATACATTTTACTGACATACCCTCCACGCCCCTCTCCTGTACATAATGCCCACTGTCGTACCCTTCACATTCCTCTCCTGCACATACTGCCCATTCTCATACTCTTCACATTATTTTTCTGTACATACTGCCCACTGTCATACCCTTCACATTCCTCTCTTGTACATACTGCCCACTGTCATACCCTCTGCACTCCCCTCTTGTGCATACTGCCCACTGTCATACCCTTTTTCACTCCTCTCCCATACATACTGTCTGCTGTCAAACCTTTCACACGATTGCCTTGCTCATTGTCACACTCTACTCCTATACATTTTGCCCACTGCCATACCCTCTTCCACTCTGCTCCTGTACATAGTGCCCACTGTCATACCCTGCACATTCCTCTCTTGAATATACTTCCCACTGTCATGCCCTTTACATTCCTTTCCTCTAGGTTTTGTCCACTTTTATACCCTTCACATTCCTCTCCTGTACATACTGTCCACTGTCATATCCTCTGCACTTCCCTCTTGTACATACTGCCCACTGTCATACTCTTTTCCACTCCTCTCCCATACATACTGTCTGCTGTCAAACCTTTCACACATTGGCCTTGTGTATACTTGCCACTGTCATACTCTCGTCAACTCCTCTCCTGCACATACTGCACACTGTCACATCCTCTGTACTCCTCTCCTGTATATACTGCCCACCGTTATACCCTCTTCCACTCCTCTCCCATACATATTGCTCACTGTCCTACCCTCTTACACTCTACCCCTATACATATTGCCCACTGTCATAACCTCTTTGACTCTACACCTATACATATTCCCCTCCATCATAACCTCTTCCACTCTACTCCTAAACATTTTGCCCACTGTCATAACCTCTTCCACTCTACTCCTGTACATAGTGCCCACTGTCATACCCTGCACATTCCTCTCTTGAATATACTTCTGTAACGGTCACCACCGTTTACGACCTTCCATCCACCCACGACAAGCTTATCCGACACACTCCGACATTCCTGCATACACGATCCATATCAATTCCTCAGAATCAAGACGAGACTCAGCTCTGTACTTGTTCCAAAATGAATGAATGCTTTAATGGTTTCTTCTCAGCTTTTTATGCAGTTACAAGCATGTGACAGTAATCAAAGGGACAATTAAATCTCCACACCCTTAATCACACACTAAGCTTAATTACTAATTAGTGTCCAGACATTTCCGCACCGATCTTGACGAGACACATTCCTTTAGATAATGACATCAAAACAAAATACTATCACACAATGATTTGATCTCAATCCACATTTTTAGACAGACGTACTGTCCCCGGCAGAAAGATCTTAACACCTGGGCATCAATAGGCTATCACACAGTGTTATCACACAATGAAGAGGTAATACATAAAGTATAATTTAATAGCCACCCTATGCCCAAAAGGACACAGGGTGACCTTAGACCCAAGAGTTATTAGTGACGCTGACCCAGGAGTACCTCTCCTCCTTCCAAAGTCTCTGGTTGTCACGGGCCATTCTGTTACAACTTCCTACTGTCATACCCTCCGCGCTCCTTTCCTGCACATACTGCTCACTGTCATACCCTCCATACTTCTCTCCTGCACACACTGTTTGCTTGCAAAATCCCCACCCTACGTCTCACTTTTACTACCCTTCTTAATTGGAACGTTTAGGCGTAATGTATGAAATGTGTTGTTGGTTGTGTACCAAGCCCAGCCCTAGTCAATCAGAGAAAACACATTTTACAGCATTATAAAATTGAGATATATGAAGACAGCTAATTTTCCATACAGGCTCTAGTGGGGCTGCGAAGGAGTTTACATTTTATAATGCTGTAAGATAGATTTATACATCACTTTCAAAGACTGTTTATCACGTAATAACTGCTTTAGGCTTAGCACTGCAATCCAGACCTGAGACATTCACTTAGAACCTGGCATTAGCTACGATGGCGGACGTAGGGACCAGTGCCAAGGAATAATGTAAGCTCTCCCTGACTCTTATCATTGCGGTTCCAGTTCCCTTTCTCATGAATGCCCATAAACAAGGTGTTCCCAAGTCAAGGGGCTGCCATATGAAGTGACATCATCCACCCTGATCATACAGCTATTGCTTTTGGCTCCTTGGAGATCCAAATGGTCCTGCTTTATCTTCTTGGCTCCTGAACAATAGCACTGGCTGTATGTCTGCATCCCTATGAGCATAGCTCTAGTTAATTTGGTGAACTCAGCACAGTATTCCCCCAATCAGGGCCATGGATAATAGGGTACCACCAGCCCTCCTGTATGGGACCCAGGCCACTGGGGGGGACCAGGCAGCAGGGTAAAACAAATGTTGGCAGGGAGGGTGATTGGCCTGGCTGGAGTTTGCAACTACTGGAACCGATCCCTGTATGGCTATCTAGGGTACCACGCTCCTCCTTTATGGGGCCCAGGCCGCTGGGGGGACCAGGCAGCAGGGTGAATCAAATGTTGGCAGAGAGGGTGATTGGCCTGGCTGGGGTTTGCAACTACTGGAACCGATCCCTGTATGGCTATCTTGGGTACCACTGGTCCTCCTGTATGGGGCCCAGGCCACTGGGGGGAGCAGGCAACAGGGTGAATCAAATGTGGGCAGGAAGGGTGATTGGCCTGGCTGAGGTTTGCAACTACTGGAACCAATCCCTGTATGGCTATCTTGGGTACCACCGGTCCTCCTGTATGGGGCCCAGGCCACTTGGGGGACCAGGCAGCAGGGTAAATTAAATGTTGGCAGGGACGGTGATTGGCCTGGCTGGGGTTTGCAACTACTGGAACCGATCCCTGTATGGCTATCTAGGGTACCACGCTCCTCCTTTATGGGGCCCAGGCCGCTGGGGGGACCAGGCAGCAGGGTGAATCAAATGTTGGCAGGGACGGTGATTGGCCTGGCTGGGGTTTGCAACTACTGGAAACCGATCCCTGTATGGCTATCTAGGGTACCACGCTCCTCCTTTATGGGGCCCAGGCCGCTGGGGGGACCAGGCAGCAGGGTGAATCAAATGTTGGCAGGGAGGGTGATTGGCCTGGCTGGGGTTTGCAACTACTGGAACCGATCCCTGTATGGCTATCTTGGGTACCACCGGTCCTCCTGTATGGGGCCCAGGCAGCAGGGTTAATCAGATGTGGGCAGGGATTGGCATGGCTGGGTGGATTACTGGAACCAATGCCCTATTTGGCCCTATATGGATGTCTCTGAAAGCTGGCATATTCTCCTCTACCTGCTGCTGGCTTTCACCTGCTGCAGAGAGAGCCATACAAGGGATTGTTCCAGTAATTGCCCCCCTGCCACACTTATCACCCTCCCTGTGCACCATACATTTACCCTTCGCCCCAGGCCCCCCTACCCCTACAGTGCTACTGGCTTCCCTCCTCTCCTTCCTGCTGGCAGTTGCAAGCATACAATAGGGTCCTTTGGGATGGAGAGTGCAGGAAGCCCAATTTTTACTAGGAAGTCATATTTACCAGCCCCTTCCTTTCCTGAATGAACACAATGAGTGGTTGGTACCAATTACTCACTGTGTTCATTCATAACTGAAGCCTTGTAAACTGTGTGTACTGTCAGGTTGGCTGTATGTTGTCTGTCTTTGGAACTCCCAGGCGGGAGTTGGTAGGATTTTCAAAAGGCTTCTCAAATGTGCTTTTTAAATGCATTGTAAATACTGAACAAGATGGCTAAGATTTTAAACCTGCGGCATGGTCAGAATTCATGTTAAATCAGGGCAGCGATCGTCTTACCTCCATCAGAGCCGACGGGACTTTCTTATGCCTCTTGAAAGCGGACGGGTGGATGCTCTGAAACATGGATGTAAAGGTGCTGGATGTGGATCTTGGCATTTGAGGTGAGGAATTTGCACTGGCTGTCGCAAGCTCTGCAAAACCAAACAAAGCAACGATTTAAAGGAACACTCTCATTGTGATGTAATAGCCAAGTCCCACCAGTAGGTGGAGATATAGCACTAAAATAGAAAGATGCAGTTTTTACGTGTTGCTCTAACTTTGTCCCACCGCCTTGTCAATGCGCGTAGAAAGCTGTGTTTTTGTCTATGGATTCTGTATTTCTATATCGGAATTTCATCCATGTGTCGGGCCCCCTAATCTACATGTGATTAGAGCCAGAGGCTCTAATAGGCTTAAAAAAAAGGGTGGATTTGGGCCGCAGAGCACTGCGCTCCAAGCCCACCCAGTTGTGTGACAATAGCAAATTAATATTTGCTATCGCTAATTTGATCCTCTTCCCGGTCAATTAGGAAGCAGGTCCTGAGACCCGTCACCCGATAGGCTGAAAGAACAGGCAATCCTATTGGATGCCTAGGAGGAGTAGGAAGGAGACGCACGGTGGAAGCCGCAGTGATGCAGAAGAGGAAAACAGGACACACAAGCCGATGCCTGCAACTCATAGGAGCCCGCAACGTGCCCGTAGGAGACTGAAACCTGCCCATAGCAGCCCCCAACCTGCCCATAGGAGCCCGCAACCTGCCCGCCACTCGTAGGAGCAATCAAACCTGCCCACCGGTCGTAGGAGCCCACAATCTGCCCGCCGCCCCTAAGAGCCCGCAACCTGCCAGCCGCCCATAGGAGCCCGAAACCTGCCCATAGCAGCCCCCAACCTGCCCATAGGAGCCCGCAACCTGCCCGCCACTCGTAGTAGCCCACAACCTGCCCGCCGCCCCTAAGAGCCCGCAACCTGCCAGGTGCCCGTAGGAGCCCGAAACCTGCCCGTAGGAGCAATCAAACCTGCCCACCGCCCGTAGGAGCCCGCAACCTGTTTGCCACCTGTAGGAGCCTGCAACCTGCCGCCGCCCATAGGAAACCACAATCTGCCCCTTGCCCATAGGAGCCTGCAACCTGCCCATTGCCGTAGGAGCCTGCAACCTGCCCATTGCCCGTAGGAGCCTGCAACCTTCCCACTGCCTATAGGAGGCTTCTGCCTGCCCACAACCTAGATGGGGTAAGTGCTGGGCTTAATGACTGACTCAGTGGGGGGAGGTGACTGACCAACCTACCTACCTAGAGCCATTGGGGGGGGTGTTGTTCCCCCCCCCAAAAAAAACACAGCTGCCACTGCTTCCTGCATCTCTTATTTGTAACAAAGCAGTCTCTTGTAGAATTAGGTACTCAGAACAGAAGACGATGCTGCAGCTGCACTCACCTCTTCTCCGCAGCTCCGCATAGCAGCCATTACAGACTTTGGACGGACGATCCTTTAGGTACTTCAAAGGGTATTTGTTTCTGGAGCAGCTGCGGCAAACGATCTGTCATAAAAAAAAGAGACAGAAATCCCAAATCATTTTTATTGAACGTGTGACCATTCAAACACTTAAGAAAAAAGGCCAATTGAACCTGTTTTCAGAGACGACAAAATAATGCTAGTCCTATGGTAAAGTGACGAAACGTCATGGAAGCCTGCAGTCCCTGTACAGCAAAGCTGCGGTTGGAAAGTGGAGAAGCAGCAAAATAAGCCAATCAGTTGTGCTGCAGTGCAGTGGTGGTGCGTCCAAAAAGGGCGCAGGAGCGCCCCCCCCCCCCTTGTCCCCTCTCTCTCACCATAGATAGATTCATGCATTGCACTTCATGTCTGGAGCTGAAATTGAGCATAATCCAGACCTCTAACAAGCATTTCCAGACAATAACTGGAAGCATTTGGTGTGTTCCCGAAAACATTCCAGTAACCAGGAAATCTCCAGGCGGGATGAAGATGTCTCTTCTGTTGGAGAATGCAGCAGACGACCCCACAAACTCACCTTGCCGCAGGCGTGACAGTGATGGCGTCTCAGCGTCAGTGTAAAGTCACTGCTGCAGTTCATACACATCATGGCATGGGACATGTGCACCACGCTGGGCGGCCTCTCCCCCAGACACATCCCCAGCCTTTCCCGCACCTGAAAAGACACAAATCAGAGATACACGTCAGTCCACAACCCTTCTGTCCATAAATATTGATAGTCGTATGACCACAAAATGTGTCTTGTCCATTTTTAGGTGATGTCACATACAGTGGAACCTTGGATTAAGTGCATAATCCATTCCAGGAGAATGCTTGTAATCCAAAGCACTCGCATATCAAATCGAGTTTCCCCATAGAAGTCAATGGAAACTAAGATAATTTGTTCTGCATTGACTTCTGCATGCAAAACCGTATGTGGCCAGAGGTAGGGAGGGCGCCGGAGAGCTTTGGAAATACTCATGGACAGCTCGGCTGATCTCGGAAAGACTTGGGAACTGAGTTTTTCTGAGTGTTTGAGTATTTCCAAATGGCTCCGATCGGCTCCCACGCCCCCCGCACCTGCACACCACAGTGGCTTGAATTCTGCTTGTTTTGTGAGAAAACACTCGCAAACCGAGTCAGGATTTAAAACAAAATGTTGCTCGTCTTTCAAAACGCTCGTTAACCGCGTTACTTGTAAACCAAGGTTCCACTATATATATATATATATATATATATATATATATATATATATATATATATATAAAACAATTTATGTACATTACTGTATATATTAAAGTGTTATTAAACCCACACGTGCTGTTTTTTACCACTACTATTCCCAGGGAAGCCATCACAAATTTTGGGGTCCTTTACACAGCTTAAGGCAGGGCCCCCCTGGAGCAGAGAACCGGGGGGG
Organism: Rana kukunoris; assembly: GCA_029574335.1. NCBI lineage: Eukaryota > Metazoa > Chordata > Amphibia > Anura > Ranidae > Rana > Rana kukunoris. The sequence goes on along the minus strand of CM056055.1, from coordinate 17,092,702 downwards.
TTTATTTTTATAAATTAAAAAAATAAACGGGATGGGGGCTGGTCGGGCCTGTAAGGGGCCCTGGGGACCATTGGGCATCTTTCAGGTGTAATGCAAAAAAATAAAATAATAACAATAAAAAAAAAAAACAACAAGAAAAACGGGAGGGGGGCCAGCAAGGCCTGTAAGGGGCCCTGGGGACCATCGGGCCCCTTACAGGTGTAATGCAAAAAAATAAACGGTAGGGGGCCAGCCGGGCCCCTGGGGACAATCGGGCCCCTTACAGGTGTAATGCATGTACCCCCCGGATGGCGGCCCTGACTATTCCTTTATATTGGCTTTTAAAATAAAAAAATACAGCAATTTACAATTTGGATGAAAGGTTTAGCACTGGGAAACACTTATTAAAAGAGAAAAAGTGCATTTTATATACAACTATATAGAGATCAGACCAAAATTAGGGACAAATGAGGAGGAAAGAGGGACAGAGGGACATTGCTCCAAATCAGGGACAGTCCCTCGAAATCAGGGATAGTTGGGAGCTATGCCTGTGGCCCAATGCATGTCCGAGGAACCAACTACAACGTTTATGCAGTTAACCAGGGGGATAGTGCAGTTGGTCACCGCTGTCAGGGCAGCCATCACAAATTTTGGGGCCCCTTACACAGCTTTAGGCAGGGCCCCCTTTGAGCAGAGAACCGTGGGGGGGATGGTGCCGACGTGGGATAATAAGCGGGGAGGGGGGTGTAGGCGACCTGGGGACCATTGGGCCCCTTACAGGTGTAATGCAATAAATAAAAAACAAAACACAAAAAAAAAACACGGAAGGGGGGCCAGCCGGCCTGTAAGGGGCCCTGGGGACCATCGGCCTCTTACAGGTGTAATGCAAAAAAAAAAAACGTGAGGGGGGGCCAGCTAGGGGGACCACGTGTCCCAGATTGTCCGGATTCATTCCAGGACAATACAGTGTCCCAGAATGAAACTGACACAGCCACCCCCCGGGCCAATCTGATGCCCCCAGAAAAGGCCGCCACATCACCGCTTTACTCACTAACAGTGCTTGTCCTGGCCGGGAATGCCTGGAGGAGCACAGTCCCCGCCCCCTGCTTGTGATTGGAGAAATAATAAATCCTGCCTCTTGTGTCCAAACACTGTGCTGCGATTCCTTACAGCACAAGCTGATTTTTGGGAAGGGAAGGTGTCCCTTAATGGTAGTTTGGAAACGTGGTCACTCTAGGGCCAGCCGGGTCCCTGGGGACCATCGGGCCCCTTACAGGTGTAATGCCTGTACCCCCTGATGGCGGCCCTGACCGCTGTGCACCTGCCTGTGACTCCACAAGGGAAGATGTTCTTTTGGCATTTAGTGTCTGAAGGTGCCATGCCAGCACTTCTCTGTGCCTACTGCAATCTTCATCAATGTCAATCAAGAGTATGGAAAGCTACACCTTGCCTAGGGCCCCATTCTGCGTTAATCCATTCACGTTTGGCGCTTGCGCATTTAATTGCTTATCGGGCTAACTACAGCCTCCCAACAACCAAATCATCTAAAGGCAACTTAAACAAGAGCCTATGGCCTTGCCTAAGTCACATTATCTTTTATTTTTTTACATTTTAATTACAATTTGGTTATTTCTTATCAGAACAGAAGGCACAAAAGGAGTATTATCTGCATTTTCAACCCACACTGCAAACCAGGACCGCGCCGTGCTTATTGTACATTTGTTTGTGATTCGGCTGGCTCGGTTGCAGGACGGCGCTCACTGTGCGCGCCTACTTCCGCACGCGTGCCATAGAGGTTTGCCGCCTGCCCTTGTTCCATTTTCTTTACTAAATCAGGCCCATAGTCTCTAAGCATCGTTCCCCGAGGCTACGTATTGTGTTGTGTGATTTTACACTATTTCCAAGAAAGAAGCGGTGATTATCCAGGTATATTGTTTTTCCGCCGGCTGCCGCGCCACCGGCTTAGTCTACTCTTTGAGTGGAATAATATATGAACAGCTTGAAGTCGGTAAACTGCCCGCAGAGAGCGCTAGCTTGCTAATCTTAGCAATATAATGAGTTCGCATCACAGGAATTAATTCCAGGCCTGGGAGTTGAGTGGAGCCGTAAGTATTTTATTATTTTTACCACAAATATAAATCTCAGCGGTTGGGCCAGACCGAATCCTCCCCGACTGAAAATTACTTTTCTTAATTGTTGAATTGTTTCACACTCTGAATACGATTTTTCTCTACTATGCGGTGGTGATAACAATAGTATTTTATTGCCAGCTGTGAGGTGGTTTACATTTTTTTACTTCTCGGGCTTTGGACGGGGGGCGGAGGGAGGGCTAGGTCATTATTTGCTGGTAAAAAATGAGGGTCGACGCTGAGATATTAAGAACAGAGACCTGTGAGGGACAACGCTTATGCCCCGTACACACGGTCGGAATTTCCGAAAAGAAAAGTCCGGTGTGAGCTTTTGGTCGTAAATTCCGACCATGTGTAGGCTTCAACGGACTTTTCGTGTCAGAGAAAGCCTCTTGCATTGGTGGTCAGAGGAGAGAAGCCCCCTTTTATTGGTGGTCAGTGTAGAAAGCCTCTTGCATTGGTGGTCAGTGAAGAGAAGCCCCCTTTCATTGGTGGTCAGTGGAAAAATAAACCCCTTGCAATCAGAGGCGTATCTAGTGAAAATGGCGCCTATGGCAAGCACTGAAACTGCGCCCCTGTCAAAACATTTGAAACACATCTTTCAGATAACCAGGGACAGGGAGGGACCCAGCGTGACAAGGACAGAGAGGGACCCTGGGGACCACTGGCGGCTGGTGCTTAAATTTTTTTTGGGGGGGTGCAAACAAACTGAAAAAAAAAACATCAATTGCAGCCACTGTGCCTATCAAAAGCAGCCACTGTGCCATCAATTGCCACCACCGTGTTCATCAACTGCCGCCATTGTGCCCATCAAGCCCAGGCACTGTCCCCCTCAAACGCAGCCACTGAGCCAATCAAATGCAGCCACTGTGCCCATCAAACGCAGCCACTGTGCCCATCAAACGCAGCCACTGTGCCCATCAAACGCAGCCACTGTGCCCACCGATCTGGGGAGAACATGATGCCGCGCAGAGGAGGGTAGGCGGGGCATTAGGCGGAGCCACTGTTACTATACCCTACATGGATCCGGTCTGGCCAGTCTTCGGCCACCATGGGGGCGCCTGTCATTCCCCTACCCAAGCCAAGTAGCAATATTAGCAAAATGCTGTGTCGGTGCCACGCTACACCAGGCCGGCTGCGGCGCCGGGAGCTACATTAGTGCGGGAGGCGGCCACGGAAGGACGAGTGGGGTTTTTCCGCACGGGGGGTGGATTTTTGCTGCCCCCCTCCCCAATGGCGCCCATGGCACTTGCCATGGCTGCCATACCCTAGATACGCCACTGCTTGCAATGGAGATCTGTGTAGAATTGACCTCTGACATTGAATGTTACTGGGAAATCGCCCCCTTACATTGGTATTTGTTGTAGACGGGAGAACAATCTGTCATTGCTTACTGCTCAAGTGAAGGAACCCTAGTTGAAAATCCTGCCTTTGAGCCTCTCTTATCCCTTTAATACTGAACACGTATGAATTCCACAGGTTTTGTTGCTGATTAAATGTGGTAATTAGATTCGCTCATTACCTGTGTTTAATTAGCCACAGTGTCTGTGTAATTCATATGTGTTCGGTTTATAAAGAATGACCTGACAACCCTTTCCCAGCATGCTGGAACACGGAGATCTGAGGTCTCCAACAGCCGAACAATTACAGAATATTTGGCCAGACCAATATTAAATCCCCATAAAGATAACCTCTAGTGGGCATGAAAGAACGGTCGATATAAATGTGTTTAATACCTCAGATCGGGGTCATCGGCGCTCACAGCAAGGTACCGTCAGCTACAGTGTAGAGCCGTGGCGTTTCGGTTGGGCAGCTCCTGGTGCAGGGCCAGCTAAGGACCAGCTTATGTGTTATGTTAGGTCAGTGTTAGGGTTAAGGGCAAAGATTAGGAGGTTTATTTTATATTTCGGGGACAGGGTTGGGGTTTGGGAGACAGGGCTCGGATTTTGGGAGAGGGGGTTGGGTTACAGCTGAAGTTTGTTCTGCTTATGTTTTGCCCTTCCCTGGTTCCTCCTATCCCCCCTCTTCGACATATTAATGAAATTATTAAAAATAATTTCTGTTGTCATTGAATACCGGTACCTTATTTTAGACCCTGTGCTTCTCTATGCAATGTAGGTTGGCCATGGCAGGGCAGGCAGGGTGCTTTACATTGCTTCTTGAAAACAGGAAGATGTGATAACATCCACAGGTGATGCATCAACCCATGAAAGAACTGAAATCCAGTGAATGAAAGGGGTCGACCAGGAACAGTCAAGCTGGGAAGAAATGAGGTGGGCTCTGTCTGACTTGCCGCAGCTTCTAATGCAGATTGTGAGAAGCTCACAGTGTGCACTGAGAAAGCAATCTTGGTAGAGGAAAGGAGCCTGTGCAACTGTGCAAGACTGAAAAGAAAGCCAGAGTAAAGTTTTTTTTAATCTTTTTATTGCAGAGTAAAGTTTTAATGCAAAAATGACCTGGGGCGCTTAGTAGAAGACCTGGGACACCCAACACAAGACCTTGAACACTTAGTTGAAGGCCTGGGGCAGTTAATAGAAGACACTTAGTAGAAGACCAAGGCATGTAATAGCATACCTCCCAACATTTTAAAATTTCCCTGCGGGACATTTTTGTTGAGCGGAGGGGGCCACGGATCGAAGTTGTTGAGCGGGGGGTACCCCGCAGATCGGAGTTGTTGAGCGGGGGGGCAGTGCCGCGAATCGAAGTTGTTGGGCAGGGGGGAGGTGCCACGGATCAAAGTTGTTGTGCGGTGGGGGTGCCGCGGATCAGAGTTGTTGAGCTGGGGGGGGCCGCGGGAGGGGGTGCCGCGGGACTCCAGCCCTGATCGCGGGACCACGTGACTTATCGCAAATCGCGGGGAAAAGCCGCAAAATCTGGGACGGTTGCGAGGTATGTAATAGAAGTCCTGGGCACTTAAAAAGAAAGCCAAGGGCACCTAATAATAGACCAAGGGCACTTAGTAGAAGACCCGTGCACTTAGTAGAAGACCCGTGCATTTAGTAGAAGACCCGGACACATAGTAGAAGACCCGTGCACTTAGTAGAAGACATGTGCACTTAGTAGAAGACCTGTGCACTTAGTAGAAGACCAGGACATTTATTAGAAAACCTGGGCACTTAATAGATGACCCAGGGCACCTAGCAGAACACCTGGGGCACCTAGCTGAAGGTCTGGAGCATTTAATAGAAGATCTGGGACACTTAGTAGAAGACCAATGCACTTAATAGAAGACCTGAGCATTTAGTAAAAGACCAGAGCACTTAATAAAATACCTGGGGGCTTAATAGAAGACCACAGGCACTGAATAGAAGACTCAGAGCACCTAGCAGAAGACCCGGGGGGCACTTAGTTGAAGTACAGATGTACTTAACACAAGAACTGGAGCACTTAGCTGAAGGCCTGGGGCATTTAATAGGAGATTGAGGCACTTAAAAGAAAACATAGGGCACCTGAAAGAAAACTCAGGGCACTTGAAAAAAGACCTGGGCACTTAATAGAAGACCCAGGGCACTGAATAGAAGAACCAGGGTTCCTAGTAGAAGACCTGGAGGACTTAATAGAAGACTGGAGGCACATAGAAGACCTGAGCACTTAATAGAAGACCTGGGACACTTAGTAGAAGACCCAGGGCACTGAATAGAAGACATAGGGCACATAGAAGACCTAAGCACTTAATATAATACCTGGGGCACTTAGTCGAAGACCTGGGGCACCAAATAGAAGACCTAGGGCACTAAATAGAAGACTAGGGGCAGATATACGACCCAAGCACTTAAAATAATACCTGGGGCACATAGTAGAATACCTGGAGCACTTAGTTGAAGACCTAGGGCACTTACTAGAAGACCTGGGGAAATCAGTAGAAGACTCAGGGAACCTAGTAAAAGACCTGTGGCACTGGAAAGAAAACCCAGGTTACCTAACAGATGACTTGAGGCACTTAATAGAAGACCTTGGTCACATAGAAGACTTGGGCACTTAACAGAATACATGGGACACTTAGTCGAAGACCTGGAGCACTTAATAGAAAACCTGCAGCACACAGTAGAAAAAAGTAGTGGGGCACAGGAAGGAAAACCTAGGGCACTTCACAGAAGACTTGGGCACTTAACAGTAGACCTGGGGCACTATATAGAAGACCCATGGTACTGAATAGAAGACATGGGAACTTAACAGAAGACCTGGGGCACTGAATAGAAGACTCATGGTACTGAATAGAAGACATGGGAACTTAACAGAAGACCTGGGGCACTGAATAGAAGACCCATGGTACTGAATAGAAGACTTGGGCACTTAACAGAAGACATAGGGCACTGAATAGAAGACCCATGGTATTCAATAGAAGACTTGGGAACTTAACAGAAGACCTGGGGCACTAAAATAGAAAACCTGAGCCACTTAGCAGAAGACCTGGGGCATGTGCCCTCAGTGCCAGAGTCTACCAATACAACAAAGTGACCCTTTGCTAAGCTGCAGGATTTACACCAAAAACTAAAAGTGCAGAAAACGAATTACCACTAATACCACCGAGACAGGCAACCTGTGCTGCTTTGGTTTTTGGGACACCACAAGTCACAGCATGTCCAGTTTAGCAGGCTAAGATTTGGGGTTCCCCAGCAGCTGAAGGGACGTGGGCCCCAGGAAATTCAGCGTACACTTACCTCTACATTGTTATAGATAGATACAGTTGGAGCTTTGTAGTATTCCTGCACAGTCCTGCTGATACAGCTAAACCAGTCATCTCTCTCCGAGCAGGAGCTGAAAAATAATAAGAAGGAAATTGAAGATTTCTATGGAGACAGATGGACTTTATACAGTCTGTCACATCCTAAGACGGCACAGCTGGAGCTAAAACTGCGAATGGCCCAACGTTCCGTTCCTTGCAGCCCGTGTCCCCACCACAGCAAATTTTTTTTCCCTAGCCCGGTGACATTAAATTTCATAACGTCTATATTACAGGCTGACTCAGGTCTGGCTAACTGTATCTTCTTGCGAAATTGACTTAAATATTCAACGTGCTTTGAGCCTCCTTGAGAGCAGTAGATCATCTGAATGTGGTGTGAGGGTACAAATCGCATTAAAGATAACAAAGACAAAGTCAACTGTCATGGAGAGCCGCCAATTTGGAACGTCATTTTAGAAAAGCGCAAGCGACAATGGTAGGCAGGTGACAATTATCCTCGGTGTTGGAGGAACGTTCCCCACCGTTATGGGGAAGAAAGAAAAATGGTTGCAGACGGAGCCAATTATTTTGTGGTTTGTGTGTAACAAGGGAGCACAATATATTAATCAATGGATACGATGTGACGCATTACAGCGAAATGTATATCAACTTATAGGGCGGACGTGCACCATTTCTCCAAAATTATCATTACGATGCATATCTGTTTGATGAAAAATGCTTTTTTTTCTGTCTTTATGGTGGTTCCAGGGTTTCATACACTCCTAAATCATTTTAAAGGGGCGCCAAACATAAATTGTACGTAGGTTTTATTTGACAGGGTTGTTTTTCTTTTCTCAAAATTAAATATATATATTTTTTTAAATTAGGAGAAAAGGCAGAGTAATGCAACTATCTGAATGGGGAATGCAAAGAACAGCTAGAACTAATATAAAATTACTATTTTTCTGCCATATCAGATACATATCGGGGTCTATTTATAAAAAAAATGTGCATAACCATGTACATTCGACTTGTGCAAATGGGGGGGGGGGGGAGAGAATGTTCTTTAACCACTTCAGCCTTGGAAGAATTTACCCCCTTCCTGACCAGAGCACTTTTTTGTGATTCGGTACTGCATTGTTTTTACTGACAATTGCGCAGTCGTGCGACGTTGCACCCACCCGTTGCATTGCCACTCATTCCAACTCCCCCCCAGCACTACCACTGATCCCACTGCCACTCATCCCAACTCCCTACCAAGGAGTTAGGCCGCGTACACACGTACGAGAACCTTGTCGGTCTAAACTCATCGTTCCGCCCGACGAAGTTCACGGCCGGCCGTCGAGTTCGTCGACCAGGCTGTCGAAAAAGGCGTCGAGCCATTAGTCCCGATGGCCGTTCGAGGAAATAGAGAACCTGCTCTCTATTTTGGCTCGACGCCTTGCTCGACAGTTTTCTCGGCGAAAACGTACACACGATCGAGCTTCTCGCTGGATTCTGCCGAGAAGCTCGGACGTGTGTACGGGGCCTAAGGGAAGGAATAAAAATAGAGAATGCATGGAAGGGAGAGGAAAAGAGGGGGTGGAACAAAGAAAAGTTAGAGAAAGAATAAGAAAAAGAACAAAAAAGAAGGCTAGAGAGAGAGGGGGGGGGGGGGGACACAAGAAATTAGGATAGCAAGAAATAAAAGGGAAAGAAAGGAAAACAAAGAAAGAATGGTACATCCTAAAATAACCATAAGGGGTTTTAATACTGTACAAGTGGAAGGGACTCAGGGAGTGCTAAATGTCTGTGGGTTAGGAGTGCTGACAACCTCACGCTATGAAAATAATTTTACTGTTAGGGGTCCCCACAACTTGGGTAATTTTATCAAGGGGTCACGGCACTAGCAAGTTTGCGAACCACTGGTGTAAAGGGCAGGTGTCCCAATACTTTTGACAATATAGGTCCGGATTCACGTAGCACTTATGCCGACGTATCTACAGATACGCCGCGTAAGTACAAATGTGCGCCGTCGTATCAATGCGCTGGACCCACAAACTAAGTTACGTCGAAAAATAGGCTTCTTCCGACCGACGGAACTTTCCTACGCCGGCGTATCGTGGGCGCATATTTACGCTGGATGCATATGGAAGTTTCGATTCAGATATGCAAATGAGGGAGATATGCCGATTCACGAACGTAGATGCGCGGGGCGATTTGAGTAAGGGTTACGTTCAGCGTAAAGTTATTCCTCATATAGGAGGCGCAACCCATGACAAAGGTATGGACCAGGGAACGGACGCCGTCAAATTTTACGCCGTGTACGCCGTTTACGTAGTATGTGAATAGGGCTGGGCGTAGGTTACGTTCGCGTCGTAGGCAGTGTTTCGACGTGTCTTAGGCAATTATTTTGACGTGACTGTGAGCATGCGCACTGGGATGCGTCCAAGGTACGACGCATGCGTTGTTCGTTTTTAGTAGTTGTTTGAAGCTCAGCCCATCATTTGCATGGGGTCACGCTTCATTTAAATGTATCACGCCCACTTCCAGCCCACTTCCACCTACTTTGACTTACGTCGGTTTACGCCGACGAATATACGCTAGGCCGGCGCAACGTTGGGAGCATTTTCTTTGTGATTTCCATACTTGTCTCCCCGCGTAGCGCAAATAAGATACGCTACGGCGGCATAAAGATGCGCCGATGTACGTGAGTCTACCCCAATGTGTATATAGGAAGCTGAGGCTGAAGCCATTTTTAAAGAAAATATCACGTTTGTATGGATTCAACCTCTAAAGACTTTATAAAGATTTTATATTAAAATTATAGAAATTGTTCGTTAGAATTGTTTTTACTTAAAAAAAAAAAAAAAAACTCAAATTAAAATTAAAACAGACCTATTATTTTTATACCTTTTTCCTTTAATGGAACGTGCAGAAAAACCTGACACCCAGCGAGCGTTTTTATAACCGTTCAATCAGAAAATGTTAATTCGCAGTGATAGATGTGTTTTAAAACGCTCAGAAACCTTCTATGCTGACAGATTTTTAGATGAGTTTTAAATTTTACAAGGAGGAAAAAAAAAAATTCTGAGCAATAAAAAAAAAAAGTGAGTTTGAAAGGAGAAAACGCTAATGGGATCTGTCAGGGGTTTCTTAGCGACAAACATACGGTTTCGTTAACAGAGAGAATTTATAAATTTCATTAGCCGAGGACGGCAAGTTTGAGATGCGGCACACACACGCGCTTCATATCAAACAAGCTCCCACTCCGTGATTCTCTGCGCATCATTAAGCCCTCGCGGGTGGAAATCACACGTATTGAGCTGCCAAGGCATGTCGCTAACACGCGTCCTATGGGCTTCCTGAGGTGAGTTATGTGCAAATTGGTTCCACCTTTTTCGCAAATGAAGAGGTTGCGCTAAAGTCGGGGATGGCTTTTTAGGATACTGGAGCGTGCCTGCAAGGCTTAGGATGGTCGCTTAATGAGCAGTTGTTGAGTAATGACCCTGCGAGTGAATTACAATTCTCATTATTGAAGAAGGGTCTGTAAGCAATCGGCAGGGACATTAGGATGGTGTGATGTGTGATGTATATCCAAAGATGAAATATGAAATGTTTACACAATGCAGGGATCGATATTTGATGGAACAGTGGACACAGATTCGATTATGAACGGGTGTCATGCTCTGCTTACTAGGCAGCTAGGTCCATCATATAGAGCAGGGTTTCTCAACTAGGGTTCCTTCAGAGGTTGGTAGGGGTTCCTTGAGCACAGAGCAATTTCTGCCTGGGGTAATTCTTTCCACTGATCACCAATGTAAGGAACATTCTTCTCACTGATCACCAATGTAAGGGACATTCTTCTCACTGATCACCAATGTAAGGAACATTCTTCCCACTGATCACCAATGTAAGGGACATTCTTCCCACTGATCACCAATGTAAGGGACATTCTTCTCACTGATCACCAATGTAAGGAACATTCTTCTCCCTGATCACCAATGTAAGGAACATTCTTCTCACTGATCACCAATGTAAGGGACATTCTTCTCACTGATCACCAATGTAAGGAACATTCTTCCCACTGATCACCAATGTAAGGAACATTCTTCCCACTGATCACCAATGTAAGGGACATTCTTCCCACTGATCACCAATGTAAGGAACATTCTTCTCACTGATCACCAATGTAAGGAACATTCTTCCCACTGATCACTAATGTAAGGAACATTCTTCTCACTGATCACCAATGTAAGGGACATTCTTCTCACTGACCACCAATGTAAGGGACATTCTTCTCACTGATCACCAATGTACGGAACATTCTTCTCACTGATCACCAATGTAAGGGACATTCTTCCCACTGATCACCAATGTAAGGGACATTCTTCTCACTGATCACCAATGTAAGGAACATTCTTCCCACTGATCACCAATGTAAGGGACATTCTTCTCACTGATCACCAATGTAAGGGACATTCTTCTCACTGATCACCAATGTAAGGAACATTCTTCCCACTGATCACCAATGTAAGGGACATTCTTCTCACTGACCACCAATGTAAGGGACATTCTTCTCACTGATCACCAATGTAAGGAACATTCTTCCCACTGATCACTAATGTAAGGAACATTCTTCTCACTGACCACCAATGTAAGGGACATTCTTCTCACTGATCACCAATGTAAGGAACATTCTTCCCACTGATCACTAATGTAAGGAACATTCTTCTCACTGACCACCAATGTAAGGGACATTCTTCTCACTGATCACCAATGTACGGAACATTCTTCTCACTGATCACCAATGTAAGGGACATTCTTCCCACTGATCACCAATGTAAGGGACATTCTTCTCACTGATCACCAATGTAAGGGACATTCTTCCCACTGATCACCAATGTAAGGGACATTCTTCCCACTGATCACCAATGTAAGGAACATTCTTCTCACTGATCACCAATGTAAGGAACATTCTTCTCACTGATCACCAATGTAAGGAACATTCTTCTCACTGATCACCAATGTAAGGGACATTCTTCTCACTGATCATCAATGTAAGGGACATTCTTCCCACTGATCACCAATGTAAGGGACATTCTTCCCACTGATCACCAATGTAAGGGACATTCTTCTCACTGATCACCAATGTAAGGGACATTCTTCTCACTGGCCACCAATGTAAGGGACATTCTTCCCACTGATCACCAATGTAAGGAGCATTCTTCCCACTGATCACCAATGTAAGGGACATTCTTCTCACTGATCACCAATGTAAGGGACATTCTTCTCACTGATCACCAATGTAAGGAACATTCTTCTCACTGATCACCAATGTAAGGGACATTCTTCTCACTGATCACCAATGTAAGGGACATTCTTCTCACTGATCACCAATGTAAGGAACATTCTTCTCACTGATCACCAATGTAAGGAACATTCTTCCCACTGATCACCAATGTAAGGGACATTCTTCTCACTGATAACCAATGTAAGGAACATTCTTCTCACTGATAACCAATGTAAGGAACATTCTTCTCACTGATAACCAATGTAAGGAACATTCTTCTCACAACGTTTTTTAACTGACGAGATTCTTGCCCGTGTGTACAGGGCCTAAAGGTACATTTCCCCAATGGGAAAAAAAATATATAAAGTTCCTAACTGGGGTTTTAACTTTCAATTTCTTGTCTTAGATACACTTTTTTGAGTACGATTGTGTTGGATTACAGAATATCAGAGATAAAATAAAAACGGCTCTTATCTATGGCTGACTAGACTCAAGCTGACTGCCCACCACCATTTTGGAGGACCATAAAGGTAGATATTGGCCTCTCTTGTGGAGACCTGGAGAAGCCATATTACCTGGCGGACAGAGTGATGCAGCACTCCATACATTCAATTTTCAGGACATTCTGAGCGTTTTCCACGATTGGCCGGCTCACCTAGGAGAAAAGAATAACAATGAGACGGGACCGTTCAATGGCTGTTCAACATTCTGACATGAGAAGATCAAGGTACAGAGATAAGAGAAACCCTATTACAATTTCCTGTAGAAAAGTATCTGGGGAAGTCCTCTTGTTTGCTTGAGTTGTAAGAAGGGACAAAATATGATGGCCCAACCTTTCTTGGCTAGATGCTGTACCAGTGAGAACGATCTAATCCAGTCTATTTACAGTAAATCCATCTAATTTAACATAATACGATTTTTATTGTACTTGCTGCATGAATCTTCTCTTGGAGTCCAATGAGGAACACGGTTTCATAGTTTGCAACCAAGCGTTTTACTGCTACCTACAGGAGAAATGGACACAAGCAAAACTGGGTTGCTTAGTGTCCCTCAATGGACACTAGAAAAAATAGGATTTTTGTACTCGCCATAAAAAAAATGGCAGTGTCCAATGAGGGAAAAAGCTTGATAATAAGAAGTAGGGTTAACTGACATTTACAGGAGAAATGGACACTAATCAAAACTGGGTTGTTCACTATCAAGCTGTGTCCTTCAGTGGACACTAGAGAAAATAGGATTTTTGTACTTGCCGTTAAATCCTTTTCTTAGTTTACATTGAGGGGCACTGCTTGATTGATTGAGTATTCAACCCAGTTTTGCCTAGTAATCACCCCATCATACCCCGGGCTGTGACATCATTGGGTGACCACACCCCATGCCTATATAATTAATGGCACACGGCGGGCCGAAGCATTACACCGGGAGAGAGCGTTGAGACAACATCGGAGAAAGAACAGAGGGAAAAGACAGCGCAGAGAGGAGATTCTGCAGAGGCATAAGACAGCGCAGAGAGGAGATGAACCAGAGAGGGGAAGAAAACATCAGCAGAGAGGAGAAGAACTGGAGAGGGGAAGATGATATCAGCAGAGAGGAGAAGAACTGGAGAGGGGAAGATGACGTCAGAGAAGGAGGGAGAAAACCGGAGAGGGGAAGAAGTCAACAGCGGAGGATGGAGAAGAACCAGAGAGGGCAAGAAGACATCAGTGGAGGAGAGAGAAAACCGGAGAGGGGAAGAAGACATCAGCGGAGGAGGGAGAAGAACCAGAGAGGGGAAGAAGACATTAGCGGAGGAGGGAGAAGAACCAGAGAGGGAAAGAAGACATCAGTGGAGGAAGGAGAGAACCGGAGAGGGGAAGAAGACATCAGCAGAGGAGGGAGAAAACCGGAGAGGGGATGGAGACATCAGCGGAGGAAGGAGAAAACCGGAGAGGGGAAGAAGACATCAGCAGAGGAGGGAGAAGAACCGGTGAGGGGAAGAAGACATCAGCAGAGGAGGGAGAAGAACCGGTGAGGGGAAGAAGACATCAGCAGAGGAGGGAGAAGAACCGGAGAGGAGAAGAAGACATCAGCGGAGGAGGGAGAAGAACCAGAGAGGAGAGGAAGACCTCAGTGGAGGAGGGAGAAGAACCAGTGAGGGGAAGAAGACATCAGCGGAGGAGGGAAAAGAACCAGAGAGGGGAAGAAGACATCAGCGGAGGAGGGAGAAGAACCGGAGAGGGGAAGAAGACATCAGCGGAGGAGGGAGAAGAACCGGAGAGGGGAAGAAGACATCAGCAGAGGAGGGAGAAAATCCAGAGAGGGGAAGAAGACATTAGCGGAGGATGGAGATAAACAGGAGAGGGGAAGAAGACATTAGCGGAGGATGGAGATAAACAGGAGAGGGGAAGAAGACATCAGCGGAGGAGGGAGAAGAACCAGAGAGGGGAGGAAGACCTCAGCAGAAGAGGGAGAAGAACTGGAGAGGTGAAGAAGACATCAGCAGAGGAGGGAGAAGAAACTGAGAGGGGAAGAGGACAACAGCGGAGGATGGAGAAGAAACGGAGAGGGGAAGAGGACAACAGCGGAGGATGGAGAGAACCAGAGAGGGGAAGAAGACATCAGCGAAGGAAAGAGAAGAACCAGAGAGAGTAAGAAGTCATCAGCAGAGAGGAGAAGAACCGGAGAGGGGAATAAGACATCAGCAGAGGAGGGAGAAGAAACTGAGAGGGGAAGAGGACAACAGCGGAGGATCGAGAAGAAACGGAGAGGGGAAGAAGACAACAGTGGAGGATGGAGAGAACCAGAGAGGGGAAGAAGACATCAGCGAAGGAAAGAGAAGAACCAGAGAGAGTAAGAAGACATCAGCAGAGAGGAGAAGAACCGGAGAGGGGAATAAGACATCAGCGGAGGATTGAGAAGAACCAGAGAGGGTAAGAAGACATCAGCAGAGAGGAGAAGAACCGGAGAGGGGAAGAAGACATCAGCGGAGGATGGAGAAGAAGAAAGAAGAGAAGTTTAAGATGTACTCCTTTAGTAAATGAGCTAAACTGTGCCCAACCCCCCCCCCCCCCGATATATAAGTTTCCAACTTGTTAATTTGTGTGTTTATAGACCAGCTGTTGTAGGCAAATCAACCCCCAACCCTATCCCCCCCCCCGCGAGGTGTAATCTGCGTCCGCCTGTCCATAGGGAGCGAAGTGTTATTATTAATGTTGTGTTTTATCAGCTCTGGAATTTTACAAGCGAAGATATGAGCCGTTACATTCTTACTACACCTCAGTTGGCAGTATTCCGAGGTTAGAACGAGGGCCAGCGGTTTATGGTAATAATACTAGACCTCCGCTACCTTCGGAAGACGATATTAGATGTGCAAAGCCGGAGTTTAGCTTTCCCCTTGCTGAAAACACTTATTATCAGATATATTATTTCCCTACATATATATATAAAACAACCTCATTATAATATATAATACTGCTATAAATATTTCCTGCAAAATAATTGAAAGGCATATTAGATGATGTAGTTAAGAAGATTCATCTTCTGAGAAAAAATAAATAAATGTAGAGAAAAATAATATATGCTAATAAACTGTGTGTGTGTTAAATGTAATTTTTCTATATTGTACTTTTATGTAAAAATATACATATATGTGTATACATAACAAAAAAAATATATATATAAATATATACTATATATTACTGGAACCATGTCCTGTGGTCTGATGAGACCAAGATAAACTTATTTAGTGTCAGATGGTGTCAGGCGTGTGTGGCGGCAACCAGGTGAGGAGTACAAAGACAAGTGTGTCTTGTCTACAGTCAGGCATGGTGGTGGGAGTGTCATGATCTGGGGCTGCATGAGTGCTGCCGGCACTGGGGGGCTACAGATCATTGAGGGAACCATGAATGCCAACATGTACTGTGACATACTGAAGTAGAGCATGATCCCCTCCCTTCAGAGACTGGACCGCAGGGTAGTATTCCAAATTGATAAACGACCCCAAACACCCCTCCAAGACAGGGATGGACTGGCCATTGGGACTACATGGAGTTTCCCGGTGGGCCGATGGCTCAGTGGGCCGGCTTCAGTGACAGTTGTTTGGCCGCCATTGGGATAGACCTGTCAAAGTGGGCCAGTCTGGATTAAGTCCAGGGCCAAATTTCTGTCCCAGTCCAGCCCTGCTCCAAGATGACCACTGCCTTGCTAAAGAAGCTGAGGGTAAAGGTGATGGACTGGCCAAGCATGTCTCCAGACCTGAACCCTATTGAGCATCTGGGGGGCTCCTCAAACGGAAGGTGGAGGAGCACAAGGTCTCTAAATCCACCAGCTCCGTGATGTCGTCATGGAGGAGGGGAAGAGGACTCCAGTGGCAACCTGTGAAGCTCTGGTGACCTCCATACCCAAGAGGGTTAAGGTAGTGCTGGAAAATAATGGTGGCCACACAAAAAAATGACACTTTGGGCCCAATTTGGTCATTTTCACTTAGGGGTGTACTCACTTTTGTTACCAGCGGTTTAGACATTAATGGCTGTGTGTTGAGTTATTTTGAGGGGACAGCAAATGTACACTGTTATACAAGCTGTACACTCACTACACAACATTGTAGCAAAGTGTCATTTCTTCAGTGTTGTCACATGAAAAGATACAAGAAAATATTTACAAAAATGTGAGGGGTGTACTTACTTTTGTGAGATACTGTTTGTGTATATTGTACTTTTATGTGTATGTCAGTGTGGTAAAAATATATATTTATACACTGTATATGCATACACAACATACCAGCAACGCTTACCCTCATTCCAGGAATGGAGAGCGTATTCTTCAGTCGGTACTTTCCATCCTTTTGAGCATATGTATAAAGAAGGACATCATTCATCTGACAATTTCAAGAAAAAAAAAAAATTAATATACAAAAAAACTTGATAAAAAAAAAATGTAACAGGTATTTAAATGATATTTTATGTAAAAACTTTTTTTTTTTTTTTTTTCCAGATGTAAACCATGACAAATGAATTAGGTTCCACAATGTTAGCCTGGCGTACTACAGGGTTGTGGTTATAAAAACTAGCAACTTATTCAGTGAAGCTGCTGGTACATTCGGGCAAAATCAAATGTTCTCCTTTTGTTTCCTCTACAGGTCGAATGTTATCCTACACAATAGAGTGAATCAAGAAAATACCTCACTATGGCCACTAGATGGGGATGATGAGCATAGGAAAATAAATACTTGCTACGATTCCCAGCTTCATGTAGTGACCACAGTGGGGTATTTCATGCAACCACTACAGTTCGAATGGCATTCAACCTGTAGAGAGGAATAAGTAGAGCGTTCAAGTTTTGTAGCAGCAGTTTCGATGGACAAATCCCTTTGTAAATTTGCAGACACAAAGGCGACCACTTATGTTAGATGGTAATTGACTAGATGGTGAAAGGAGAAGCCGCTCATATCTCCGTCGCTCTGCTCCCTGCTTCTGTTGGTGTTCCCCTAATTAGCATATGAGCAGGTTAGCGGGCTAACCATTCGGGCATTTGGGCACTGCCCGAGGGCCCCATGCCACTAGGGGGCCCCCTCAGGGTTACCAGCCTCAGTAAAACCAGGGACAGTATGTAAAAATGTATGTTTTAAAAAAAAATACCAAGATTATAGCTGCCCCCGCCTCTCCAGTACCTTTTCAGTGTGTGTGTGTATACTGTGTGTATTCTGTGTGTATGTATACTGTGTGGCCCCATAATCTATTGCCTTGGGGTCCCCATAATCACCTATTGGCCGGGGTCCCCATAATCTCCTATTGCTCCGGGGAGCCCTATAATTTGTTATTGTCCAGGTCCCCATAATCTCCTATTGCCCGTGGCCCCATAATCTCCTATTACCCGTGGCCCCATAATCTCCTATTGCCGGTGTTGCCCCATAATCTATTGCCCGTGTGCCCCAAAATCTCCTATTGCCTGGGGTCCCCATAATCTCCTATTGCCCGGGGTCCCCATAATCTCCTATTGCCCGTGGCCCCATAATCTCCTATTGCCTGGGGTCCCCATAATCTCCTATTGCCGGGGTCCCCATAATCTCCTATTGCCCGTGGCCCCATAATCTCCTATTGCCGGGGTTGCCCCATAATCTCCTATTGCCCAGGGTCCCCATAATCTCCTATTGGCCGTGGTCCCCATAATCTCCTATTGCCCAGGGTCCCCATAATCTCCTATTGCCCAGGGTCCCCATAATCTCCTATTGCCCGGGGTCCCCATAATCTCCTATTGCCCAGGGTCCCCATAATCTCCTATTGCCCGGGGTCCCCATAATCTCCTATTGCCCGGGGTCCCCATAATCTCCTATTGCCCAGGGGCCCAATAATATCCTATTGCCCGTGTGCCCCATAATCTCCTATTGCCTGGGGGCCCCATAATCTGTTATTGTCCAGGTCCCCATAATCTCCTATTGCCCGTGTGCCCCATAATCTCCTATTGCCTGGGGGTCCCATAATCTCCTATTGCCCAGGGTCCCCATAATCTCCTATTGCCCTTGGCCCCATAATCTCCTATTGCCGGGGGTTGCCCCATAATCTACTATTGCCCGTGTGCCCCATAATCTCCTATTGCCTGGGGTCCCCATAATCTCCTATTGCCGTGGCCCCATAATATCCTATTGCCCGTGTGCCCCATAATCTCCTATTGCCCCGGGGAGCCCCATAATCTGTTATTGTCCAGGTCCCCATAATCTCCTATTGCCTGGGGGCTCCATAATCTCATATTGCCTGGGGTCCCCATAATCTCCTATTGCCTGGGGGCTCCATAATCTCATATTGCCTGGGGTCCCCATAATCTCCTATTGCCCGGGGTCCCCATAATCTCCTATTGCCCGTGGCCCCATAATCTCCTATTGCCTGGGGTCCCCATAATCTCCTATTGCCCGTGGCCCCATAATCTCCTATTGCCGGGGTTGCCCCATAATCTCCTATTGCCCAGGGTCCCCATAATCTCCTATTGCCCGTGGTCCCCATAATCTCCTATTGCCCGGGGTCCCCATAATCTCCTATTGCCCAGGGTCCCCATAATCTCCTATTGCCCGGGGTCCCCATAATCTCCTTTTGCCCAGGGTCCCCATAATCTCCTACTGCCCGGGGTCCCCATAATCTCCTATTGCCCAGGGGCCCAATAATATCCTATTGCCCGTGTGCCCCATAATCTCCTATTGCCTGGGGGAGCCCCATAATCTGTTATTGTCCAGGTCCCCATAATCTCCTATTGCCCATGTGCCCCATAATCTCCTATTGCCTGGGGGTCCCATAATCTCCTATTGCCCAGGGTCCCCATAATCTCCTATTGCCCTTGGCCCCATAATCTCCTAATGCCGGGGGTTGCCCCATAATCTACTATTGCCCGTGTGCCCCATAATCTCCTATTGCCTGGGGTCCCCATAATCTCCTATTGCCCGGGGTCCCCATAATCTCCTATTGCCGTGGCCCCATAATATCCTATTGCCCGTGTGCCCCATAATCTCCTATTGGCCGGGGTCCCCATAATCTGTTATTGTCCAGGTCCCCATAATCTCCTATTGCCTGGGGGCTCCATAATCTCATATTGCCTGGGGTCCCCATAATCTCCTATTGCCCAGGGTCCCCATAATCTCCTATTGCCCGGTGTCCCCATAATCTCCTATTGCCCAGGGTCCCCATAATCTCCTATTGCCCGGGGTCCCCATAATCTCCTATTGCCCAGGGTCCCCATAATCTCCTATTGCCCGGGGTCCCCATAATCTCCTATTGCCCAGGGTCCCCATAATCCCCTATTGCCTGGGGTCCCCATAATCTCCTATTGACGGGGTGCCCCATAATATTCTATTGCCCGTGTGCCCCATAATCTCCTATTGCCCCGGGGAGCCCCATAATCTGTAATTGTCCAGGTCCCCATAATCTCCTATTGCCTGGGGGCCCCATAATCTCATATTGCCTGGGGTCCCCATAATCTCCTATTGCCCGGGGTCCCAATAATCTCCTATTCCCCGTGGCCCCATAATCTCCTATTGCCGGGGTTGCCCCATAATCTCCCATTGCCTGGGGGCCCCATAATCTCCTATTGCCCAGGGTCCCCATAATCTCCTATTGCCCTTGGCCCCATAATCTCCTATTGCCGGGGGTTGCCCCATAATCTACTATTGCCCGTGTGCCCCATAATCTCCTATTGCCTGGGGTCCCCATAATCTCCTATTGCCCGGGGTCCCCATAATCTCCTATTGCCGTGGCCCCATAATATCCTATTGCCCGTGTGCCCCATAATCTCCTATTGCCCCGGGGAGCCCCATAATCTGTTATTGTCCAGGTCCCCATAATCTCCTATTGCCTGGGGGCTCCATAATCTCATATTGCCTGGGGTCCCCATAATCTCCTATTGCCCAGGGTCCCCATAATCTCCTATTGCCCGGGGTCCCCATAATCTCCTATTGCCCAGGGTCCCCATAATCTCCTATTGCCCGGGGTCCCCATAATCTCCTATTGCCCAGGGTCCCCATAATCCCCTATTGCCTGGGGTCCCCATAATCTCCTATTGCCGTGGCCCCATAATCTCCTATTGCCGGGGTGCCCCATAATATCCTATTGCCCGTGTGCCCCATAATCTCCTATTGCCCCGGGGAGCCCCATAATCTGTTATTGTCCAGGTCCCCATAATCTCCTATTGCCTGGGGGCCCCATAATCTCATATTGCCTGGGGTCCCCATAATCTCCTATTGCCCGGGGTCCCAATAATCTCCTATTGCCCGTGGCCCCATAATCTCCTATTGCCCCGGGGAGCCCCATAATCTCCTATTGCCTGGGGTCCCCATAATCTCCTATTGCCAGGGGTCCCCATAATCTCCTATTGCCCGTGGCCCCATAATCTCCTATTGCCGGGGTTGCCCCATAATCTCCCATTGCCTGGGGGCCCCATAATCTCCTATTGCCGGGGGTTGCCCCATAATCTCCTATTGCCCGTGTGCCCCATAATCTCCTATTGCCTGGGGTCCCCATAATCTCCTATTTCCCGGGGTCCCCATAATCTCCTATTGCCCGGGGTCACCATAATCTCCTATTGCCCAGGGGCCCCATAATATCCTATTGCCCCGGGGAGCCCCATAACCTGTTATTGTCCAGGTCCCCATAATCTCCTATTGCCCGTGTGCCCCATAATCTCCTATTGTCTGGGGGTCCCATAATCTCCTATTGTCCGGGGTCCCCATAACCTCCTATTGCCTGGGGGTCCCATAATCTCCTATTGCCCGGGGGCCCCATGAGTTGTCAGTCCGCCCCTGCATATGAGCGCTGCAGCACAAATGGCTGATGCCGAGTCAACTGTTTGAAAATACAACTAATGGTGTATTTACAAATCCAGAGCTGCGATAATTTAATGGCGTTTACATCTGCCCCGGCGGTCGGCGGACTTTTTGGGAGGAAACCCGGAACAGCTGGCGTGAAAAAGGCACACGGAGCGCGGGCGGGGACATAAAAGCGAGGCTATCTATAGCTTATATGGGGCCCGCTCTGATTTTAAACAGGCATGGCACTAATAAACATCGTAACTCTCAGGCTCACTGTCTCCCACATCTGTCCCCTTTTCACTGCGCTATTCCCAGCAGAGCGCCGGCTTCCGATACGACGTGTCAGAAGGAGAAAAAGCCGCGGAGGTCCCAGAACTGTTCCCGGTGCCGCAATGATGGATTGCCTTATGCTAATCCCGGCTATTATAAGAGAGTCAGAAATAAGCCTGCGTCACGGCGAATCCGCCCCCCCCCCCCAGTGACCTTGGACGCGGCTCGCGCGTCCTTCTTTTTTTTTTTACACAATATTCAACATAAATAATGTATATTCTTCAAATGTATTTAATAGGATGATACAAACGTGGGATCGGCGCGCCCCGTCAATCACCGCGCGACCCGGCGCCCCCCCTCCTAGGTTGGCGTTAGGGATTTCGGCGTGCCGGTGACAGATGAATCGCCAGCCGTGTTTTATTCACTTTACTTATTGCTTCATAAATTGTCTTCCCGGATCACATTAATCTGATCCGAAGGCTGACATCTACCAACCAGCTGATCGCATTACAATTCCGGGCCCCCGGGGGGCGCGCGGGGGACCCACCGGATAGACATACATCAATTCACGGACAAGTCGTGATTTCCCAGCCTGCAGAAATCCGACGTTTCCTTTTTTCTGAAACCGATGTGCGTCGGGGGGCGAAACGCGCACGTAAAACGCGGTAATCTGTTGATTCAGGATCGTTTTTAACCACTTCAGCCTCGGACCATATTGCTGGTCAACGACCGGCCCGCTTTTTGCGATTCGGCACTGCGTCGCTTTAAGTGACAATTGCACGGTCGTGCGACGTGGCTCCCAAACAAAATTGGCGTCCTTTTTTTCCCACAAATAGAGCTTTCTTTTGGTGGTATTTGATCACCTCTGCGGTATTTAGTTTTTGCGCTATAAACAAAAATAGAGCGACAATTTGGAAAAAAAATTCAATTTTTTTACTTTTTGCTGTAATAAATATCCCCAAAAATATATAAAAAAAACGATTTTTTTCCTCAGTTTAGGCCGATACGTATTCTTCTACATATTTTTGGTAAAAAACTGGCAGCAATTGATGGGGCACACTGGCGGCAATTGATGGGACACAATTGGGCGGCAATTGATGGGGCACACTGGCAGCAATTAATGGGGCACAACGACTGCAATTGATGGGGCACAGTAGAGCAATTGATGGGGCACCCTGGCAGCAATTGATGGGGCACACTGGCAGCAATTGATGGGGCACACTGGCAGCAATTGATGGGGCACAATGGCGCCAATTGATGGGGCACAGTAAAGCAATTGATGGGGCATAGTAGAGCAATTGATGGGGCACAAAGACAGCAACTGATGGGGCATACTGGCAGCAATTGATAGGGCACGCTGGCAGCAATTGATGGGGCACAATGGCAGCAATTGATGGGTACAGTAGCTGTGTTTGATGGCACAGTGGTGTCAATTTATGGGCACACTGGCTGCAATTGATGGGGCACACTGGCTGCAATTGATGGGGCACACTGGCTGCAATTGATGGGGCACAATGGCTGCAATTGATGGGGCACAGTGGCGGCAATTGATGGGCACAGTAGCTGCTTTTGATGGCACAGTGGCTGTGCTTGATGGGCACAGTGGCTGCAACTGATGCTTTTTTTCAGTTTGTTTGCTCCCCCCCCCAAAAAAAATTTGAGCACCAGCCGCCACTGCTGCTTGGCGATGGTCTTGTAGCCCATTCCAGCCCTGTGTAGGTCTACAACCTTGCACAGAGGCTAGCTGCGGCACAAAGGCAACGATTCAGGATTACTGCAATAGATATTACCCAACTTCTAAAGGGACACTGCAGCTTAGAACACTGGGAATGCACCAGGTGACAATAATGAACCAGACCCTCCTATTCAGAATCAGTTTGCAAAGGAAAAAATCTAAACAAAGTTTGTTAAATCCTCAACAATGTACATTGATGACCCAGAGGGGATTGTTTTTTTTTTGTTTTTGTTTTTCTCTAAAAAGGTCAAAAATCTAAAGTGGAGTAACCCTTTTAGGACAGCTTGGGTGGGGGCGGGGGCGGGGCAGAGCTTAGACTTTTGAGCTGAAGTCAGAATTTGCATAATCAAGCGCCCCCAGTTTTCAGGGCTCACAGGGGTGCTCATCTACAGGTCCATGCAAGCACACCCAGGTGCCTGCTTTAGATTCCTGCAATCGGTTTTAGATCTCCAATCCAAGTGCAGGTGTACGCTAAGCATTTCCTTTCTTCTTTTTTTGGAAATGGCATTCAAAAAAAAAAAAAAAGCATTTCAGCTTAATTAATGAAGACATAACCGCTCTGCTTTGTATTCCATGGGGAGATTTCACTGGCATTGAAAGGAAAAGTGTTAATCAGATGGAGTCCGGCGAGCTAATAAAAGGGATTTTTTGGGCCGGTGCCAAGGCATTGTTTGTTCTCCGGCTCGGGGAAGTGCCCGGAAAAGATGCCGCGGCGCGCATACCGTTGACATGGCAATGCTGATTAGCACTTCGAAGATTTGATTATACATTAGGAACGATTATTACTGGCGTGAAGGGGGGGGCGGGGGGGCTTGAAGATTTCCCAGTTTTTAAAAATGTCATGAGCACGCCATACGGACCGAAGAGACCCCAATTGCGATAAAGCTGAACTTCAGGCAGATGCAAAAAACACAAATAAATATAATAATTAACACATCATTAAATATATATATTTTTTTAAATACAGTGGAACCTTGAAATACGAGCATAATCCAGGAGAATCCTTGTAATCCAAAGCACTTGCATATCAAAGCGAGTTTCCCCATAGAAGTCAATGGAAATGAAAATAATTAGTCCCACATGACTTCTATAGCATGCAATACCGCATGTGGCCATAGGTGGGGGGGTGCTGGAGAGACTTGGAAATACTCGTAGACCGTTCGGCTGCATTCGAAAACCCTTGGAACACTCGGGAACGGCTCCGGCGCCCCGTCACCTCTGGCAAAATGCGGTACTGCACACCGCAGAGACTTGAATCCCGCTCGACGACGCGAGTTAAAAAACTTTAAATTTAAAAAAATAATTGTTTGCGTCTTTGAATTTGATTGACAGCAGCGGGAGCCAATGGCTGCGCTGCCATCAATCTATCCAATGAAGAGCGGAGAAGCTGTGGAAAGAGCGACACAGGATCGTGCCCACAGAAATTGGGGGCTCAGGTAAATAAAACAGGGAGGCCAGACACAGCGGGGTGTTTTTTCACCTTAATGCATAGGATGCATTAAGGTGACAAAACACGAGGGTTTACAACCCCTTTAATTCCCTATTGTCACACAGCTGGGTGGGCTGAGGGCGTAGTGCTCTGCGCCCCGAGCCCACCCCTTTTTCAAGCCAATTGGAGCCTCAGGCTCTAATCATGTGCTTCTAAAAAAAAAAAAAAACACATTGGAATCCATGCGTCCGGCACCCTGCATGTAGATTAGGGGGCTGGACTCATCGATTAAGGGGTTGTCACTGCCAAAGAACATTTGGATTGTGTCAAAAATGCTAATTATTTTATTATTATTAAATATATTATATTATTATTATACAGGATTTATATAGCGCCAACAGTTTATCAATTTTTTCAATACCCTCCTTAATGATGGCACCAATTAATGTAAGTCAAATAAAACTAAACAAACGTATTTACAAAACTGCCCAACTAAGGACCTCCTTCCTGCAATCCCTCCGCACTCCAATCTAGAAATAGATGTTATCCAATCCTCGTTATTATTAAGGTTTCCTCTATGATAAAATCTGCGGCTGAACTTTAGAAGAAATAGCTGTGGAGCTGACAGCAGACCTCTGGAGTCCCCGGGATCTCAGTGGTCCCCTGGCCTTTGCAGAGTGATTCTTGGAAGGGTGAGATAAGGAAAGGGGGGAGAGATCTGCCCGGGAGGGGTCAGGGAAGGGTCCTGGCTGGTGTACAGTGTGACCCTGTACAGTAATTTCTCATATATCAATGGGCTGGGAGCTGGAGGGTGACCCCGGGGTCATACAAGCCGGGTTCATTCTCTGATCAGAGGCGCCTTTTCTATGGGAATGCCGGACGGATCCTGAATTCCAAGAGCTGAATCGGATAAAAGAACACGTCTGATGGAACCACTCAGTGGTCCCGTATATTCGTGCAGCAAGATCTTACGTTAAGAATTGCTATGGCCATGGAGTCTCACTAATACCCGTCCTTAAAGTGGTTGTAAACCCTCTACAACCACTTTAACCTACAGGTAAGCCTAGATTAAGGCTTACCTGTAGGTGCAAGAAATATCTCCCAAACCTAAAAAGGCAAAAAATAGCGGCACCCATGTCTGCGGCGCATGCCGTTTACATCTAATTCAATATGATTTTTACAAATATATAATAATATATAACAAATTAAACTGATATTTAATAATATAATATTCAATATTACTAATGTACAATAATATACATTTTTTTAATGTTTTTTATATATATCAACGTATTATATATGTTATCATGGTAATTATGTATTTATATAATATAATAATATGACATAATTATATATATATATATATATATATATATATATATATATATATATATATATATATATATATATAGTTTAATATATTTTTTATTAATATATCATATATTTACTATACATTACACATTTAGAATATTTAATACTTTGTTTAATATGTAATATTATATGCTTGTATTAACAAATTTGACATGTTATATACAGTATTTTATTCTATATATTTATTATACATTTATATTATTATAGCTATATTATATAATTATATTACCTTATTATATACTATATATGATATCATGTTAAATATATACATATATTATATTATATTTTTTATTAACATATAATATATCATATACAGTATTTTCATTATATCTTACACATTTTAAATATTCAATATTTTGTTTATTATGTAATATTATTCACTTGTATTAACCTTTTACATATGCTATATACTGTACAATATTCTATTATATATATAAAAAATGCAATTCATTATTAATATGTATATATATATTAATTATATCAACTTATATACAATATGTTATCTTAATGATATATATTTTATATAATATACTTTTTTATTAAAACATAAAATATCATGTATTATAGATTTACTGTACCTTACACATTTATATTATTTAATATGCAATTATGTAATATTTTACACTTGTATAAACTTTTTACATATGCTATATACTGTACAATATTCTACTTATGTATGTATATATATATATTTATATATATATATATATATACAGTGGGGAAAATAAGTATTTGAACACCCTGCTATTTTGCAAGTTCTCCCACTTGGAAATCATGGAGGGGTCTGAAATTGTCATCGTAGGTGCATGTCCACTGTGAGAGACATAATCAAAAAAAAAATCCAGAAATCACAATGTATGATTTTTTTAACTATTTATTTGTATGATACAGCTGCAAATAAGTATTTGAACACCTGAGAAAATCAATGTTAATATTTGATACAGTAGCCTTTGTTTGCAATTACAGAGGTCAAACGTTTCTTGTAGTTTTTCACCAGGTTTGCACACACTGGAGGAGGGATTTTGGCCCACTCCTCCACACAGATCTTCTCTAGATCAGTCAGGTTTCTGGGCTGTCGCTGAGAAACACGGAGTTTGAGCTCCCTCCAAAGATTCTCTATTGGGTTTAGGACTGGAGACTGGCTAGGCCACGCCAGAACCTTGATATGCTTCTTACAGAGCCACTCCTTGGTTATCCTGGCTGTGTGCTTCGGGTCATTGTCATGTTGGAAGACCCAGCCTCGACCCATCTTCAAAGCTCTAACTGAGGGAAGGAGGTTGTTGCCCAAAATCTCGCAATACATGGCCCCGGTCATCCTCTCCTTAATACAGTGCAGTCGCCCTGTCCCATGTGCAGAAAAACACCCCCAAAGCATGATGCTACCACCCCCATGCTTCACAGTAGGGATGGTGTTCTTGGGATGGTACTCATCATTCTTCTACCTCCAAACACGGTTAGTGGAATTATGACCAAAAAGTTCTATTTTGGTCTCATCTGACCACATGACTTTCTCCCATGACTCCTCTGGATCATCCAAATGGTCATTGGCAAACTTAAGACGGGCCTTGACATGTGCTGGTTTAAGCAGGGGAACATTCCGTGCCATGCATGATTTCAAACCATGACGTCTTAGTGTATTACCAACAGTAACCTTGGAAAGGGTGGTCCCAGCTCTTTTCAGGTCATTGACCAGCTCCTCCCGTGTAGTCCTGGGCTGATTTCTCACCTTTTTTAGGATCATTGAGACCCCACGAGGTGAGATTTTGCATGGAGCCCCAGTCCGAGGGAGATTGACAGTCATGTTTAGCTTCTTCCATTTTCTAATGATTGCTCCAACAGTGGACCTTTTTTCACCAAGCTGCTTGGCAATTTCCCCGTAGCCCTTTCCAGCCTTGTGGAGGTGTACAATTTTGTCTCTAGTGTCTTTGGACAGCTCTTTGGTCTTGGCCATGTTAGTAGTTGGATTCTTACTGATTGTATGGGGTGGACAGGTGTCTTTATGCAGCTAATGACCTCAAACAGGTGCATCTAATTTAGGATAATAAATGGAGTGGAGGTGGACATTTTAAAGGCAGACTAACAGGTCTTTATGGGTCAGAATTCTAGCTGATAGACAGGTGTTCAAATACTTATTTGCAGCTGTATCATACAAATAAATAGTTAAAAATTCATAAATTGTGATTTCTGGAATTTTTTTTTTGATTATGTCTCTCACAGTGGACATGCACCTACGATGACAATTTCAGACCCCTCCATGATTTCCAAGTGGGAGAACTTGCAAAATAGCAGGGTGTTCAAATACTTATTTTCCCCACTGTATATAAATATGTAATTCATTATGACTATATATATATATATATATATATATATATATATATATGTAATTCATTATGACTAATATATATATATATATATATATATATATATATATATATATATATGTGTGTAATTCATTATGACTATATATATATATATATATATATATATATATATATATATATACACACATACATGCAGTATTTATTAATTATATCAACTTATATACAGTATGTTATCCTAATGATATATATTTTGCATGATATACTTTTTATTAATATATAAATTATATATATTAATAAAATAAAATTATAATATATTTATTATACCTCACACATTTATATTATTTAATATGCATTTTATTTTTCTTATGTACCTATTATATATGTTATGTACTGTATTATTATATAACATATCATAAATGATATATTGATTATACATTATATATTTATAATATTTAATATATATTTTGCACATAGCCCCTCCTAGCTGGGTATATTGTTAGATAAATCTTACCAGGAACAAGTGGCGAGGGTGGCGGGCCTTTCCACACACCTTCATCAGCGTGCCTTCTTTAACGAACGCCTGTGACAACAGAAATCGGTGTGAAAAACTTTAACAAGCCGCGGACTGAACCATTCTCACATTACCTGACCCTGTGCCTCGGGACCCGACACTCTCAAATCCCAATTAACACTAAAAATAGAATTGTTCATCTTTATTCCTGTAGAAATAGTCACCACCTGAGTATTCGGTGAGAATTGTGGTACGTCAACCATGTCAACCTGCTTTTTTTTTTTTTTTTTAAGTTGTTTTTATTGTAATTTCAAGGTAAAAAAAAAACAATCCATGAATTTACAGATCTACGTCTTGGGAGATGACGATGGCGGCGTGACCAGAATAAATGTCAGTCCCCCTAGAAGTGTATGGTGGATGATTGAGAGGTAAACCACCTCCGATATAGAAAGACACCCCAATACACAATTATAGGAAGGGTCAATGCGCCCGCGCTGAGGCGCACCACAAGGTATATATATATCCTGTGAATTGTGGCACGCCATGTTTAAAAAAAATGCGCAAGTTTTTAATTTCGTTGCTGGGGCTTCCTTAACTTAAAGTGTATCTCTAGTCAAAACTTTTTTCTTTTACATTTTGGATAGAGTAGGAAAGGGTTAGACCCTCTGTCAGATTTTTATTGCTGTCTGTTTTCCATTTGTCCTGGTGACCATTGTTACTTAAAAAAAGAAAATAAATCCAAAACTTAAAGAGGTTGTAAAGCCTCATGGTTTTGCAACTTAATGCATTCTATGCATTAAAGCGGTGTTCTGCCCCTCCCCCCCCCCCCCCCAAAAAAAAAAAAACAGCAGTTACAAATACTAAGACACTTACCTGTCTTGGAGTCCAGCGATGTCGGCCCCCGCAGCTGATGTTTCCACCAGCTGGCGGGTGCTGCCGCCGCCATTGTGGCTGAGGGTGCCCCGCAGTGTAGCCATGCCGGGAACCCTACTGAGCATGTGCGAGGGCCCGTTCCTCTCTCCTACTGGCCTGGTGGCCGAGGGAGGAGGAGGAAGCCCCCTGGTGATGTCACGGGCCACGGCCTGGACTCCCAGAAGTGGGAAAGGATACCTGTCAAAGACAGGTATCCTGTCCCTCCTGTCCCTCCCCGAAAGGTGCCAATTGTGGCACTGGAGGGGGGGGGGGGACACACCAGGTCAGCAGAAGTTCCACTTTTGGGTGGAACTCCGCTTTAAGGTGAAAAACCTTCTGTGCTGCAGCTCCCCCCACCCCTCTGACGTGTTCTTACCTGAACCCGATCGGTTCCAGCGATGTGCACAAGCTTAGCGACTCCAGCCACTGTCTCTATCCTAATTGGACAGATTAAAAGCCGTTGGCTCCCGCTGCTGTCAATAAAATCCAGTGACACGGAGCAGGGGGAAGGGGCAGCGCGGGTCCCCCTCGGGGAAATCAGCTCTCCGTGGGGGTCACCCAATTAAGAAGAGGGGCCAGAAGTGCCAGCAGGGCACCACAGGAGAAGAGGATCGGGGCTGCTCTGTGCCAAACGATTGCACAGAGCAGTATAGGCATGTTTGTTATTTTTATATAAAAAACAAAAACGGGGGTTTAAACCCCTTTAAGATCTGTCACCAAAAACAAGAAGTCAGGGGAGGGGGCAGTCTAATCACTGTAAGAGATTTTCTATAACATTCCTTTGTATCTCTGGGACAGGACGTGAAGGAAAATGTCCTAAATGGTACACAGATAGCAAAAAAAAAAATACATTCCCTTCCCTACACTATCCAATTTTTTATTTATGTTTTGTAAAATGTTGTTACACACACACTTAAAATACCATGCACATTAACATGCATACAGTGACACTCTTCAGTAGACCCAAATGGGCCCTTTCACACTTAAAGGTGTGTTAATGCATTATCATTATCATTGGGCTGACACTTCATTATCACCACAACAGATGTAAATCTGTGCATGGCACTTTACCAATCCAATGTGCAGTATATATATTGTGGTTCACTGCGGTGCATTGTGCTCTACTGTACAATGTGTTGGGGTGCCATTCACAATCAATGACATTGCAATAATTGTCACATAGAGTGTGAATGGACCTTCTGAGAAATAAGCATGAGCTTGGCTTCAGTCTAAATCCATGTTCTGCCAAACCTGGAATAAATCTGTTAGTGCTGGTCCAATCAGCTGTGGCCATGGTGTGGTGATGCTTGTGACACCATTGACCTAATATAGGCACATAGTCATATTAGGCCGATGACATCACAAGCATCAATGTAGCCATAATAGGTCAATGATGTCATGAGCATCTGGGTACCCATAGCTCATCTAAGATGTCATGAGCATCCATGTGGCCATATTAGGTCAATAATGGTCACTTGTGCGGCCTTATTAGGTCAGTGAGGTCAAGAGCATCAAGGTGGTCATATTAGGTCAATGATATCACAAGCATCCATGAAGCCATATTAGGTAAATTATGTCATGAGAATCCATGTAGCCACATAGCTCAAAGATGTGATTATCATCTGTGTGGCCTTATTATGTCAATGATGTCATGAGCATCCATGTGGCCTTATTAGGTCAATGGTACAAGTATTCATGTGGCCACATAGTTCAAAGATGTGATGATAATCTATGTGGCCTTACTAGGTCAATGATGTCATGAGCATCCATGTAGCCACATACAGTAGTTCAAAGATGTCACCATCATCTGTGTGACCTTATTAGGTGAATGGGATCAAGGGTATCAAGGTGGTCTTATTAGGTCAATGATGTCAAAAGCATCCAGGAAGCCTTATTAGGTCAATGATGTCATGAGAATCCATGTGGCCATATCAGGTCAATGATTTCATGACCATTCATGTGGCCACATAGTTCAAAGATATCATCATCATCTGTGTGACCTTATTAGGTCAATGAGGTCAATGAGCTCAAGAGCATTAAGGTGGTCTTATTAGGTCAAGGATGTCACAAGCATCCATGAAGCCATATTAGGTCAATGATGTCATGAGAATCCATGTGGCCATATCAGGTCAATGATGTCATGAGAATCCATGTGGCCATATCAGGTCAATGATGTCGTGAGAATCCATGAAGCCATATCAGGTCAATGATGTTGTGAGAATCCATGTGGCCATATCAGGTCAATGATGTAATGAGAATCCATGTGGCCATATCAGGTCAATGATGTCGTGAGAATCCATGTGGCCATATCAGGTCAATGATGTCGTGAAAATCCATGTGGCCATATCAGGTCAATGATGTCATGAGCATTTATGTGTTCAAATATGTGATTATCGTCGGTGTGGCCTTATTAGGTCAATGTTGTCATGAGCATCCATGAAGCCATATCAGGTCAATGATGTTGTGAGAATCCATGTGGCCATATCAGGTCAATGATGTAATGAGAATCCATGTGGCCATATCAGGTCAATGATGTCGTGAGAATCCATGTGGCCATATCAGGTCAATGATGTCGTGAAAATCCATGTGGCCATATCAGGTCAATGATGTCATGAGCATTTATGTGTTCAAATATGTGATTATCGTCGGTGTGGCCTTATTAGGTCAATGTTGTCATGAGCATCCATGAAGCCATATCAGGTCAATGATGTTGTGAGAATCCATGT
Source organism: Rana kukunoris (assembly GCA_029574335.1). NCBI lineage: Eukaryota > Metazoa > Chordata > Amphibia > Anura > Ranidae > Rana > Rana kukunoris. The sequence goes on along the minus strand of CM056055.1, from coordinate 17,060,119 downwards.
GGCCATATCAGGTCAATGATGTAATGAGAATCCATGTGGCCATATCAGGTCAATGATGTCGTGAGAATCCATGTGGCCATATCAGGTCAATGATGTCGTGAAAATCCATGTGGCCATATCAGGTCAATGATGTCATGAGCATTTATGTGTTCAAATATGTGATTATCGTCGGTGTGGCCTTATTAGGTCAATGTTGTCATGAGCATCCATGAAGCCATATTAGGTCAATGATGTCACAAGCATCCATGAAGCCATAGTAGATCAAAAATATGAAGGGCATGCATGTTTCTATACTGAGTCAATTTTATCACAAACATCCGTGTGGCCATATCAGGCCAATGATGTCATGAGCATCCATGTGGCCACATAGTTCAAAGATGTGATTATCATCTTTGTGACCTTATTAGGTCAATGAGGTCAAGAGTATCAAGGTGGTCATATTAGGTCAATGATATCACAAGCATCCATGAAGCCATATTGGGCCAATGATGTCATGAGCATTCATGTGGCCACATAGTTCAAAGATGTGATTATGATCTGTGTGGCCTTACTAGGTCAATGATGTCATGAGCATTATTGAAGCTATAAAAGATCAAAAATGTCATGAGCACATGTTTCTATACTGGGTCAATTATGTCACGAACATCCATGTGACTACATTAGTTTAAAGATTTCATGAGCATCCATGTGGCCATATAAAGCCAATGATGTCACAAGCATTCACGGCCTCATATTAGGTCAATGATCTCATAAGCATTCACGTGGCCATGTTAGGTCGTTGATATCCCCAGCATCCACGTGCCCATATTAGGTCAATGATCTCATAAGCATTCACATGGCCATGTTAGGTCATTGATGTCCCCAGCATCCATGTGGCCATTTTAAGTCAATAATGTCATGGCCATCCTGGCCCCCCTTATCTACGCTCAGCCAAGTTGCAAGGGATGCCCCAGCCATGGCTTATTGCCATGAACAGCTTCCTTCTGGTCATGGCTGCACATAGGTTGGGAACAAAACCCAAGCTCATCCTTACTCAGAAATAACATTTGTATTTTTTTGTTTCCTGAGAAAAAAAAGAAAGGAAAACGATCTCTGGGAGTTTTTCTTGAATGATGAATTTGCTATTGATCCGTACGTCAGAAATATTGCACTTACTCTTCCCGGCTGCAGCAGGCTGCCCTGTCCCCTGACGCTGTACTCGATCTGAACCAACTTCTGTAGATTTTCCTTCAACACACACAACAGAGGAGACAATTAATGAACTGGCTTCACAAAAGAGACTGAAAATAACACCTGCAAATGATATTTTAATTGCTTGGCACTCTGGTAAGACGGCATAAATCACTTACGATCGCCGGCGCAGTTACAAAAAAAAAAAACGCAGAGTTGGTCAGCAGAAGACATTTTTGTCTTTTTTTTTTTTGCTTTAAGGCATTCATTACAACCTTAACACAACGATGGAGGTTTAGTTGGCGCTGTGACAGGAAGATGGCGTTGTGTGAAACCCGCCGCTCACCGCTAAGCGCTATTTCTAGCACCCGCTTGGGCTCACAGAATAACCGCTGGCTGTCGTAAGAAAACAAATTATGTTTAATTAGCTTCAAAAAATTGTTTTGTTTACTGTGCATCCCATTTGAATACCTCCCTCCGTCAAAGAGGTTCCACAACGCCGCGAGCCGATATTAATGCAAAATCCGATCGCAAGGGGGGAAAAAAGAGATGAATATCTTATCACTGTGCAAAGTTTATAATGGATATATTATGCTTTATAATAACTGTGTGATCCATTTGCCTGGAATTTTGAATATTGTGAGTTGCTGCACATCTTTTCTCTTTTATATTACTAGAATTGGTACAATTTCTTTAAAAATATATATATATATTATAAAAGATACATTGAAAGTAAGAATCTATGCTTGAGCTCCAGTCCTTTGGTTTTGCTTAAGCCAAGACGTCACCAGTCTGCTGCAGGCAGGTGGTAGCATTTCCACAGTCTCCTCTCCTCCAGGGACCAGACTACAACATTATAACTTTTTAGCCAGTCACAAGGTGAGAGGTTACAGCAGGGGCTGATCTGTGCTAGGCAATTATGAATACAGCAAAGAACTGCACAGTCACCACAGTCTGTGCCCATTATGAGGGGTTCTTACTATTCATGAGTTGAGTTCCCAGGTCTACACACCTGCTGTGCCCATTATGAGGAGTTCCCACCATCCCTGTGCTGAGTTCCTGAGTCTTTACACCTGCTGTGCCCATTATGAGGGGCTCCCACCATTCCTGTGCTGAGTTCCCGGGTCTGTACATCTGCTGTGCCCATTATGAGGGGTTCCCACCATCCCTGTGCCGAGTTCCCGGGTCTGTACACCCGCTGTGCCCATAATGAAGGGTCAGCCACCATTCCTGTGCTGTGCTGAGTTCCTGGGTCTGTACACCTGACGTGCTCATTATGAGGGGTTCCCACCATCCCTGCGATGAGTTCCCAGGTCTGTACACCTGATGTGCCCATTGTGAGGGGTTCCCACCATCCCTACGCTGAGTTCCTGGGTCTGTACACCCACTGTGCTTATAATGAGGGGTTCCCACCATCCATGTGCTGAGTTCCCGGGTCTGTACACCCACTGTGCCCATAATGAGGGGTTCCCACCATCCCTACGCTGAGTTCCTGGGTCTGTACACCCACTGTGCCCATTATGAGGGGTTCCCACCATCCCTACGCTGAGTTCCTGGGTCTGTACACCCACTGTGCCCATAATGAGGGGTTCCCACCATCCCTACGCTGAGTTCCTGGGTCTGTACACCCACTGTGCCCATAATGAGGGGTCATCACCATTCCTGTGCTGAGTTCCCGGGTCTGTACAACTAATGTGCTCATTATGAGGGGTTCCCACCATCCCTGCAATGATTTCCCGGGGTCTGTACACCTGATGTGCCCATTATGAGGGGTTCCCACCATCCCTGCGCTGAGTTCCTGGGCATGTACACCCGCTGTGCCCATTATGAGGGGTCCCCACCCTGCTAAGCATTATACTACTGTCATGTAATATGAAAAAGGTGAAGTTGAGATAAAAGCAGCGGGTGCGAATCATTTGATTTCAGTGGAATGGAAGGCCTGTCCTCATCTGATGTCAGTATGGATCTGGGCAGATTATTGATCAGCGGGGGAGAAAATATCCAGGCTGAGTAGAAATATCACTTCCTGCTCTCCCGATGGGGGCGACATGTTAGAACGCTTGAAATTTCTCATAGCTGACAGCAAACCTCTGGAGGAAATCAGACTTACAGGATTTCTCAGAGTCCGGAGACTATTTAAAGATAAAGTACAAATATAATAAGAACAGAAAAGCGATGAATGATGAAGGCTCAAAAACGTCTGTCAGAGATTTTATATGAAACATTTATATGTGTGTGTCGATATAGTATATATACAGTGGTGCTCATAAGTTTACATACCCTGGCAGAAGTTATAAATTATTGGCCATTTTTCAGAGAATATGAATGATAAACACAAAGGTGCTGGATCCACAAAGCATTACGACGGCGTATCTCCATCTCCAAAACAAGATACGCTGGAATTACGCTAAGATACGAATGGTGTAAGTCTATTACGCTGTCGTATCTTAGTTGCATATTTACGCTGGCCGCTAGGGGCGCTTCCTTAGATGTTGAGCGTAAAATATGCAAATGAGATAGATACGCCGATCCACGAACGTACGTACGCTCGGCGCATTCTTTTTACGTCATTTGCGTAAGCGTATGTCCGGTGTTAAGTTACCCCTGCTGTATAGAGGCGTACGCAATGTTAAGTATGGACGTTGGGACAGCGTTGAATTTTCCGTCGTTTACATAAAACGTTCGCGAATAGGGCTTTGCGTAAGTTACGTTCACGTCGAAAGCATTGACTATTTGCGACGTGATTTCGGTGCATGCGCAGTCAAAAAAAACGTCATTTACGTCGGGTCACAAATAATTTAAATAAAACATGCCCACCTCTTCCCCATTTGAATTAGATGCGCGTACGCTGGCCCATTTATGCAGACAGGACCAATTGGATTTCCCCCAGAATAACGAGACACAGCTCTGTTCTCTGGTTCCAAATGGACAGGTTTTAATGACAAACTCAGGCTCTTTTTATACACCAAAAAGCATGCTGCAGTAATAAAGAGACAATGACACACTCCACCCACAACATCATAAAATGGTTCCTAACGAGTCCCTCTCAATCCACATCTTAGCCAGACATTCTGACTCTGCGATAAGCTATTCTCACCTGCTACACAATACACATTCCTTTGTAAACATAAGTCAGATGTCTGACCTTTATAGGGTGCTAATTCACATCACATATTATCATCAATAGACTTTCACACAATACAGTGTCAATTAGCATAGAACAATGAAATATCTTAGGAGCCAGACTTAATTAACACCTTAACAGTATGTGTCCCCACATTGAATGAATCCCACTATTTTTGACCTGTTGAGTTCAGAATCAACAACCAGTAATATTTCAAGATATCCTGCAATATATTGTGAATTATCATTATTGTCCCATCTCATGTAATTCAAAATATAATTTCTCAGTCATCCTATGCCCCTATTGGACATAGGATGACCCTAGACACAAGAGTCATTGGTGAAGCTGAAACAGGAGTACCCTGCATCCTTCCAGAGCTTCTGGGTCCCACTGGCCATTCTGTTACAGGGATATACAAAGTTATCCAAGGAATTGAGAATGCCAATCAGCAGTGTTCAAACTCGAATCATGAAGTGGAAAATGAGGGGTTCTGTTGAAACCAAACCACGGTCAGGAAGACCAACTAAAATTTCAGCCACAACTGCCAGGAAAATTGTTCGGGATGCAAAGAAAAACCCACAAATAACTTCAGGTAAGTGGACATTTTAAGATGCACAATAAGGAGGCACTTGAAGAAAGATGGGCTGCATGGTTGAGTCACCAGAAGAAAACCATTACTATGTAAATGCCACAAAGTATCCCACTTACAATACGCCAAACAGCACAGAGACAAGACTCAAACCTTCTGCCACAGTCATTTGGAGTGATGAGACTAAAATTTAGCTTTTTGGCCACAGCCATAAAACGCAACATTTGAAGAGGAGACAACAAGGCCCATGATGAAAGCTCCAGCATCCCTACAGTGAAACACGGAGGTGGGTCGCTGATGTTCTGAGGATGTGTGAGCTACAAAGGCACTGGACATTTGGTCAAAATTGTTGGTAAGATGAATGCAGTATGTTATCAAAAAATACTGGAGGAACATTTCATTTATCCGCCAGGAAGCTGCGCATGGGACGTAGTTGGACATTAAAACATGACAATGATCCAAAACACAAGGCCAAGTCCACCTGTCATTGGCTACAGTAGAATAAAGTGAAGGTTCTGGAGTGGCCATCTCTGTCTCCTGACCTCAATATCATTGAGCCCCTCTGGGGAGATCTCAAACGTGCTGTTCATGCAAGACAGCCCAAGAATTTACAGGAACTGGAGGCTTTTTGCCAAGAGGAATGGGCAGCTTTACCATCTGAGAAGATAAAGAGACTCATCCAAAAAGACCACAAAAGACTTCAAGCTGGCACTGATGTTAAAGGGGGCAATACACAGGATTAGGTACTGGGGTATGTAAACTTTTGATCAGGGTCATTTGGGTAGTTTTTGTTGCTAATATGATGTAAAAAGAGTAAACACAGTTGATTGATAATAAATGGCTTCAGCCAAACACTAACCATGAGTGAAAAAAAAGTGTTTGTTATCTCTGAAAAATGGGCAAAAAAATCATAAATTCTGCCAGGGTATGTAAACTTATGAGCACAACTGTACACACACACACATTTTATCCATCTTTTTTTACATGCATTCTGAATTTCTTTAAAGCGCGGTTCCACTCGCAATTTTTTTTTTCTAAGTCGGCAGCTACAAACACTGTAGCTGCTGACTTTTAATAAGGACACTTATTTGTTCTAGGCGCCCACGATGTCGGCCCCCCGAAGCCGATCCCTCGATCGTGACAGATCCCAGCGCCGCCATCCTCACTAAGGGTAACAGGCAGTGGAGCCTTGCCTGTTTCCCTTAGTGAAACAGGCAAGGTTTCTATGGTTTATATGCACCAGTTTTTGCACTCTCCAGTTTAAGTAAATCAACCCCAATGTGTTTATGAATGAAGCCTATTTGCAGGCTTCATTCATAAACACATTGAGGTTTGGTAGGAACACCTGGAACACAGAGTGGGTCCCGGGTCCTTAAAAGAGCAAGTCCCAGGTTCTAGGAAGAGCGTGTCTCAGGTCCTAGGAAGAGCAGGTCTCAGGTCCTAGGAAGAGCACGTCTCAGGTCCTAGGAAGAGCACGTCTCAGGTCCTAGGAAGAGCACGTCTCAGGTCCTAGGAAGAGCACGTCTCAGGTCCTAGGAAGAACGGGTCTCAGGTTCTAGGAAGGGCGGGTTTTGGGTCCTAGGAAGGACGGGTCTCGGGTCCTAGGAAGGGCGGATCTCGGGTCCTAGGAAGGGCGGGTCTTGGATCCTAGGAAGGGCGGGTCTCGGGTCCTAGGAAGAGCGGGTCTCGGGTCCTAGGAAGAGCGGGTCTCTGGTCCTGGGAAGAGAGGGTCCTGAGTCCTAGGAAGAGCAGGTCTCAGGCTCTAGAAAGAACATGTCTCAGGTCCTAGAGAGAGCGTGTCTCAGGTCCTAGAAAGAGAAGGTCTAAGTTCCTAAGAAGAGTGGGTCTCAGGTCCTAGGAAGAGTGGGCCCCGGGTCCTAGGAAGAGCGGGTCTCAGGTCCTAAGAAGAGCGGGTCTTAGGTCCTGGGAAGAGCGGGCCACGAGTCCTAGGAAGAGCGGGTCTCAGTTTCTGGGAAGAGCGGGCCCCCGGGTACTAGGAAGAGCGTGTCTCAGGTCATAGGAAGAGTGGGTCTCAGGTCCTATGAAGAGCGGGTCCTGGGTCCTAGGAAGAGCAGGTCTCAGTTCCTAAGAAGAGTGTGTCTCAGGTCCTGGGAAGAGCGGCTCTCAGGTCCTAGGAAGAGCAGGTCTCAGTTCCTAAGAAGAGCGGGTCTCAGGTCCTAGGAAGAGTTGGCTCCGGGTCCTAGGAAGAGCGTGCCTCAGGTCCTAGGAAGAGCGGGTCTCAGGTCCTGGGAAGAGCGGGCCTAGAGTCCTAGGAGGAGCAGGTCTCAGGTCCTGGGAAGAGTGGGCCCCCGGGTTCTAGAAAGAGCGTGTCTCAGGTCCTAGGAGGAACGGGGCTCAGGTCCTAGAAAGAGAAGGCCCCGGTTTTTAGGAAGAGCAGGTCTCAGGTTCTAGAAAGAACAGGTCCTGGGTCCTAGGAAGAGCGAGTCTCGGGTTCTAGGAAGAGCAGGTTATAGGAAGAGCAGGTCTCAGGTCCTAGAAAGAGCAAGTCTCAGTTCCTAAGAAAAGAGGGTCTCAGGTCCTTGGAAGAGCATGTCTCAGATCCTGGGAAGAGCATGTCTCAGATCCTGGAAAGAGCGGGTTCTGGGAAGAGCGGGTCTCGGGTCCTGGGAAGAACGGGTCTCGAGTCCTGGGAAGAACGGGTGTCGGGTCCTGGGAAGAGCGGGTCACAGGAAGAGCAGGTGCAGCAGTTGGAGTTGAGGGGTTCAGACTACTGAACAGAATGCCGAAAATGGACATCAGAAAGTCACAAGGTCCTACAAACCAGCGTCTCCTTCATAAGGCCAGCAAGGCAAATTAGATCATAAAAACAAAGAAGCTGAGTGGTTGTTAGAAGGCAACACAGACAGTTAATTTTTCAGGTCCCTTTAAGCAAACGCCTTGTCACCATTTTTCATTATTTCTCAGCCGGCCGTGTTATTTTCCCAATGAACAAAGCCAATCAGTTGACCAGAAACGTTGACAACATTGAGACACGGGGACCTGTTATTTATATCAATGACAGGCCTACAAGACAGAGGCTTCCATTCCGTGTAGGCGAGAGGTACACTTGAACTGTGCAACTTTATCGATCAACTATTTTTCACAGGAACAAGATACAGTGACAAGCTGGAACTCACCCCGTGACGCATACTCTCATTAGCTCGGTCTGCGACTTCTGAGACAATGAGCAAGGCAGCTGTAATAAGAGAGATATATCATCGTTATCACTTCTGGCTGAGCAAGGGCTGCCCTTCCCCCATGGCACACAATCCGTTATCCAGGAACTCTTTTCATGGAGGGGCAAGAAACATAGAGCAATATTAAACCTTAAATAGTAAATATTCATAAAAAAACTGCAGTGATTGGTTAAAAATTTGCTTTAAAACTCCCAACTTCAGCTGAATTGTATTATTTAGTATTAGATAGATTGGGGCGAAATTAGAACCAATGTTGAATTTTCTATTGCTATCTGTATTGGCACTGGGGAGATTCCACCCCTCACTTCCTGTTTGATTGGACGCCTGTCACCTGGACAGGAAGTGATGGGAAATCTCCCCAGCGTTAAAAATTGATAGACTAAATGTTAGTTGCATCTTTGAACCCAGAGCTCCATACCACTCATGACCCCATCACCGAGCCCATTGCACTTAAACTAACAATTCCAGATTTGAACCCTGAAGAAGTCGAAGCATCCTGAAACACGTTGCCTCTTTATATATACAAAGTTACAAATAAAGTTAGGTTTTTCTTACAGTAGAAAGTTTAAGCTGTTCCAGAGCTCCATACCAAGCTTTTTCAGGGCTCCATACCGCATCACGCAGCCCATTGCCCTTAAACTAACAATTCCAGATTTGAACCCTGAAGAAGTGGAAGCACCCTGAAACATGTTGCCTCTTTATATATACAAAGTTACAAATAAAGTTAGGTTTTCCTTACAGTTGAAGGTTGGAAGTATTCCAGAGCTCCATACCACTCATGACCCCCATCACCCAGTTCATTGCACTTACACTAACAATTCCGGATTGGAACCCTGATAAAGTGGAAGCACCCTGAAACACGTTGCCTCTTTATATATGCAAAGTTACAAATAAAGGTGCTCCTACTTCTTCAGGGATTCGAATCTGGAATTGTTAGTTTAAGTACAATGGGATATGGAGCTCTGAAAAAGCTTGGTATGGAGCTTTAGAACAGCTTGAACTTTGAACTGTAAGAAAAACCTTTCTTTATAACTTTGTATACATAAAGAGGCAACGTGTTTCAGGGTGCTTCCACTTCTTCAGGAATCAAATCTGGAATTGTTGGTTCATGTGCAATGGACTGGGTGACCGGGTCATGAGTGGTATGAAGCTCTGGAATACTTCAAACCTCCAACTGTAAGAAAAACCTAACTTTATAGTAACTTTGTATATATAAACAAGGCAACGTGTTTCAGGGTGCTTCCACTTCTTCAGGGTTCAAACCTGGAATTTTTAGTTTAAGTGCAAATGGGTTGGATAATGGGGTTTACGAGTGGTATTGAGCTCTGAAAAAACTCGAACTTCCGACTGTAAGAAACACCTACCTTGATTTGTAACTTTTAATATATAAACAGGCAACGTGTTTCAGGGTGCTACTACTTTTTCAGGGTTCAAAGCTGGAATTATTAGTTTAAGTGCAATGGGCTCAGTGATGGGGTCATGAGTAGTATGGAGCTCTGGCTTCCAAGATGCAGATAACATTCAATCTATCAATTTTAATGCTGGGGAGATTTAGACAGGAAGTGTTGAGAAATCTCCCAAAAGGAGAAACATGCGACCATTCGTAGCTTACAGAAGTTCTACCCTTTTCCTGCCCCATCTACGGAAAGGAAATTTGTCTGGAATTGGGCTCCTGGTTTAAATCTGATCAGCCGGTATAAAGTAAACCTGCACTGAGAGAAATATGTAGCAGCTATTGCTGGCCAACTTCTAAAACTACCAGGTGCCTGGCTGTCTCTGGTTGAAGTTCTTACTGAGAAACTAAACTGAAACAAGCCAGCAGATCCAAAAAGACTGAAGTCAAAATTCCAAACTTGTGTACTTGTTTCGGGTCAGCGCATCAAGGAATCGGCATGGCAGCCAGGCACCTGGTATTATCAGTAGGAGAGATCAGTTCCATATTCTCTCAGGAGACGTTTTCTTTACATTTTACTGATTCTATTCACAGATATCACAGAAACCTTCAAAAATTGTCCTTATTATATTTACATTTTTGCATTGCTAGATTACATTTTATTCAATTTGTTTACATTCAAATCTTGTCAGGACAAATTCCACACAAAGTATTGATATTCCAAACCAGCCAAAACAAATTCCACACCACATATTTCACCTTTCTGAGTCTAGAGAAACAAGTTCTGGAATGTGATGGTAGGAAAAATACAGATTTTTTGACTTTGCAGTGTGTATACGGCGTATATATAAAATCACGCTGTAAATTATTTTACAAAATTAAATAAAGTTTTTTGCATGAAAACTGAAAATATCTATCTATCTATCTATATCTATATATATATAATAGATAGATATCTATATATATATATATATATAGATACAAATAAATAAATATTAATATTTGTATATATATATATATATATATATATATATATATATATACATATACACACATACAAGCTGTACACTCACTACTTTACATTGTAGCAAAGTGTAATTTCTTCAGTGTTGTCACATGAAAAGATAGAATATAAATATATACACACACACATACGCATATACTGTGTATTCATTTCAAATTTGACAATAAGATTGTTACAAAAAAAGTCATGTCATGTCATTATTCTGTACAATTAAAAAAAAATACACATATATATATATATATATATTTTTTTTTAAGTGCTACCAAAATAAAAAACATATATCTTTTTTTTTTTGGTAGCAGTTAAACAAAAAAAATTATATATATTTTAAGTGCAACTAAATTATATATATATATATATATATATATACACACACATACGCATATACTGTGTATCTATTTCAAATTTGACAATAAGATTGTTACAAAAAAAGTCATGTCATGTCATTATTCTGTACAATAAAAAAAAAATACATATATATATGTGTATATATATATATATATATATATATATATTAAGTGCTACCAAAATAAAAAACATATATCTTTAATTTTTTTTTGGTAGCAGTTAAACAAAAACAAATTATATATATATTAAATGCTACCAATATATGTATATATATATATATATATATATATATATATATATATATATATATATAATTTTGCTGCCAAATGAAATGTGTATTATTCCTTTTTTTTTTATTTGGTAGCAGTTAAAAAAAATAAAAAAAAATATATATATATATATATATATGTGTGTGTGTGCAATCAAAAAAAAAAAAATATATATATATATAACATTTTGCTGCCAAATGAAATGTGTATCATTTCTTTTTTTTTTATTTGGTAGCAGTTAAAAAAAAAAAAAAAAAAAAAATATATATATATATATATATATATATATATATATTAAATGCAACCAAATAAAAAAAAAATATATATATATATATATACATATATATATACATATATATATATATATATGTATATATATTTATTTACGTGCTGCCAAATAAAAAAAGAAATGATACACACATTTTAGAATTATCCATAACGTATGTTTAAAAGAGAAATATTTCTCTTATAAAAATACATTATGGATGAATCTAAAATGTGTGTATCATTTCTTTTTTTATTATTATTTGGTAGCACTTAAAGAAAATATATATATATTTTGATTGCACAGAATAATGACATGACTAGAGAAGGGAATATTTCTTCATCCTAAATCCGCCCAGTCTGAATTTTTCGTGCACAAGTGAATTTGATGAATGGCGCAGAGGGAAATTTGCACATCTAAGCAGCAGATCGGAGTCGGGAATTCCTAGAAGTGTGACTATGATGAATAGACTCTGAGCCCTTCACTTGGACCAGATGATGTGGGGGGGGGGATTGATTAACTCCTTAGAGACCAGCCTCATAGGGACGGGGATCTATCTTGGCTCGGATCGCATGTCCTGTACGGCGTACGGTCGCTCACCTTGTGTATCTTCGTATTCCGCCCAGTCTGGACAGAGATTGTTCAGATAATCTGCAGGAAGAGACAGAGAGACATTTTTTTTTTAGAAGCAGAACCTCAGCTAAAAACATGGTGGAGATACACAAGTGGGGATGTGAGAATTTGAGAGTTTTAATTTTTCTAAAATTTTAGGAAAATCAGATTTGGTGAAATTTCACCATTTTAAATCGAATAGGAAAATGAAAGTGCATGTTACGGCATAAGTTACATTTTTGATTGTGGATACGGCAGGGAAGGGTTAGACCCTCTTCCAATGTTTCACTGTGGTGTCTCCAGCTTTCATATTTAGTGGGGGCACATGGTAGGGCACAGCATAATGTTGGGGGGGGTCAGGGCCCCCTCTAGCCCCCCCTTAGTGATGCCACTGACTGTGGTCTGTGTCACATTTGGCAGAATAACCCCTCTATCTGCCTTGGTGATAGTAGGCGGTGGAGGGAAACCTTCCACTGGGGACGCATTTTCAGTTGACAACTGTCCAAGATAGGAATTGCCCTTATTTTGGGGAGATTTCCTCTCATTTCCTGTTGTATTGCCAACGACAGGAAGTGAAGGGAAATCTGGCTAGTAGGCCACAAGCAAACAAAAAAAAAAACCATCCCCATCCTATCTGAAATAAATATATACATCCTATATATCATATATACTCGAGTATAAGCCAACTTTTTCAGCACATTTTTTTATGCTGAAAAGCCCCCCCCCCCCCCTCGGCTTATACTCGAGTGACGTCTCCTGCTGTATCATGCAACTGTCCGGCGGCCGTCCGCTGTAACAAAGCCCCGCCTCCTCCTCGTCCGTGATAGAGGGAACACTGATTCAGTTTCCCAGCATTGTATCAGTGTCCCGTCTATCACAGTGGACGGCTGCCGAACAGTTTCATGACACAGCGGGAGACCGTAAACAAGGTGAGACTGCAAATGGTGCCCCATCATTGGTATACGTGGGAGGAATAGTGCCCCATCATTGTTATCAGCTCGAAGAATAGTGCCCCATCATTGTTATCAGTGGGAAGAATAGTGCTCCATCATTGGTATATGTGGGAGGAATAGCTCCCCATCATTGTTATCAGTGTGAAGAATAGTGCCCCATCATTGGTATATGTGGGAGGAATAGCTCCCCATCATTGTTATCAGTGTGAAGAATAGTGCCCCATCATTGGTATACGTGGGAGGAATAGTGCCAGTGGCGAAAACTATAGAGCAAGGATCTCCAAAGTTTCTACACAAAGGGTCAGCCTACTGTACTTCAAACTTAAGGGGGGACGCACTGTGGCCAATGGGAGTAGAAAATGTCCTGGAATTAGTGAGAGTAAACAATGGCCCATCATTGGTATTAAGCGGGGTAATAGTGCCCCATTGTTTGTACCCGTGGTAAGAATAATACCCTGTTGTTGGTATGTTATATTAATAGCATGCCATGTTTGGTATCAATCGGAGGAATAGAGTATCTCATCATCAGTGTCAGTGGGAGGAATAGTGTCCCATCATTGGTGTCAGTGGAAGGAATAGTGCCCCATCATTGGTGTCAGTGGGAGGAAAAGTGACCCATCATTGGTGTCAGTGGAAGGAATAGTGCCCCGTCATTGGTGTCAGTGAGAGGAATAGTGACCCATCATTGGTGTCAGTGGGAGGAATAGTGACCCATCATTGGTGTCAGTGGGAGGAATAGTGCCCCATCATTGGTGTCAGTGGGAGGAATAGTGCCCCATCATTGGTATTAGTGGGAGGAATAGTGCCCCGTCATTGGTGTCAGTGAGAGGAATAATGACCCATCATTGGTGTCGGTGACAGGAATAGTGCCCCATCATTGGTGTCAGTTGGAGGAATAGTGGCCCATCATTGGTGTCAGTGGGAGGAATAGTGACCCATCATTGGTGTCGGTGACAGGAATAGTGCCCCATCATTGGTGTCAGTGGGAGGAATAGTGTCCTATCATTGGTGTCGGTGACAGGAATAGTGCCCCATCATTGGTGTCAGTGGGAGGAATAGTGCCCCATCATTGGTGTCAGTGACAGGAATAGTGCCTCATATTTGGTGTCAGTGGGAGGAATAGTGCCCCATCATTGGTGTCAGTGGGAGGAATAGTTACCCATCATTGGTGTCAGTGGGAGGAAGTGGCACAGTGGCGACAATTGGGGGCACAGTGGCTGCATTTGATGGCATAGTGGTGACAATTGATGGCACAGTGGCTGCCATTGATGGGCACAGTGAGGCTGCAATTGATTTTTTTTTTCATTTGCACCCCCCCCCCCCCAAAAAAATGTTGAGCACCAGCCGCCACTGTATATAACATCAAATACATGAAACAATCCTAGAATCTTCTGGGTATACATTGGTCGGAATGAATAGTGAGGTGACAGGGTCTCTTTAAGTATTACACTTTGTGTTTAAGGTAAACGGCTGAATTAATACCAGAAAACACGAGGAATATTTATGCGCCCGGAGGACTCCTCTTCCCGCGGTAATAATAATACACAGACATACATTTTATTAAAAATAAGATGAAGAGTCCGGCGTGACGGGTCTGTCTCATCGCCGCCTCTGACTGATTGTGCCGAGCGGAACAATATCACCGCGCTCAATCGTCAGAGGACCGTCTGGAAGAACACAACTGTGCGAGATGATTTCCGACGCGGCTTTAAATATGTGACTGTCAGAGACGCGCGCCTCCCAAGAGGACGCCCCTCGTTGTCCGTTCCTTTTTATATCAAAAGACCCGTCTACTCCCAATGTACAGTTTGTGCTCCTAGCTCGCTTGCCGAAAAGTTTTAAAGGAAAGAGAACACCACAAAGCTTGATTCAGGCCAGGGATCATTTTATTGTTCTCTGAACGGTAATTTAAAATAGTCAACATGTTTCAGGGGCTCAACCCCCCTTCATCAGTGCTTGTGCTGGTGGTGGGTTCAAACTTGTGCTGGGCAAAAATTGTGAAATTATATTGTTATTATGAGATCCGGGTCACCTGGATTCAGGCCAGTAATCATTTTATTGTTCTCTGAACGGTAATTTAAAATAGGGCTTGTGCTGGTGGCTGGTGAGTATCTGAGATACTCCGTCGTAGCGCCGCTGAGAATCTGGCCCCAAATCTCAGAAAGAGGCTCGGTCCTTAAACATGCTGGGCTTTCCAATAAGAAAGCCCAGCAGTGGAGGTGCGCCCATAGAGAGTGCAGGAGCGCCGCCCCCTCTTGCTCCTGCACCGCCACTGAAAAAAAATACATAGATTCATGCATTGCATGAATCTCCGTTTTGTCGCCGATGCCGCCCGCTATTCCGATGGCCGGCCCCCTGGCGAGCGCCGGTCATCAGAATAACGGCGGCTGGTTGGCTTTGAAAGTGTCTAACAGAGCCAGCGGCTCTGATAGGCTTTCCGATTACAGCCTGAGGGCTGTAATCAGCTTCCAAATAGTTAACCAGGGGACGCATCTCAGCCAATCAGGTTCATCGGATCTGGTTACCGGTAACCTGATTGGCTGAAGCGACATCGATGGCGGGACTACATCGAGGGATCGTGACTGACAGAAAAAGGTGCCTGGCGGGGTGGGGGAGGTGGGGGTCAATCTGGCGGCATTTTAAGGGGCAATCTGGCGGCAATTGATGGGCACAGTGGCGACAATGGCATGGCACAGTGGCTGCGTTTGGCATGGCACAGTGGTGACAATTGATGGGCACAGTGGCGACAATGGCATGGCACAGTGGCGAAATTTGGCATGGTACAGTGGCGACAATTAATGGCACAGTGGCTGCGTTTGGCATGGCACAGTGGCGACAATTGATGGGCACAGTGGCGACAATGGCATGGCACAGTGGCGAAATTTGGCATGGTACAGTGGCGACAATTAATGGCACAGTGGCTGCGTTTGGCATGGCACAGCGGCGACAATTGATAGGAACAGTGGCGATAATTGATGGGCACAGTGGCGACAATCGATGGCACAGTGGCTGCATTTGATGGCATGGCACAGTGGCTGCAATTGATGGGCACAGTGAGGCTGCAATTGATGGGCACAGTGAGGCTGCAATTGATGGGCACAGTGAGGCTGCAATTGATGGGCACAATGAGGCTGCAATTGATTATTTTTTTTTTGTTTGTTTTGCGCCCCCCCAAAAAAAATTTGAGCACCAGCCGCCACTGAAGCCCAACACTACACCCCCAGTTGCTGGCTGCGGATAGAAAGTGAATTCTGTTCCATCTCTGGTAGCAGTGAGAGAGTACCTTGTGTTATTATTCCTGCGTGGAATATTTCTTGTATACATTCTTATATCAACCTAGTTGTCTATTTACAGACCCCATTACATCCATGCAAAGCATGCTGGGACTTGCAGTTGCCCAAAACCTGTAGGGCCGCTGACAGCTGACACCCGACTTCGGCAACACCGAAGGCATAAAATAAGAGGTGTCACCTGTGGAAATTATTGCAAGTGACAACAGGGACATACAAAAAATTCCAGGGGACGCCCTAATATGATATATGGTATATATATATATATATATTTTTTTTTTTTATCCTGTCAAGATGAAAACAAGGTCCTTTCAGTCTCTTCATTTGCGTTGTCATTAATGTTTTCCCGCACAAGACCTACACCCCTTCAACAAACACAAGCCGTCGCGGTTATGTCACTTACTGTAAATATAACAAAAAGGTTGAACCAGGAAAAATAAAATTTCCAGTCTGAGGCCAGGAAGAGACTGACATTGGTCTCCTCTGGGACAGATTTGGCAGCCAGTTCTTCGCAGGATTCTTCTGAACCATCGTAAAGCCAAACAGAACTGGTGAACTTTCTCTACCGCGAGTCAGGTGCGCAATTCTGATACATTGTTAGACACCGAAGAGCACACTTCTTCATTTTATATATATATATATATACACACAGACAAACTATATTACCAAAAGTATTGGGACACCTGCCTTTACACTAGAGTGACCACGTGTCCCGGGTTGCCCAGGACAGTCCCGCTTTTTGCAGGTCTGTCCCGAGCACCTTATATAACTGACACAGCCACCCCCTGGGTCAATCTTATGCCCCCAAAAAAGGCCGCCACATCACCGCTTTACTCACTGACAGTACTTGTCCTGGCCGGGAATGCCTGGAGGAGCACAGTCCCCTGCTTGTGATTGGGGAAATCATAAATCCCGCCTCTTGTGTCCAATCGCTGTGCTGTGATTCGTTACAGCACAAGCTGATTTTTGGGAGGGGGGGGTGTCCCTGAATGGTAGTTTGGAAATGTGGTCACCCTACTTTACACACACATCAACTTTAATGGCATCCCAATCTAAAGCCCCGTACACACAATCGGATTTTCCAATGGGAATGGGGTGCTGGCATGCCGTTTTCGGAAAATCTGACCGCTTGTACGCTCCATTGGACAATTGTTGACGGATTTTCCGCTGACAAATGTTGGAAATAGAATGCTTTAAAATTTCCCCCCAACAAATGGGTGTTGCCGGATTTTACGACGATCGTGTGTACAGAACTCCAAAGTTACATAGTTAGTCGGGTTGAAAAAAGACACAAGTCCATCCATTTCAACCATAAAAAAATAAACAAACAAAATAAAACACAGTACATCCCATACACCCAACTCCATACCAACAGTTGATCCAGAGGAAGGCAAAAAAAAAACAGCAGAGCGATGATCCAATTCGCTACAGGAGGGGAAAAAATTCTTTCCTGATCCCCCGAGAGGCAATCGGATTTACCCCGGATCAACTTTACCTACAAATCTTAGTACTCAGTTATATTACGTGCATGCTCAGAAGCAATGATACCCATAACACAACATTAGCAGAAGTTCCCCAAAGGGTGGCGCTAAATAGCTGAAAAAACATGTAGTTTTGTGTTTGTTGGCCGACAATTCTTTGTCGTTTGTATGCAATACAAGTACAGGGCCAACGTCTTTCGGACAAAAGTCCTACGCTTTGTCTGCCGAAAATCCGATGGTGTGTACGAGGCTTTAGTCCGTAGGGTTCAATATTGAGTTGGCCCACCCATTACAGCTATAACAGCTTCAACTCTTCTGGGAAGGCCGTCCACAAGATTTAGGAGTGTCTATGGGAATGATTGACCATTCTTCCAGAAGAGCATTTGAGAGGTCAGGTACTGATGTTGGACAAGAAGGCCTGGTTCACAGTCTCCGCTCAAATTCATCATCAAAGGTGTTCTATCCAGTTGAGGTCGGGACTCTTTGTAGGCCAGTCAAGTTTCTCCACCCCAAACTTGTTCATCCACACTATATTGCCAAAAGTATTTGGCCAAGGTGGGGATTATGGTATGGGGTTGTTTTTCAGGAGTTGGACTTGGCCCTCCACCCCAAACTCGCTCATCCATGTCTTTATGGACCTTGCTTTGTGCACTGGTGGGTAGTCATGTTGGAACAGGAAGGGGCCGTCCCCCAAACCGTTCCCACAAAGTTGGGAGCATGAAATTGTCCAAAATGTCTTGGGTATGCTGACGCCTTAAGAGTTCCCTTCACTGGAACAAAGGGGCCAATCCAACCCCTGAAAAACAACCCCACACCATAATCCCCCCTCCACCAAATGATTTGGTGCAAAGGGCGGGGCCAACTCAATATTGAACCCTATGGACTAAGACTGGAATGCCATTAACACTGCCTAGCCCACTGATGGCGAACCTTGGCACCCCAGATGTTTTGGAACTACACTTCCCATGATGCTCAACTACACTGCAGAGTGCATAAGCATCATGGGAAATGTAGTTCCAAAACATCTGGGGTGCCATCACTGGCCTAGCCCTATGCAAAACAACCAAAAATGCAGCTTTATGTACATTTTCAATATTATAGAAGTTGTTTATTCCTTACCTGTCAGGATCATGTGATACTGGAAGATCCTCTGCACCACTTTCATCAGTTCATGCCGTACGCTCGACTGTCTTCTCTGAAAGATTCTCTGTTCAAAAATTAGAATTTACATCATTTCTGCCCTCTCACAATTATACTCATAGGGGTGTATTTTTTCATTTATCGTCAATGACGTCAATCCCCATTCACGGACGTTTTACGCAAACGACTCAAATTTTTTTTTTTTGCGACGCGATGACGACGGCCATACTTAACATAGGATACTCCACTAGGGGGCTGCTTTATCTTTACGCCGCGTATCTCTTACGGAAACGTCGGAAAGTCACTGCGTCGCGCCCGAATACGATCGTGAATTTCCGATTCCCGCTGATTAACATATTCTCGGCGTTAATCAGCGGGAACGCCCCGCGCGCCATTTTTAAAATTGAAGTTCCGATACGATGGCGTAATACAATTACGCCGCTCGTATAGGAACTCCAACCCGGCGTTTCTTGTTTTCTGGTTACAGAAAATATATATATATATATATATATATATATATATATATATATATATATATATATATATATATATATATATATATAAAATAAAAAAAAGGGGGGTAGCCATCTGGGGCCCTGGGGACCTCTGGGCCCTTTAATAAAAATAAATGCAATAAATAAATATATATATATATATATATATATATATATATATATATATATATATATATATATATATATATATTAGGGCTGTGCAAATTAACTTTTAATTAATTGATTAATCTTTAAGTTTTTTGATCGATTAAAATTCCTTTGATTGGTACTCACCTCTCCGCCGGCTTCTGGGCCTACAGGGAGTTCCGTCAGAGATTCAGTAACGTCACGGACACCGGCGGGGCTTGCCGTGTCCATCTGAAGGGCTCCTTTGCTGTGCCTTCATATCTGCATGCCGGCGGGACCTTCCTATCTGCCACACACAAGGGCTGTTACACTTCCCTCTATCACTTCCCTCTATCAACCTGGGATTCTACAGCCATCCACTGGGAGTTGTGATAGTTCCCGTCATGGGACATCTACATGCCGACAGACTGATGTTAACCTCTCCTCATCTGGATTCAGCAGTGGTATCGCTGTACACATTTTTATACCAATATCATACTTAGCTACATGTTTTATGACTGCTTTTGGTACCGTTTGGTATTACTCGCACCATTTTTACAGTTTATGTAGCTACATCGATTTTATCTCTAGTACAATATTTATTTTGTTACCTACTTGAAGACTATAAAAGTTTTAATGCTATTCCCATCGAGCGCTGCCTTTGTGTGTTTTTTTTTGTATCCTGCTATCCATTTTTCCAGTGGTTGGGAGCTGCACTGGGAATCAGCCTGCAAGGAGATCAGCTAAAAGTAGTTGGATCTGTATGTGCGTTATAATTAATCGAAATTAGTCGATTAATCGATTAACCACTTTAGCCCCGGGCCTGTTTTTCAGATTCGGTGTTTACGAGACTAAAACATTTTTTTTTGCTATATAATTACTTAAAACCCCCAAACATTATATATATTTTTTTTCTAACACTCTAGAGAATAAAATGGCAGTCATTGCAATACTTTTTGTTACACCGTATTTGCGCAGCGGTCTTACAAGCGCACTTTTTTTGGAAAAAATTCACTTTTTAAATTAAAAAATAAGACAACAATAAATTTGGCCCAATTTTTTTACATATTGTGAAAGATAATGTTACGCCGAGTAAAATGATACCCAACATGTCACGCTTAAAAATTGCGCCCGCTCGTGGCATGGCGTCAAACTTTTACCCTTAAAAATCTCGATAGGCGATGTTTAAAAAATTCTACAGGTTGCATTTTTTGAGATACAGAGGAGGTCTAGGGCTAGAATTATTGCTCTCGCTCTAACGATCGCGGCGATACCTCACTTGTGTGGTTTGAACACCGTTTTCATATGCGGGCGCTACTCGCGTATGCGTTCGCTTCTGCGCGCGAGCTCGTCGTAAAGGGGCGATTTAAAAATGTTTTTTTTTTGTTTTCGTATTTATTTGTATTAATTTTACCAATTTTTAACACTAAAATAAAAAAAATAAAAAATTATCACTTTTATTCCTATTACAAGGAATGTAAACATCCCTTGTAATAGAAAAAAGCATGACAGGTCCTCTTAAATATGAGATCTGGGGTCAAAAAGACCTCAGATCTCATATTTAGGCTAAAATGCAAAAAAAAAAAAAAAAATTTTAAATGTCATTTTTCAAATGACATTTAAAAAAAAATGTCTCTTTGAGACGCTGTTTGGAACTGACGTTTGACGTCACTTCCGCCCAGCAGAGCTACGGGGATGGACGAGGGAAATTTTTTCTCTCACTCGCATCCCCGCCGAACAGACGAGCGCACCCGATCGCCTCCGCCGCTACCGACGGCTCCGGTAAGCGGCGGAGAGCGCGGGAGCGCAGCGGGAGGGGGGGGGGACGCTCGTCCGCCACCGATAACGGCGATCTCGCGGCGATTCCGCTGCGGAGACCACCATTATCGTTTACCCGACCGCCCACAGAAGAGATGGATATCTCGGTTGTGGCAGCAGCTGCTGCCGTTACCGAGATATCCATCTTCAAAGTGCCGACGTATACCTGCGGTGGGCGGTCGGGAAGTGGTTAAAAAGAAAAACGATTAATCGAACACAAAAATGTTGATCAGTAACAGCCCTAATATATATATATATATATATATATAAATATAAAATTAAAAAAAAATTTTTAAAAAAAAAGGGGGGGTTGCCATCCGGTGCTCTGGTGACCTCTGGGCCCTTTAATAAAAACAGACAAAAAAAGTTATATGAAAACATTTTTTTTTTTATTATTATTAAAAGAAGGGGGTTGGGCCCTTTGGGCCCTTTAATAAAAATAAATAAATATATATCTATATATAAAAATATAAAAAAATATATATATATATATATATATATATATATGACCTATCGTTATTTTCCAGGAGGGCTGCAATATAAGCCCTACCCTGAAAAAAAGCCCTAGTTTAAAATACTTATTACACTCTATTACAGTATTATACAGTATAATGTACAAGTTTAGGTTTTCTGTACTAAAAGCTGACCTCCCACTGCTCCCCTCCTCTTCTCCCAGCTGACAGCTGACAGCTGACAGCGGAGGATCTTGTTGTCCCCCCTGCAGTGCTTGGAGGGAGGAAAAGAGCCCCAACGGGTCACGGAAGCTATAACAAAGGTATTTGGCACAATTTTATTACAGAATTTCACACATTGTACATTATATAATACTGTAATAGAGTGGATTATAGGATTTTACAAGCATTTTAATTTGGTTCAGACCGGGGGGATCCTGACAGGCAGGGAGGAAGAGGGGGAGGGAAGACAGCACATTACATGGTAAGACCTACCCTTGAAAATAAGCCCTACTGTGTCTTTTGTTGCCAAAATGAACACAAGACCCGGGCTTATTTTCGGGGGAAACACAGTATTTCATGTCAGTCATTTTCCTGTAAAGCCTTTTTTGTTTTCTTTAGCTGTTTTGCTTGGCGGGAGGCAACAAAATGATGGTTTGTGATTTTATTGTCGGGGATTATTCAGCGTGTGTTTGAGAATGCAGCATTACAATAATTAGATTTCCATGTAAATCTATATAGCAGTGAGGCACCATCTGGTGAATCCCCTCCGCAGCCATACCGCGGAGATGGTGCCTCCCTGTCATCCATCGATGGCGGTCACCATTCGTCAGTTCGGGAATCCGGTGACAGGCCAGATAAACACGCGGCATCTGGGACGCGCCGGCCTGATTGAGAAATGAGCTTTCTGCGCAAAAAAAAAAGAAATATGCTCCAAAAAATGAGCAGAGAATTGACTCGTCACATATCGGCAGTGACGATTGGACAGCAGAGGGACGCTGGCTGCTTTCCCCCGGCTCAATGGCTAAATGAAACACTCATTAATTGTGTCATTGATGAAGTGGACTTGTCACGCGCACAGTGCTGAAAGAGCCATGAAGGAGGGCCGGAACCATATTTATGAAGATCCCTGTTATCTATTCAACGCGGCGGATCGCTGAGGTGTAGAAGCTTTTGAAGGCTTAACTCCGTCCTTTCCGCCTCTCCTGCACTGAAACAGTTTACAGTGGAACCCCGGATTACAAGCGTAATCTGTTCCAGGAGAATGCTCGTAATCCAAAGCACTTGCATATCAAGCGAGTTTCCCATAGAAGTCATTGGAAACTAAAATAATTTGTTCCGCATTGACTTCTATGGCATGCAATACCGCACGTGACCAGAGGTGGGAAGGGGGGTTCCAGAAATACACAAAAAGGCTCAGGGAATGCTCGGCTGAACTCGGAAATGCTTACATTCACCTAATTATTCAGTTACTGAAGTCAAACCCATAAAATATTCCTTCTAAATGGCTGCTACACATTAACACATTGCCCCTAACTTTACTGAATCGTCCACATAATACAGTGGTGAGCTTTCCTTTAATACTTTATCTCCATATATATATATATAACACAGAGATTTTTAGTACCTCGAAATCTCTTACGGCAGCCGCCACGTAGGGAGCTTTCATACTACAGTCATCGAGCGCAGCGGTCGTCTTGTCGAAGGCGACGATAAAAGCCGTATGGTGCTGAAACCTGGCTTCCCAGCTGAGGAAGATGTCTGCGATTTTCTGGTTCTCTTCCCTGCGGACAGAGGTAGGAGGAAAAACGTTACGTGATTTCATGTTATACCCAGCACAAATGTCTCCTTCTTCAATATTTGTAGCCCCTGGAGGGTTCATTAAAAAAATCCCTTTAACACACATAGGTGTCCCAATGTCCCTTACATGGTGATCAGTGGGAAGAATGTCCCTTACATTGGTGATCAGTGGGAAGAATGTCCCTTACATTGGTGATCAGTGGGAAGAATGTCCCTTACATTGGTGATCAGTGGGAAGAATGTCCCTTACATTGGTGATCAGTGAGAAGAATGTCCCTTACATTGGTGATCAGTGAGAAGAATGTCCCTTACATTGGTGATCAGTGGGAAGAATGTCCCTTACATTGGTGATCAGTGAGAAGAATGTTCCTTACATTGGTGATCAGTGGGAAGAATGTTCCTTACATTGGTGATCAGTGGGAAGAATGTCCCTTACATTGGTGATCAGTGAGAAGAATGTTCCTTACATTGGTGATCAGTGGGAAGAATGTCCCTTACATTGGTGATCAGTGGGAAGAATGTCCCTTACATTGGTGATCAGTGGGAAGAATGTCCCTTACATTGGTGATCAGTGAGAAGAATGCTCCTTACATTGGTGATCAGTGAGAAGAATGTCCCTTACATTGGTCATCAGTGGGAAGAATGTCCCTTACATTGGTGATCAGTGAGAAGAATGTCCCTTACATTGGTGATCAGTGAGAAGAATGTCCCTTACATTAGTGATCAGTGAGAAGAATGTTCCTTACATTGGTGATCAGTGAGAAGAATGTTCCTTACATTGGTGATCAGTGAGAAGAATGTTCCTTACATTGGTGATCAGTGGGAAGAATGTCCCTTACATTGGTGATCAGTGAGAAGAATGTCCCTTACATTGGTGATCAGTGAGAAGAATGTCCCTTACATTGGTGATCAGTGAGAAGAATGTTCCTTACATTGGTGATCAGTGAGAAGAATGTTCCTTACATTGGTGATCAGTGAGAAGAATGTTCCTTACATTGGTGATCAGTGAGAAGAATGTTCCTTACATTGGTGATCAGTGAGAAGAATGTCCCTTACATTGGTGATCAGTGAGAAGAATGTCCCTTACATTGGTGATCAGTGAGAAGAATGTTCCTTACATTGGTGATCAGTGAGAAGAATGTTCCTTACATTGGTGATCAGTGGGAAGAATGTTCCTTACATTGGTGATCAGTGAGAAGAATGTTCCTTACATTGGTGATCAGTGAGAAGAATGTCCCTTACATTGGTGATCAGTGAGAAGAATGTTCCTTACATTGGTGATCAGTGGGAAGAATGTTCCTTACATTGGTGATCAGTGGGAAGAATGTTCCTTACATTGGTGATCAGTGAGAAGAATGTCCCTTACATTGGTGATCAGTGGGAAGAATTACCCCCCACAGATATTTAAAAAAGATCTATGGTGTCAGTGGGAACTTATCTGAGAGGCAGAGATTGTTCATTGCTCTAGGAACCCCCATAGCAACCTCTAGAGGAACCTGGTTGAGAACCCCCCTGCTTTAGTGATTTTAATAGCGCAACTAAAAATCTCCCGTGTAGCTCCAGCCTAGATTACCAGGTTGCCCTGGAAGAGGCAGTAAAGCTCTGAGACACTGACCAGTTCTGGATCCTTTGTTCCAGCTCTCCGAGGATCTCTTCATGCAGCAGGTAGATGCTCTGTAGTTGGCTGAGTCCATGTCTCAGTCTCAGCTCCTCTTCACCGTCCTCCTCTTCGGGGCCAAGAGCCCTGAGCATGGCCATGTGGAATTCCTGAACATGAAGAAAGAAGCAGAGTTATTACAGTTAGATCTTTTCTGTGATGGGAACGAGGGACAATTTCCAAGACATATTTGGAGGTATCCAACAGACCCTTGCCACAGTTATATTTCTAAAAAAATAAGACATGAACACCCCGCTATTGATGTGCAAGAGTGACGTTTTCATTGAACAGTTATTGGGCTCACTTTACAAAGGTATCCATGTTGTTTCTGTCAAGTGGTGGGGTCCTCCCAGACTCCGGAAGACCACAAAAGAGACTGGATGAACACCGGCATTGAAATACTGGTCCATATCTACCAACAAACCTGGATTGAGCAGGACATATTTACCTTAGTCCTGCTGCCCTGTGTACAGAGGCTTAGTCTCCCATACAATATACCCACTTCCTATTAATATGTAAATTGTTGCTTGATTTGCATATGACTGAGCCACCATATAATTTACATATGAATGAGCCAGTGACTGGATTTACAAATGGCACGATGTGGCTCATTTATATGCAAATCTCACTGAGGTTCCTCCTCTACTCCAAGCACATCTCATAGCTGAGCGAGTCTTCCAGCTGCCCCTTCATCTGAGATCCCCAGAATGTAGTGACAGAATTTAAGGGGAGGGGTCTGTACTGTTGGAGAAGGAGGGGGGTCTGTACTGTGGGGTGGGCCTGTACTAATTAGGGGGTCTGTACTGAGAAAGGGCTGAGAGAGGAGTCTGTATTGGGAGGTTCTGTAGAGAGGAGGTCAGCTGGGATAGGGGTTTCTGTTCTGCATGGGAATAGGAGCTGGTTGGGGGAGATTGTCTTTGAGGAGAGAAGGGATTGCACTGTGAGTATTTTTGGTTGTACCCTATACACCACATAATTCTGACCTCTGTGCTTTTTTGGGTTATATAATCCTGTCCCCTGCATTCTGTGCGCTATGCACTCCTGTCCCCTGCAGTCTGTGTGTTATGCACTCCTGTCCCCTGCAGTCTGTGTGCTATGCACTCCTGTCCCCTGCATTCTGTGTGTTATGCACTCCTGTCCCCTGAAGTCTGTGTGTTATGCACTCCTGTCCCCTGAAGTCTGTGTGTTATGCACTCCTGTCCCCTGCAGTCTGTGTGTTATGCACTCCTGTCCCCTGCAGTCTGTGTGTTATGCACTCCTGTCCCCTGCAGTCTGTGTGTTATGCACTCCTGTCCCCTGAAGTCTGTGTGTTATGCACTCCTGTCCCCTGCAGTCTGTGTGTTATGCACTCCTGTCCCCTGCAGTCTGTGTGTTATGCACTCCTGTCCCATGCAGTCTGTGTGTTATGCACTCCTGTCCCCTGCAGTCTGTGTGTTATGCACTCCTGTCCCCTGAAGTCTGTGTGTTATGCACTCCTGTCCCCTGCAGTCTGTGTGTTATGCACTCCTGTCCCCTGCAGTCTGTGTGTTGTGCACTCCTGTCCCCTGCAGTCTGTGTGTTATGCACTCCTGTCCCCTGCAGTCTGTGTGTTATGCACTCCTGTCCCCTGCAGTCTGTGTGTTATGCACTCCTGTCCCCTGCAGTCTGTGTGTTATGCACTCCTGTCCCCCTGAAAGAAAAAAAGAAGAGGAAAGGAAAAGAAAAGAAAAGAAAAGAGAAAAGGAAGGAATGAAAGGAAAGAAAAAAGGGAAGGAAGAATGGAAGGAAGGAAAGGAAGGAAGGAAAGAAAAAAAATGAGAAAGAAAAAGATATAGAAAAGAAAAGAAAATTAAAGGAAAGGAAAAGAAAAAAAAAGAAAAAGAAAAGGAAAAGAAGGATGGATGGAAGGAAAGAAAGAAGGAAAGGAAGGAGAGGGAGGGTGGAAGGAAAGGATGGAAGGAATGAAGAAAGGAGGAAAGGAATAAAGGAAAGAATGAATAGAGGGAAGTAAAGAAGGAAAGGAGGGAGGGAGGGAATGAAGAAAAGCAAAGGAAGGAAGAAAATTAAAAAAGGGAAAGGATGGAACGAAAGGAAGGAAAGGATTAAGTTAAAAGAAGGAAGGAAGAAAAGGAAAGGGAAGGAGGGAATGGAAGGAAAGAAAGGAAAGGGAAGGAGGGAATGGAAGGAAAGAAAGGAAAGAAGGAATGGAAAGAAAGAGTTGAAAAAAAGCAGGGAAGGGATGAAGGAAAGGAAAGGATGGAATTAAAGAAAGAACGGAAGAGAATGAATGAAAGGAAGTATAGAAGGATAAAGAGGAGGGAAGGAATGAAAGGAAGGAACAGAAATGAATGCAAGGATGGAGGGAAAGGAAGGGGGAGGAAATTATTGAAAGGCAGAAAGGAGGAAAGGAATAAAGGAAAGAATGAATAGAGGGAAGTAAAGAAGGAAAGGAGGGAGGGAGGGAATGAAGAAAAGCAAAGGAAGGAAGAAAATTAAAAAAGGGAAAGGATGGAACGAAAGGAAGGAAAGGATTAAGTTAAAAGAAGGAAGGAAGAAAAGGAAAGGGAAGGAGGGAATGGAAGGAAAGAAAGGAAAGGGAAGGAGGGAATGGAAGGAAAGAAAGGAAAGAAGGAATGGAAAGAAAGAGTTGAAAAAAAGCAGGGAAGGGATGAAGGAAAGGAAAGGATGGAATTAAAGAAAGAACGGAAGAGAATGAATGAAAGGAAGTACAGAAGGATAAAGAGGAGGGAAGGAATGAAAGGAAGGAACAGAAATGAATGCAAGGATGGAGGGAAAGGAAGGGGGAGGAAATTATTGAAAGGCAGAAAGGAGGAAAGGAAAGGAATGAATGTAAGGGTGTAATGAAATAAAAGTGGAAAGAAGGGAAGGAATGGAAATGAATGAAAGGATGGAAGGAAAGGAAAGAAAGGATGGAAGGGAAGAAAGGAAAGGAAAAGAAAGGAAAAAGAAAGCCAACTTCTATACATTCCTATAATCTTTGTTTGCCATTGTGAAAATAAAGGAAGGGAAAGGATGAAATGAAAGGAAGGAAGAGAAAAATAAAGAGCAGGAAGGAAAGGATGGAATCAAAGGAAGAATGAAAGGAAAGAAAGGAGAGAAGGAATACAAGGATGGAAGGAAAGGAAGGAGGGAGGAAATGAAGGAAAGGATGGAAAGGCAGAAAGGAGGGAAGGGAAGGAATGAATGGAAGGATGTAAGTAAATAAAGCAGGAAAGAAGGGAAGGAATGGAAATGAATGAAATGAT
Organism: Rana kukunoris; assembly: GCA_029574335.1. Classification (NCBI taxonomy): domain Eukaryota; kingdom Metazoa; phylum Chordata; class Amphibia; order Anura; family Ranidae; genus Rana; species Rana kukunoris. The sequence goes on along the minus strand of CM056055.1, from coordinate 17,031,672 downwards.
GGAAGGAAAGGAAAGGAGGGATGGAAGGAACGAAGGAAGGAAAGAAGGAAGGAAGAAGAGGAGCCAACTGCTATACATTCCTATAATATTCGTTCTCCATTGTGAATAAGAACACGTCTCGTGCCACCAGGTGATTATAAGCTCCTTATGCTGAAGAAAGGTTTACATGTTTTTTCAACAACAGGAATAAAAGACGAGCGTTCCTAAGCCCACTCCGATCATAATGCTGGGATAAATGGTAAATATAAAATCTAAGTACAAAAGGTTATCTATGTTTCCATAACACGGTTCCACTCGTTGGGCGTCTCGGTTTCGCTGCTGACACTCATAGTTCAATGAAGGTTAGAAGAACATCTATAGCACGTAATTTGCTGCAGAAATCCATAAGCCATCAAGGAGCAGTAGATGAAACAGCTGACAGGCCTCTCCAGGGAGCAGCTGGGTGCCGAGCACTTAAAGACGTTTTATCTGCATGAAAAAGCCGAACTTACAGCCCGCTGATCCCCACAATGATCCCAGACACATTGTAAGATGTCAAGCAGCAGGTATTGAGAGCTGTCTAAGAGCTCCTACCCTCCCTGTGAAAGACAAGTCACGGCGGGGGAGGGGGGGCGGAGGGGCACAGGTATGAAATTAGGAAAGTCGTGTTAAAATTGAGACATTAGACTCTCCAGACTACGGAAACCCCCGTCTGACATTTGTGCCGAGAGGTGACTGAAACAATTATTAAAGGAGGTGTTAACTAATATCTCTAACATGTTAAAGCTGAAGTTTAATCTTCTTATATTTTGGCCTTCACTGGTCTCCAGCCCAACAACAAACAAATAAACCGATTAAATAAAACCTTTGCATTTAAATTGCACACCTTATTTTAGACACAGTGATGTCATCAGTGGGTGGGTCTCTGTGCTTCTCTATGCAGGTGGGAGGGGCCTCTCAAGAGCCCTCAAGCCCTGATGCAAGCAGTGGTTGGCTTTTGGGGGGGGGGGGGGGGGGGGAGTTAAGTGATTATCAAAATGCCTTAATAGGTTGATATCAGTCTTTTATTCTGGGCAGTAGTAAAATACTGTAATATGGCCACTAGATGGAGCTGAGGAGCATAGGAAGTACAGTACAAGAGTCATTGTAACAAGATGCTTACTGGTGTTTCTCGGGCTTACCGTTTCTGCCAGACGGTGCGGCCGACTGCTCCCATAGGCGATCAAAGAGACTCTATGGCAGTGATGGCACCCCAGATGTTTTGGAACTACAGTTTCCATGATGCTCATGCACTCTGCAGTGTAGTTGCTAGGGGTGCAACGGATCAAAAAACTCACGGTTCGGATCGTTCCTCGGATCAGGAGTCATGGATCGGATCATTTTCGGATCGGCAAAAAAAGATAAAAAATTCTCCCCCACTGTAATATCCACATCTCTCCCCCACTGCGGTGGCTTCACTAGGGTTGGTGTCACCCAGGGCAGAAAAAAAAATGGTGTCACCCCCCCACCAACTATAGAACCCCCTCGGTGCAGACACCCGCATCAGTGCAGACACCCCCTCTCAGTACATACACCCCCCCAGGTAGTACTGACAGACACACCCCACTCAGGCCAGACACCCCCCCTCAGGCCAGAAAGCCCCACTCAGGCAAGAGACCCCCCCTCCTCAGGCAAGAGACCCCTCCTCAGGCAAGAGACCCCCCCTCCTCAGGCAAGAGACCCCCCCTCCTCAGGCAAGAAACCCCCCTCCTCAGGCAAGAGACCCCCCCTCCTCAGGCATGACACCCCCCCCCAGGAAGTACAAACACTTCCAGAGTGTGTCCCACGAGTGCAGATCCTCCTCCTCTGTGGATGTAAACAGAGGAGGAGGGCCGCCGCCGGGTGTACCAAGATGGCCGCAGCCTTTCCTAATGTTATGGCCGCAGCTCAGGAGGTAGGCCGAAGCCGCGGCCATAACATTAGGAAAGGCCGCAGCTTTGGCCTAGCTCCGGAGCCGCGGCTATTACATTAGGAAAGGCCACAGCTTCGGCCTAGCTCCGGAGCCGCGGCAATCCGCGGATCACAGTGTGTGCCGATCCGAAGGGGGTACTGTGGTGGCTCAACGTGATTGGCACTGCGCTGACAAGCCATTCACCTCTGCAGCCAAGGGTTCGGATCCCAGTCTCGGCTACATGTGAATTGAGTTTGGTGGTCTCAGCCCGGCTCCCGGTGGGTGTGCTATGCAAGGTACGCCTGTGCTTAGTACGTCCACCCCCCCCCCCCCCCACAAAAAAACCACCACACTTGCACGCACACGAAATTGGTTTAAAACACACGCACTTTGGCCATGCGGTCTCCTAAAATAAAGAGAGGCGAAGGACCTACGGGGCTGGCTGGGTGGGCTAGGCCCCCTCACTCCCTCATAGGGGGAGTCCCTCTGCCCCATTGGGGTCCCGTTGGGCCCCAGTTGGGCTCCCAAGAGGAGCAGGTAGGGCGGGGTGAGTGGGAGGCCCCCCTTCACACCCGCCATTGCCACCAGGGGCATAGAGAAGGATGGCGATTGCCTCCGGGGGAGGGTCTGCCTACTCCCAACTCCTGCAGTCCGGCTCCTCTCTCTCGAGTTCACGCACAAAAATACACTTTAAAAAAAAAAAAAAAAAAAAAAACTGTGATCCGTTGCACCCCTAATAGTTGCAGAACATCTGGAGTGCCAAGGTTCGCCATCACTGCTCTACGGCCTTGAAAGACCAAAGTGACTTCATGACGTCATTTCCGGTCCAGGCTGAAAGTAAATAATTTTTTTATTTACATTTTTTAAAGCAAAAAATAAAGTTTTTTTTTATATTTTTCTTTTAAAAAGGTAAAAAATGAATTTGCTTTGCTAACACTGAACCACCTCTCAGCCAATCAGGTTACCGGGTCGGTTACCGGTCACCTGATTGGCTGAAACGTCAGGCGCTGTGATTGGATGCCTGAGAGAGGACGGAAGAAGACATGAAGGACCTGCAGGACACCGCCACTGACCCGCTGTGAGACAGGTAATTGCCGGGCAGCATCTGATGGGGCACAGTAGCGGCAATTGGTCAGCACACTGGCAGCATTTGATGGGGCACAGCAGTGACAATTGATGGGCACACTGGCACCACTTGATGGGGCACAATAGTGACAAATGATGGGCACACTGGCAGCATTTAATGGGGCACAGTTTGATGGGCACACTGGCAGCATTTGATAGGGCACAGTAGCGGCAATTGATGGGCACACTGGCAGCACTTGATGGGGCACAGTAGCAACAAATGATCGGCACATTGGCAGCATCTGATGGGGCACAGTAAAAGGCAATTAATGGGCACACTGGCAGTATCGGATGGGGCACACTGGCGGCAATTGATGGGTCCAGTGTCAGCATTTGATGGGGCACAGCAGCGGCAATTGATGGGCACACTGGCAGCATTTAATGGGGCACAGTAGCGGCAATTGATGGGCACACTGGCAGCATCTGATGGGCACAGTAGTGGCAATTGATGAGCACGCTGGCAGCATTTGATGGGGCACAGCAGCGGCAATTGATGGGCACACTGGCACCACTTGATGGGGCACAGTAGCGAAAAATGATGGGCACACTGGCAGCATTTGATGGGGCACAGTAGCGGCAATTGATGGGCACACTGGTAGCATCTGATGGGGCACAGTAGCGACAATTGATGGGGACACTGGCAGCATCTGATGGGGCACAGTAGTGGCAATTGATGGGTACACTGGCAGCATTTGATGGGGCACAGTAGCGACAATTGATGGGGACACTGGCAGCATTTGATGGGGCACATTGACGGGCAATTGATGGGCAAAGTGGCTACATTTGATGGCACAGTGGTGGCAATTTATGGGTACAGTGGCTGCGTTTGGTACAGTAGCTGCGTTTGGCACAGTAGCTGCGTTTGGTACAGTAGCTGTGTTTGATGGGCACAGTGGCTGCAATTGATGGGTTGTTTTTTTTTCAGTTTGTTTGCGAGCATCCAAAAATTTTGGGCACCAGCCTCCACTGCCCCCAACGTAATGACTCTAGAGAACACTAGAGGGAATGATCATATAAAATAATTTGCTAACTCCCTGTGGCGTTCTCTAGAATTGCTTCATCTCTTGATATAAAGCTGTATGTACTTCCTATGATCCTTAGCTCCATCTACTGGCCAAAATGCAGTATTTTACTACAGCCCAAAATAATAAAAAAACTTTGTTCAGAAGAGAAAACCGTCTAAAGAATATGCCGATTGGCCGGATTTAAAAAAATAAAAAATTCCTGGATAAAAAAGCGATTTTTTTATTTATTTTTTATAAAGAAAAGGACCCCTAAATGACGTATTGGCCATAAAACTGAAAATGAAAAAAATCAGCATCTGTTCTTTATATATTTTTTGTGACCCCGGGGGTAATCTGTTCGCTGTGTATCATTGCTTATATTTTCCTTTTTTTTTTTCAAAAGAATTACCAAAAAATTGCGAGTCTTCGTTAAAACTGCAGGAACGGCGCGGTTTTCAGCCCGCGTGCGTTGTATAAACGTCCCCCATTGTCTCTGCCCTGTGGCGGCGGTGCAGCAGGAAGATCACGTGAGCGCTCAGGATGTCGCACTGTTTCCTGGAGTACATTGTTCCCGCGGCTCATGTGGAATGTGAGGTGGGGACTGTGAATATTAAACTGACACAATTCATCTGTCTTTATCCCCGGACCGAACGCCCGCTGCTCGCTGGAATATGTTAGGCGCTGTGCAGGTGTGACCTCCGACCCCCTCCCCCCCTCCACAAAAAAAAAAAAAGAGCTGATAAGGCAATGTATCTTCTGCTTTATTAAAATAGATAGACAATAAAGAGCCGCGGTTTGCTTTCTGTCATGAAATCCCAAATGGCCCAGCGGTGCAGATGTGGAGCGAGATACGAAACTGAGGACGCAGCCTTAAAGTGACACGAAACAATGTCCCTGGTCTCCAGAAATAATCCATACACGCGGCCGCCTACTACTTGATGACCTTGTAATCTCGTATTCAGGACATTTTTGGTATCTCCTTGTGAGCGCCTAAACCTCTCCTTTTCCCCCTTACTTCCTGTTCTTTGGAACAAGCAGTGCATGTTAGTTGCAGTCATGTACACTGCTCTACATCCCATAATCCATCTTCAAAGAGAGGCTAGCTGTATTCCTACATACAGTGGGACCCAGTGGCGGCCGGTGGAATTTTTTTTTTGGGGGGGGGGGGCTGGGAAACAGTATGTCTGATTTAAAAGACCTGTGAAAGATAAAGGAAAACCTGCAAACATGGCCTGTTGGGGGTACTTAACCACTTAAGGACCGCCTCCTGCATATTTACGTCGGTAAAATGGCATGGCTGGGCACAAGCACATACCTTTGCGTCCCCTCTAAGTGCCCAGCCGTGGGTCCGGGGGTTGGAGGGTTCGGTTTGGTTGCTGGCTCGGGGTTGGAGGGTTCGGTTTGGTTGCTGGCTCGGGGTTGGAGGGTTCGGTTTGGTTGCTGGTCCGGGGTTGGAGGGTTCGGTTTGGTTGCTGGTCGCGCCCACGACCCGGTCCTGAAGCTCCGGCGGAGCTCCACCGGCAGCCGATGCTCCACCGGCCGCCGGTGTCCTGCGATCAGTCACAGGAGCTGAAGAAAAGGGAGAGGTGAGGGTAAACACACCTTCCCCGTTCTTCACGGCGGCAATGTCAGTGATCGTCTGTTCCCTGATATAGGGAAAGACGATCAATGATGTCACACGTGCAGCCCCGCCCCCCTACAGTTAGAAACACACATTAGGTCACACATAACCCCTACAGCGCCCCCTTGTGGTTAACTCCTAAACTACAATTGTCATTTTCACAGTAATCAGTGCATTTTTATAGCACTTTTTGCTGTGAAAATGACAATAGTCCCAAAAACTTGTCAAAATTGTGCGATGGGTCCGCCATAATGTCGCAGTCACGAAAAAAAATCGCTGATCGCCGCCATTAGTAGGAAAATAAATATATATTAATAAAAATGCCATAAAACTATCCCCTATTTTGTAAACACTATAAATTTTGCGCAAAAAAACAAAAACACTTATTGCGATTTTTTTTACCAAAAATATGTAGAAGAATACGTATCGGCCTAAACCGAGAAAAAAAAAAGTTTTTTATATCTTTCTTGGGGGGATATTTATTATAGCAAAAAGTAAAAAATATAGATTTTTTTTCAAAATTGTCGCTCTATTTTTGTTTATAGCGCAAAAAATAAAAACAGCAGAGGTGATCGAATATCACCAAAAGAAAGCTCTATTTGTGGGGAAAAAAAGACGCCAATTTTGTTTGGGAGCCACGTCGCACGACCGCGCAATTGTCAGTTAAAGCGACGCAGTGCCGAATCGCAAAAACTGGCCAGGTCCTGTACCTGCATAATGGTCCGGGTCTTAAGTGGTTAAGAACAGGTTTGAGAACTGCTGCTCTACAGTGCATGGGCCTTTGTGCTCCATCACGGGACCAACTGTCTCTTCCTGATTCTTGCAGCTGGCACTCTGGTGATGTGCCAGGATGACGCCTGTGCTTCATCAGGAGGACGATTGCAATAACCGAGTGGAGACAGCAGCCCACTGATGACGTAAGTATAGAGGATATCGGCACAAGTTTGAGTAGGTATTTTAAAGATCATCCAGTGAACAAAAGAGAGGATTAGGAAAAAAAAAAAAAATTTTTTTTAAAGTAGTACATCTGGCCACTGACTGCCAGAAATCTGGTATTCTGAGAACACCTGTTCCTGAGCCTGCAGAGAACGAGACTGAATATTCCCAAACTACAGGCATGTCAGACTCCTAGAGTGAGAAAGAGGAAGAGAGAGAGAGAGAGAGAGAGAGAGAGAGAGAGAGAGAGAGAGAGAGAGAAAAGAGAGTAAACAAGAGAAAGAGATGGAGAGGAAAGAGCGATAGTGAGAGGAGAAAAGGAGAGAGAAGAAAGGAGAGTGAGAGAAAAAGAGAGAAACCATAAAAGAGAAAAAATTCGATGGAGGGGAAAAGAGAGAAAAGGGGGGGGGGGAGGGAGAGGAAAATAGAGAAAGAGAAGAAAAGAGAGGCAGAGGAAACAACAGAAATAGAAGAAAAGAGAGGGGGAAGAAAAAGAGAGAAAGAGAAGAAAAGAGAGGGAGAGGAAAAGAGAGAAAGAGAAAGGGAGAAAGAGAGAGAAGGAAAGAGGGAGAGAAAAGGAGAGAAATAGAAGAAAGGAGAGAAAGGGAAAACATGATAAATAGAGAAATGAGAGGGAGAGGAAAAGAGAGAAAGAGAATAAAATAGATGTAGAGAAAAAGAGAGAACAAGAGACAAAAAAAAAGGGAGAGAGAGAGAGAGAGAGAGAGAGAGAGAGAGAGAGAGAAGGAACAGAGCAAAAGAGGGAGAAGAAAAGAGAGAAGGAACAAAGAGAAAGAGAAGAAAATAGATGGAGAGAGAGAGAGGGGGGGAGGAAAGAGAGAAAGAGAAGAAAAGATAGGGAGAGTAAAAGTGAGGAAGAGAACAAAAAAGAGAGGGAGAGGAAAAGAGAGAAAGAGAAGAAAATACATGGAGAGGAAGAGAGAGAAGAAATGACAGTAGAAGGAATGGAGAGAAAAAAAGAGAGAGAGAGAGAAAGAGAGAGATGATGAAAGAGTGAGAAAAGAGAAAGAGAGGAAAAGAAAGAGAGAGACAGGGGAGAAGGAAAGAGAGGGAGAGGAAAAGAGAAAGAGAAGAAAATAGATGAAGAGGAAAATAGAGAAAAAGAGAGGAAAAAGGAGAGAGAGAGAGAGAAGGAACAGAGCAAAAGAGAGAGAAGAAAAGAGAGACGGAACAAAGAGAAAGAAGAAAATAGATGGAGAGAGAGAGAGAGAGAGAGAGAGAGAGAGAGACAGGGGAAGGAAATAGGGGGAGAGAAAAAGAGAGAAAGAGAACAAAAAAAGATGGCAAGGAAAAGAGAGAAAGAGAAGAAAAGAGAGGGAGAGGAAAAGAGAGAAAGAGAAGAAAAGAGAGGGAGAGGAAAAGAGAGAAAGAGAAGAAAAGAGAGGGAGAGGAAAAGAGAGAAAGAGAAGAAAAGAGAGGAGAAAGAACAGAGAGAAAAATAAAGAGAGAGAGAGAGAGAGAGAGAGAGAGAGAGAGAGAGAAAAAAAGAGAGAGATGGTGAGAGAGTGAGAAAGGAGAAATAGAGGAAAAGAGAGAGCGAGAGAGAGAGACGGGGGAGAAGGAAAGAGAGAAAGAAGAAAAGAGAGGGGGAGAAAAAGAGAGAAAGAGAACAAAAAAGAGAGAGAGAAGAAAAGAGAGAAAGAGAACAAAAAAGAGAGGGAGAGGAAAAGAGAGAAAGAGAAGAAAATACACGGAGAGGAAGAGAGAGAAGAAATGAGAGGAGAAGGAACAGAGAGAAAAATAAGGAAAGAGAGAGAGAGAGAGAAAAAAAAGAGAGAGATAGTGAGAGAGTGAGAAGAGAGAAAGAGAAGAGAGAAAGAGAAGAAAAGAAAGAAAGAAATAAAGAAAGAGCAAGAAGAAACAAGGTCCATAAAGACATGGATGAGTGATTTTGGGGTGGAGGAACTTGACTGTCCTGACCTCAACCTGATAGAACACCTTTGAGTTGAATTAGAGCGGAGACTGCGAGTCAGGCCTTCTCCTCCAACATCAGTGCCTGACCTCAAACAAATGTGCTTCTGGAAGAATGGTCAAACATCCCCATAGACACTCCTAAAGCTTGTGGACGGCCTTCCCGGAAGAGGTCAAGCTGTTATAGCTGCAAAGGGCGGGGCTAACTCAATATTGAACCCTACAGACTAAGACATTAAAGTTCATGTGCGTGTAAAGGCCGGCGTCCCAATACTTTTGACAATAAAGTGTATATCCATAGCTGGAATTCTTCTCAGACTGGCATCCTATAGTTTTTATTTTATCTCCTTTATATATTTTTATTGCATCGGCACGATAGTTTTTTATGGCCAACAACACGCCGCTCTCGAATCCTTCCTTCCAAGAATCGGTTAAATCCGCAGTCAATGAGGGCCGACGCAGGACGGGGATGAAAGCGGTTAGGGAAATAACAGGGATGGTTAGCGGATCATTATGGGATGGTTTGCAGAATTTATAGGATTAGTTAGCGGCCCGACGATAAGCGGCTGGTTGTCGTCGTCAATTAAAACCGGCCGCGCCATTTGTAGAAATCCAATAATTGCCGCCACCGTCATGCTCTAAATTTCTTACAAACACAACTCGGCTCTGATAGAGACATCAGACCGGCGATGAATGTTGGCGAGTGCCCCCCCCCCTTCCCCTTCCCCTCCCCCCACCTCCGAGCAGGTGGTTCAGAACAACGCGGCACTATATCCTCGCTATACGTCTGCACAGGGACCGTCTTGCGTATGACTTGCAGGCTCTGCTGAGTTCTACGGCGCGGTTATGACTCTTCGGAGTTTTATAAAGATTGCTCGTCAATCTCCACGTCCCGGCGCGGTGATTGGATCAAACCGGCGCCAATCCCCTGGAGCCAGATAAAAGACTCTTTTGGTCAATTTGACCTTCCCTGAACTTATTTTACGCTGCTGAGGAAAGTCATAAAGCGGAAATTTGTGGAGGCTTCGCTGTCACTTTCATGGTACAACAAGCACAGGCGGTCATGGAGATACCCGGCTGTGTTACAATGTATCCAAACCCAAGAAGAAAAATCACTAGGCGATCATTAGGCTGGTCCTACACAGTGCCGTATACCGATCCTTAGACTGGTCCTACACAGTGCCGTATACCGATCATTAGGCTGGTCCTACACAGTGCCGTATACCGATCATTAGGCTGGTCCTACACAGTGCCGTATACCGATCCTTAGACTGGTCCTACACAGTGCCGTATACCGATCCTTAGACTGGTCCTACACAGTGCCGTATACCGATCCTTAGGCTGGTCCTACACAGTGCCGTATACCGATCCTTAGGCTGGTCCTACACAGTGCCGTATACCGATCATTAGGCTGGTCCTACACAGTGCCGTATACCGATCATTAGGCTGGTCCTACACAGTGCCGTATACCGATCCTTAGACTGGTCCTACACAGTGCCGTATACCGATCATTAGGCTGGTCCTACACAGTGCCGTATACCGATCATTAGGCTGGTCCTACACAGTGCCGTATACCGATCCTTAGACTGGTCCTACACAGTGCCGTATACCGATCCTTAGGCTGGTCCTACACAGTGCCGTATACCGATCCTTAGGCTGGTCCTACACAGTGCTGTATACCGATCATTAGGCTGGTCCTACACAGTGCCGTATACCGATCATTAGACTGGTCCTACACAGTGCCGTATACCGATCCTTAGACTGGTCCTACACAGTGCCGTATACCGATCATTAGGCTGGTCCTACACAGTGCCGTTTACCAATCCTTAGGCTGGTCCTACACAGTGCCATATACTGATCCTTAGACTGGCCCTACACAGTGCCGTATACCGATCATTAGACTGGTCCTACACAGTGCCGTATACCGATCCTTAGACTGGTCCTACACAGTGCCGTATACCGATCATTAGGCTGGTCCTACACAGTGCCGTTTACCAATCCTTAGGCTGGTCCTACACAGTGCCATATACTGATCCTTAGACTGGTCCTACACAGTGCCGAATACTAATACTTATGCTGGTCCTACACAGTGCCATATACCGATCCTTAGGCTGGGGTTAACATTAGAGGCGATAAAGGGGTTAAATGTTCCCTTAGGGATGTTTTTTAACTTTGGGGGGTGTAGTGACTGGAGGAGGAGACAGATCGCTGTTCCTGATCCCTAGGAACAGCAGATCTCTCTCTACTCCCCTGTCAGAACGTGGATCTGTTTGCTTACATTGACCGATCCCCGTTCTGGTTCTCTGTGAAGCGATCGCGGGTTGCCGGCGGTTATCGCAGCCGATCTTGTGTCACGACGCCGTGGGAGTGTGCCCCCCCCCCATCGCTCTTAAAGCGTCCGATGTACACCATTTTGGATGGAGTAAGGAAGGGTTATAATGTTTCCAACACTTTGTTGTATCTAATCCATCAAGAATGAAGGGGGTCCAACCTGCTTCTAGCAAGGTGTACCTAATAAAGTGGCTGGTGAGTGTAGATCAGTGGTCTCCAAACTGCGGCCCAGGGGCCGGATGTGGCCCTTTGCTTGCCTTTATCGGGCCCTTGGGGCAGGATTCCACCAAAAGACCCCAAAGATAGGGCATTATTCTCCCTACTGATACCATCACTTGGGTACTATTCTTCCAATTGATGCCAACAAAGGGGCTCTAGTCCTCCCAATAAAACCAATGATGGGGCACTGATTGTGGGGCATTTTCTACTCCCACTGGCCACAGTCCGCCCCTCCCCCCCAAAGCCTTAAGGACAGTAAACTGGCCCTTTACTTAGAAAGTTTGGAGACCCCTGGGCCTGGTGTAGACGATCGATGTTCTACTTTAAAAATATAAAACGGAAAAGCTGTAACTTTAACCACTTAAGGACCCCTTCACGCCGATATACGTCAGCAGAATGGCACGGCTGGGCACATCCACGTACCTGTACGTGATTCTTTAAGCCCAGCTGTGGGAATCCGGCGGGTTCCAAAGCTCCGTGACCATGCCCGCGGGACCCGCGATCAGTCACCAGTCACCAGAGCTGAAGAACGGGGAGAGCTGTGTGTAAACACACCTTCCCCGTTCTTCTCTGTGGCAATGTCACTGATCGTCTGTTCCCTGATATAGGGAAAGACGATCAATGACGTCACATGTCCAGCCCCGCCCCCCTACAATTAGAAACACACATGAGGTCACACTTAACCCCTACAGCGCCCCCTAGTGGTTAACTCCTAAACTGCAATTGTCACTTTCACAGTAATCAGTGTATTTTTATGGCACTTTTTGCTGTGAAAATGACAATGGTCCCAAAAATGTGTCAAAATTGTCCGAAGTGTCCGCCATAAGGTCGCAGTCACTAAATAAATCACTGATCGCCGCCATTAGTAGTAAAAAAAAATATTAATAAAAATGCCATAAAACTATCCGCTATAAATTTTGCGCAAACCAATCGATAAACGCTTATTGCGATTGTTTTACCATAAATATGTAGAAGAATACGTATCGGCCTAAACTGAGGACATTTATCTTTTTTTTATATATATATTTTTGGGGCATATTTATTATAGCAAAAAGTAAAAAATATTTAATTTTTTTCAAAATTGTCGCTCTATTTTTGTTTATAGCGCAAAAAATAAAAACCGCAGAGGTGATCAAATACCACCAGAGAAAGCTCTACTTGTGGGAAAAAAAGGACGCCAATTTTATTTGGGAACCTTGTCGCACGACCGCGCAATTGTCAGTTAAAGCGACGCAGTGCTGAATCGCAAAAAAGGGGCCAGGTCCTTAACCTGCATAATGGTCCGGGGTCTTAAGTGGTTAAAACGAGTAACAGAAGAGGAGAGAGGAGAGGTCTTTCCAGGTCGCGGAGTCTTCTCTGGTCTCGGGTCGCCGGCTTTCCAAGGCTCAGATGACACAATTCCAAGACAGGAAGCGCATCCACCTCAGACGTGACCTGCCCGTCTGAAAGCCGCGGCGGCACAATGGCACCTCAGCCACCCACGCTGTGCCATTCAGCTGAGAATGCCCACATTGTCCGTGCCCATAGGAAGGAGATGGGGGGGGGAGGGGCGGCGGCAAAGACCCCCCGCTACACCGATCACCCTTCCAAATAAATTCCCCCGCCCTCTGGACAGTCTTTGAAGATTAAAGGGTGAGTCCTCTTTCATGGGAAATAGCAAAAAATAAAATAAAATGATATATATATATATTTATATACACTGAATGCCTTTAATCTTAAAGCAGTATTACACCCAATCATTAAATGTGGCAGGTGCATTAGTTTTCCTTTTTTTGTCTTTTTTTCCCACCTGTTTTTACCTGGTAATCTGGCCAGTAACACATCTCCTGTATTAGAGCGCCCCCCTCCACTCTGGACAAAGGAGAACAGGGGGCACCTTTTGACAGCTGGCATTGTCAGTCTGGGGAGAGGGGATGTACTAGCAGATTTAACCACTTCAAGACCAAGCCTATTTCCAGTGGTGGTCCATCCATTAGGGGGCGCCAGGGAGCCGCGCCCCCTCTATTCACAGCCGCCATCCCCAATTAATGCGTCCGACCCCTTTCAGGACGCCGGGCGCATGAATTACAGCGGTAGGGGTGTTTTTTTTAAGCACCCGATTAGGGCCAAAATAGGGTGGGCTTGGAGGGTAGAGCATGGCGCCATGAGCCCACCTACTTGTTACAACAACGAATGAATATTTGCTGTTGCAACGCGGCTCCTTCTGCCGGGCCAATCGGGAAGTGGGTCTGATACCTGTCACCCGACTGGCTGAAAGGACAGGTGATCCTATTGGATGCCTAGGAGGAGGGGAGGAGACGCACGGCAGAAAGCAGGAGGAGAAGATACAGGAGACGCTCCCCGGTGCCCGCCGCAGCCTGATGTCCGCCGATGCCCTGGTCCCCACTGCTGCACGATGTGCCCGCTGATGCCCCAATCCCCGCTGCTGCTAGATGTGCCCGCCGATGCCCTGATCCCTGCTGCTGCCTGATGTAACCTCCAATGCCCGATCCCCGCTGCTGCCCAATATGCCCGCCAATGTCCCGATCCTCATCTCTGCCCGATGTGTCTGCCGATGCTCTAATCCCCATCCACTGCCTGCCGATCCCCGCTGCTGCCCGATGTGACCGCCGATGCCCCAATCCCCACCACTGCCTGATGTGCCTTCCGATGCCCCGATCGTGCTGCTGCCCGATGTGACCGCTGATGCCCCGATCCCTGCTGCTACCCGATGTGACTGCCGATGCCCCGATCCCCGCTGCTGCCCGATGTGACTGCCAATGCCCCGATCCCCGCTGCTGCCCGATGTGACTGCTGATGCCCCGATCCCCGCTGCTGCCCGATGTGACCGCCGATTCCCCGATCCCCGCTGCTGCCCGATGTGACCGTCGACGCCCCGATCCCCGCTGCTGCCCGATGTGACAGCCGACCCCCCGATCCCCACCACTGCCTGATGTGCCTGCCGATGCCCTGATCCCCGCTGCTGCCCGATGTGACCGCCGATGCCCCAATCCCCGCTGCTGCCCGATGTGACCGCCGATGCCCCGATCCCCACCGCTGCCTGATGTGCCTGCCAATGCCCCAATCCCCGCTGCTGCCCGATGTGCCCGCCGCCTAGATGGAGTACGTGTCGGCAGACCAGCAGACGGCAAGTTAAAATCTGTATTTTTTGCTAGAAAACTACTTAGAACCCCAAACATTATATATATATATATATATATATATATATATATATATATATATATATATATATATATATATATATATATATATTTAGCAGAGACCCAAGAGAATAAAATCACAGTCGTTGCAATATTGTGTCCCACGTGCAAAGTGAATGCGAATGGGAGCGGGATTGTAATTATCAGTCAGCTGATGCGCTTGCAGGGTTCTAATAGAGGACAATACTTTCAATTTTTTTTTCTAAATAAAACAATTGCGCAAATCAAAATAATTGCACGTTTTTTCTTGTACATATCTGGGTAGCCTAGGCTCTGACGTAGAATAAAATCAGCTGTGTAGATGGTGTTTGTGCTTTGTTAGGATTTCACGGCTATATAAAGTCTCCTTTGTGCTCCAGGAAGAATGTCGAGATTTTCTTTGTTGCCACGTGGGAACTGTAGAAACAAAGTAACACTGTGAACATTCCGGAGCACACACAGTGCGTTTTTTTTCTTTCCCCTCGATGCCTCCAGCGGAGGAATAACAGCATTATAAAAAAATGGCGCTTAAAGCTGCGTTTTCAGATGCGTTTCAGGCTTGGGTGTTCATTCATTCCACTAGCCATTAGAATGAATAAACTGCCAGGTGCTAAATGCGCCTAGGTGCATCTGGCGTTTTTTTTTTTTTTTTTGCTGCAGCAAAACGCTTCCACATTTTTTCCTGCCTCTAAACATCTGTATGCCCTCTGTTCAAACTGAATCCGACTTTGAAATTGCACAGTATAATAAATATATATAAAAAAATAATAAATAAAAATAAATAAATATAATAAAATAACTATATTAAATATATAAAATATAATATAAAATGTATTTTATATATATATATATATATATATATATATATATATATATATATATATATATATATATATATATATATATATATAAATATGTATATATATATATATATATATATATATATATATATATAGATATTTATATATATATTTAATATATTTATTTTATTATATTTATTTATTTTTATTTATTTATTTAATATATCTATTTTATTTATTTATATTTATTATTTTATTATATTTAACACACACATACATATACATATATATATATATATATATATAATTTTCAAATAAAATTATATTGAAATATATGTATATATAAATAAAAAATAAAAAAAGCCAAGATATCATGCTTTATAATAACTTGCAACTACCACAATTTTTTCTCCATTTTCTCTGCTTTTAAAAAATATATACTTTTTAGGAGGGTTTACAGTAATTCCCAGCAAAAAAAAAAAATGCAGATTTTAACGTGTGCAAAAAATAAAACCAATTCCCTGGTTAAGCAAACAGGAGGTGACGACAAATCTCCCTAATGGGGGTCACAGACTCCATAAAAACGATCGGATCCCGGTCTCGGCTACATGTGAATTGAGTTTGGTGGTCTCAGCCCGGCTCCCGGTGGGTGTGCTATGCAAGGTACGCCTGTGCTTAGTACGCCCACGCCCCTCCCACAAAAACCACCACACTTGCACGCACACAAAATTGGTTTAAAAACACACGCACTTTGGCCATGCGGTCTCCTAAAAATAAAGAGAGGCGAAGGACCTACGGGGCTGGCTGGGTGGGCTAGGCCCCCTCACTCCCTCATAGGGGGAGTCCCTCTGCCCCATTGGGGTCCCGTTGGGCCCCAGTTGGGCTCCCAAGAGGAGCAGGTAGGGCGGGGTGAGTGGGAGGCCCCCCCTCACACCCCCCAACTCCTGCAGTCCGGCTCCTCTCTCTCGAGTTCACGCACAAAAATACACTTTAACCACTTAAGGACCGCCTACTGCACATTTACGTCGGCAGAATGGCACGGCTGGGCACATCAACGTATATATACGTTGATTTTAGTACCCAGCCGTGGGACCGGGACCGCGGGATTCGCGGACCCGATCGCCGCTGGAGTGCGGCGATCCGTCCCTGGAGCGGAAGAACGGGGAGAGCCGTGTGTACACACGGCTTCCCCGTGCTTCTCTGTGGCCGCAGCATCGATCGCGTCATCCTTGTAATAGGGTGACACGATCGATGACGTCACACCTACAGCCACACCCCCCTACAGTTGTAAACAAACACACTAGGTCACACATCCCCTACAGCGCCACCTGTGGTTAACTCCCAAACTGCAACTGTCATTTCCACAGTAAACAATGCAATTTAAATGCATTTTTTGCTGTGAAAATGACAATTGTCCCAAAAATGTGTCAAAATTGTCCGAAGTGTCCGCCATATTGTCGCAGTCACGAAAAAAATCGCTGATCGCCGCTATTAGTAGTAAAAAAAAAATAATTAATAAAAATGCAATAAAACTATTCCTTATTTTGTAAACGCTATAAATTTTGCGAAAACCGACCGATAAACGCTTATTGCGATTTTTTTTACCAAAAATACGTAGAAGAATACGTATCGGCCTAAACTGAGGAAAAAAAAAGTTTTTTTATATATTTTTGGGGGATATTTATTATAGCAAAAAGTAAAAAATATTGCATTTTTTTTAAAATTGTCGCTCTATTTTTGTTAATAGCGCAAAAAATAAAAACCGCAGAGGTGATCAAATACCACCAAAAGAAAGCTCTATTTGTGGGAAAAAAAGGACGCCAATTTTGTTTGGGAGCCACGTCGCACGACCGCGCAATTGTCAGTTAAAACGATGCAGTGCCGAATCGCAAAAAGGGGCAAGGTCCTTTACCTACATTTTGGTCCGGGTCTTAAGTGGTTAAATAAAAAAATAAAAAAACGACTACATTTTTTTTTTTTTTTAAGATTTCCAGACTGTATGCAAAAGCAAAAAAAATAAAAAAAATTTTGTCTGGAGTTTTCCTTTAACAGCTGATTGTATTGCAGATGCCGGGGGTTGGGGGTTGAGGGTGAGGAGGATGAATATGTCGGATCAGTGAAAAAAAAAGGGGACGTCTGAGCTGCTTGGGATTCCGGCTTTAGAATGAGCCCTCTGTTGGATGTGTCCAGTCCCCGGATCTGCCTGGATACAAGCTGGCCAGCCGGTGCAGTGAACAGCAGGCGCACAGTGACGGCCCACAGGGCCGACCAGCGTCACGCCTGGGCTTTTGGGTCTGCTGCAATGATAATGTGACATTACAGGCTGCGTAGGATACATTATGCAAAGCAGGGAATGGCGTAGTCAAATTCCTCCATTCTGCAACCCCCCCCCCCCCCAGAGTCCATGGCACACAATTTGTAGGCTTTTGTTGTGGGGGGTGTCAGGGGGGTCAGCACATGAGACCGCATATTTTCTACACATGTAAATATACGCCTACTGGGCACATGGCGTGCCGTTTAAAGACCACTAAACTGGCTTAAAGGGCCAAGTATGGAGAATGGTCCATTGTTGTCACCATCAGGAAACCCGCCATGGAGGAATGTAAGAGGAAAGCGGCTGCAAAGAGACTGCAAGAGATCCGCAGCACTGAGCTCCCCCTCTTAGATTAGGGTCCCCCAGAGAGCCCCTCCTTACATCAGGGTCCCCAGAGAACTCCCCTCTTAGATCAGGGACCCCAGAGTGCTCTCCTCTTAGATCAGGGTCCCCCAGAGAGCTCCTCTCTTAGATCAGGGCCCCCAGTGAGACGCTCCTTACATCAGGGTCCCCAGAGAGCCCCCTTACATCAGGGTCCCCAAAGAGCCACTCCTTACATCAGGGTTCCCAAAGAGCGCCCCTCTTAGATCAGGGCCCCCAGAGAGCCGCTCCTTACATCAGGGTCCCCAGAGAGCCGTGCCTTACATCAGGGTCCCCAGAGAGCCGCGCCTTACATCAGGGTCATCAGAGAGCTCCCCCTCTTAGATCAGGGTCCCCAGAGAGCCCCTCCTTACATCAGAGTCCCCAGAGAGCCTCCCCCACTTACATCAGTGTCCCCAGAGAGGGAGTCCAAATGAATGCCCACAATAGGGTGTGACTCCATATTAATGGCTATGATGGGATGAGACTCCATATTAATGGCCATGATGGGGTGGGACTACATATTAATGGCCATGATGGGGTGGGACTCCATATTAATGGCCATGATGGGGTGGGACTCCATGATGAAGGGGATTCCATATTAATGGCCACAATACGATGGGGCCCCATATTAATGCCCATGATGGGGTGGGACTCCATATTAATGGCCATCATGTAGTTAATTGGCCACGACAAAGGGGATTCTATAATAATGGCCACAGTAAGGTGGAATTCCGTATTGATGGCCATGATGGGGTGGAACTTCCATATTAATGACCATGATTGGGGGAGGATTCCATATTAATAGCCATGATTGGGGCGGAGAGGGATTCCAAATTAATGCCCACAATAGGGTGTGACTCCATATTAATGGCCATAATGAGGCGGATTCTATATTAAAGGCCACAATAAGGTGGGACTCCATATTTATGGCCATGATGGGTTGAGGCTCCATATTAATGACCATGATGGGGGGGGAGGACTCCATATTAATGGCCATGATAAGGTGAGACACTATATTAATGGCCATCATGTAGTGAGGCTCCATATTAATGGCTACGATTAAGGGGATTCTATATTAATAGCCACAATAAGGTGGGACTCCGTATTGATGGCCATGATGGAGTGGGACACCAAATTAATTGCCACAATGAGGTGGGGCTCCATATTTTTGGCCATGATGGGTTGAGGCTCCATATTAATGGACATGATGGGTTAAGGCTCCATATTAATGACTATGATGGGTTGAGGCTCCATATTAATGACTATGATGGGTTGAGGCTCCATATTAATGACTATGATGGGTTGAGGCTCCATATTAATGACTATGATGGGTTGAGGCTCCATATTAATGACCATGATGGGGGGACTCCATATTATAATGGACATGATGGGTTGAGGCTCCATATTAATGACCATGATGGGGGGACTCCATATTATAATGGACATGATGGGTTGAGGCTCCATATTAATGACTATGATGGGTTGAGGCTCCATATTAATGACCATGATGGGTTGAGGCTCCATATTAATGGCCATGATTATGAATTTGATGTCCAACAACCTTATAGGTATGATGGTCAGATGTCTACAAACATTTGCCCATATAGTGTCTCTCCTGGAGAACCATCGGGGAAGTCGGTTGATGAGGGATCACTGGTACCAACTATTGACCTTTACCCAACCATGGTCCTGTGCCCTTCCTCATAAATTGGGCCCAATCATACAACAAGATTGCAGCCCTCCCTGTCTGAAATCCTTGTCCATCCCTACTAACACAAGGAATAAGCAATGACCCTGAGGGTTGTTTGCCTTTATCAGGCCCTCCCACACTCAAAGGTCAAGTTAGACCATAACTTGGCAATATTCATGAGGACTTCATTGATCCTCCTTATCCCAATCTACAGGATGATATATGCTGCTCTTCTTAGCGTGACCCCCATCATCCCACATAGATCGCCTTTATCTTCCCCCAGCCATTTACACAATATACGGATCTTCACACAGGACTTGGCGGTGGACGGCGCGTCCATTGGATGGCGTTCATCTCACCTCGTCCTGGGCCGCAATCAGTGTAACGGCCTCTTTAATAATGTATGGTGACAACGTCTTTAGCACTCCGAGTTTTCAGCACATTAAAGCACTTTATGGTTGTAACATGCATTATTAACATGTCCCCTCCGTGATCACTTCCATCCCCCCGTGTCACTTCCCTGGACAGTGTAACTGATAAGAATGGAGGAGATGCAAAAGTTCACAGAGATTAGAAACGGCTCCATCCCTGTGTGAGGTCTCTTCCCCATCTCTGTGTGAGGTCTCTTCCCCATCTCTGTGTGAGGTCTCTTCCCAATCTCTGTGTGAGGTCTCTTCCCCATCTCTGTGTGAGGTCTCTTCCCCATCTCTGTGTGAGGTCTCTTCCCCATCTCTGTGTGAGGTCTCTTCCCCATCTCTGTGTGAGGTCTCTTCCCCATCTCTGTGTGAGGTCTCTTCCCAATCTCTGTGTGAGGTCTCTTCCCCATCTCTGAGTGAGGTCTCTTCCCCATCTCTGTGTGAGGTCTCTTCCCCATCTCTGTGTGAGGTCTCTTCCCAATCTCTGTGTGAGGTCTCTTCCCAATCTCTGTGTGAGGTCTCTTCCCCATCTCTGTGTGAGGTCTCTTCCCAATCTCTGTGTGAGGTCTCTTCCCCATCTCTGTGTGAGGTCTCTTCCCCATCTCTGTGTGAGGTCTCTTCCCCATCTCTGTGTGAGGTCTCTTCCCCATCTCTGTGTGAGGTCTCTTCCCCATCTCTGTGTGAGGTCTCTTCCCCATCTCTGTGTGAGGTCTCTTCCCCATCTCTGTGTGAGGTCTCTTCCCCATCTCTGTGTGAGGTCTCTTCCCCATCTCTGTGTGAGGTCTCTTCCCCATCTCTGTGTGAGGTCTCTTCCCCATCTCTGTGTGAGGTCTCTTCCCCATCTCTGTGTAAGGTCTCTTCTCCATCTCTGTGTGAGGTCTCTTCCCTTCTGCCATCCCTGATGTGTGATATCCATTAAAGTGGGGAGAGTGTCAGATGTATTAGGTGCATGCATCCAAAGTAATGTGTAAGGTCAGCGATACTTGGTGCCAATTTCATTCCAGGGGCACAGCACCATCCTTGTTCAGGCATCTACTTTCTGGCCAGCTCAGAGGTGGCACAATCATGTAAGCCCAGGTTGCGCAGGCACAGCGGCCCATTTGTTTGAAAGTCACTAAAATCTCATGAAAACCGCATGGTGCTATGCGTTTCCATGCGCTGCGATTTCAAAATTGTGGGGGGTGCCTTCA
This sequence comes from Rana kukunoris, assembly GCA_029574335.1. Lineage (NCBI taxonomy): Eukaryota > Metazoa > Chordata > Amphibia > Anura > Ranidae > Rana > Rana kukunoris. Next base: position 17,010,643 of record CM056055.1, on the reverse strand, counting down.
GTGGCGTCACTAGGGTTGGTGTCACCCGGTGCGAAAAAAAATGGTGACACCTCCCCATCAACTATAGTCCCCCCTCAGTACAGACCCCCCTCCAGTAACTACAGACCCCCCTCCTGCAGTATAGACCCCCCTCCATCAATACAGATCCCCTCTCTCAGTATAAACCGCCCCTCAGTGCAGACCCCCCCAGCAGCACAGACACCCCCCCAGTGCAGACCCCCCATGAGTACATACACACCCTCAGTGCAGACCCCCCAGCAGTACATAAACCCCCCTTAGTGCAGACCCCCTCAGCAGTACATACACCCCCTCAGTGCAGACCCCCTCAGCAGTACATACACCCCCTCAGTGCAGACCCCCTCAGCAGTACATACACCCCCTCAGTGCAGACCCCCTCAGCAGTACATACACCCCCTCAGTGCAGACCCCCCAGCAGTACATAAACCACCCTTAGTGCAGACCCCCTCAGCAGTACATACACCCCCTCAGTGCAGACCCCCTCAGCAGTACATACACCCCCTCAGTGCAGACCCCCTCAGCAGTACATACACCCCCTTAGTGCAGACCCCCTCAGCAGTACATACACCCCCTCAGTGTAGACCCCCCAGCAGTACATAAACCCCCCTCATTGCAGACCCCCATCAGTACATACACCCCCCTCAGTGCAGACCCCCATCAGTACATACACCCCCCCTCAGTGCAGACCCCATCAGTACAGACACCCCCCTCAATACAGACAGCCCCCCCCCCTCAGTGCAAACCCCCCATCAATACATACACCCGCCACCTCAGTGCAGACCCCCCAGCAGTACAGACACCCCCTTCCCCTCAGTGCAGACCCCCCTATCAGTATAGACGCCCCCCTTACAGACCTCAGAACAGCAGATACACACAGCAGTGTGTGTGTCTTGAGCGGGGGCTCCGCCTCCTCTGTGGATGTAAACAGAGGGGGACGTGGCTCTGTTTCGCTCCGCTGAGGCACAGGGCAGCGGGCGGTGTTAGTGGTGCCGCTACCCACGGGTGTCACCTGGGTGCAGCCCGCAACCCCCACACCCGCCTAGCAACGCCACTGGGTGCCTTTAGGAATGAATAACACCAACACCTACGTCAGCAGCACGTTTTTGCGGGAATGCGTGCGATTGACATGAAGTCCTGCACCCCCGTGGATGTGAACCTATCCTAAATCCTGGTGCCTCACCTTGTGACTTGCTACATAGTTACAATTAGACATGTGCAATTCGTTTCGTTCCGAATTAGTTTTTCTACCAAATTTTACCAAATTTATAAATTCGGTTACATTATTTCTTTCTGCCCGCTATCCAGCAATATGTACAGGAAGTAATCCGAAATTCCAGCAGGTCCCAAAAAGCAAAGCAGGAAAACAATTCTTTAAAATTCAACATATTCTAACGCAGATTACCCGGGGGAAATGACGAGAATCCGCGTTTACTTACAGCGTGCAAGTGTCTCAGCGTTTCCACATACCTGGGAGGAAAGAAAGAAATAATCAGCAGCAGAAGAGAAAACACAGGAAACTTTATTTATTAAATGTGTCCACAGCAGCCAATCAGAAAGAAGCATCCTCCAATTTGTTTGTGGTCATTTATAATATTTATACATTTCGAAGATTATAACCTAATATTTACAGAAATTTGTAATGATCTGTATAAAATTTAAATCAAATAATAATAATACTAGTAATAATATTAATAACCACAATAATAATAATACTAGTAAGGCTTCATTTCCATGGACGTTTTTACAGACATTTTTTTCTAGGCTTTTTTAGCGTTTTTGCGCGTTTGAGCGTTTTTTACTGTCTGGCGTTTTTACAGCTCTATTGCTGGAGCTACAGAACACACTGGTCCTATTTTTTTTTTTTTGCAGCTTAAAAACGTCATGGTGGGCATGAGGCCATAGACTAAGGCTGCATTTACACCTTGGCGTATTTACGCCCGACGCTCGTGCCGCTGGAGGGGTGATTTTACATTGTTGTCTATGGAGATGGTTCACATCTCCACGCCGTACGCCTGAAGCTCAAAACAAGTCCCGGACCCTTTTTTTCAGGCGGCTTTCGGCGTTCGGCATAGACAATAATGTGTTGTAAAAAACAAAAAAAAAGGTTAAAACGACCCGTTTTGACGCGGCAAATCGCGGTACAATACGCCGCAATTTGTCGCGGCAAAATACGCCGCGTTACAGTGTGAATGCAGCCTAACACGGAGAGCCATCTTGAAGCTGCAATAAAACGCTCAGAAAAGTGGCTGTAAAAACGTCCATGGAAATGAAGCCTAATAATAATAATAACCACAATAATAATAATAGTAATAATAATAATAATAACCACAATAATAATAATAATAACAACCACAATAATAATAATAATAACCACAATAATAATAATAATAATAATAACAACCACAATAATAATAATAATAATAATAATAATAATAACAACCACAATAATAATAATAATAATAATAATAATAACAACCACAATAATAATAATAATAACAGCAGTAATAACAATAATAAGCTCAATAATAAGAATAATACCAACAACCACAACAATAATATTAACACTAGTAATAAAAATAAAACTAGTAAAAATAATAAAAGTACGTCTCTGTCAACACTGGGGCGGCTTCAAAGTCGCCCCGACACTGAAGCCAGCCAGATTGACTTCAGCGCGGCTCGCAAACTACTTCTGTAATAAAAGTCAATGCAAGTCGCTCTGAAGTCGCCCTCAAATGGTACAGGAACCCTTTTCTAAGTCGTCACTCCGATTAGAACGGGTACATTGCACTGAATGGAGTGCGACTTGTCAGGCGGCTAAGTTGCAATGACAGGTTATCTCAGTGTGAGCCGAGCTTAATAGTAATAGTAGTAACAACAGCCACAATAATAATACTAGTAATAAATGTAATAAATAATACTAGTAAAAATAATAATAATAATAAATATAATACAAATAGTCATAATAACAACAACCACAATCATAATAATACTAGTAATACAAAAAATACTAGTAAAAATGATAATAGTAATAATAATAATACAAATAATCATAATAACTACAACCACAATAATAATAAGTAATACAAATAATACTAGTAAAAATAATTATAGTAATAATAATAATAATCATAATAATAATACAAATAATCATACTAATAGTAGTAACAACAACCACACTGTAACACTTGTAATAATAATTACAGCAATATTATTATTATTATTATTATTACTATTATTATTATTATTATTATGGTTGTTGTTACTACTATTAGCATTATTATTATTATTTTTACTAGTTTTATTATTACTATAATTTTACTAGTATTATTTTTAATACTAGTAATAAAATTATTGTGGTTATTATTAGTATTTTTACTAGTATTATTTTTATTACTGATAATATCATTATTATTTTTTTAATAGTAAAATTATTATTACTAGTAATATTATTATTATTGTGCTTGTTGTTACTACTATTAGCATTATTATTATTATTATTTTTACTAGTTTTATTATTACTATAACTTTACTAGTATTATTTTTATTACTAGTAATACAATTATTATGGTTATTATTAGTAGTATTTTTATTACTGATAATATCATTATTATTATTTTTTTTAATAGTAAAATTATTATTACTAGTAATATTATTATTATTGTGGTTGTTGTTACTACTATTAGCATTATTATTATTATTTTTACTAGTTTTGTTATTACTATAATTTTACTAGTATTATTTTTATTACTAGTAATACAATTATTGTGGTTATTATTAGTATTTTTACTAGTATTATTTTTATTACTGATAATATCATTATTAGTATTTTCTTAATAGTAAAATTATTATTACTAGTAATATTATTATTATTGTGGTTGTTGTTACTACTATTAGCATTATTATTATTATTTTTACTAGTTTTATTATTACTATAATTTTACTAGTATTATTTTTATTAGTAGTAATAAAATTATTGTGGTTATTATTAGTATTTTTATTACTGATAATATCATTATTATTATTTTTTTTAATAGTAAAATTATTATTACTAGTAATATTATTATTTTTGTGGTTGTTGTTACTACTATTTAAAAAATAAATAAAAAATTGCGGTATTCTTTAGGACCCATTTACTTCTTTGCGATGTCCTAATGTCACACTTAAGGATCTGTTCACATACGGGCGCTTCGTCATTGCGTGCAGAATTGCTGCGATTCTACCCGCAATTCCAAATCGCAGCAAAAAGCACAATGTGCGTTTGTTTGCGTGCCGTTCATCTTGGATGGCACCCAAAACGTGGCGCAACAAAACGCGTGAGAATCCACGCAAGCGTAAAATCGCTCCTGTCTCAGAGACAAAATCTGGTCTCTAAGCTTCTTTGGAGCGACAAGAAAATGGGCTGCCCTATGCGTGACGAGTGATTTCCGCATAAGAATTGCGCAAACAAAACTACCAGCGGGCGCAGAATTTCTCGTACTTACTCTTTCTCGGAGGCGAGCAGATTCTCCACGATCGCCAGCGCTCTGGTCGGTCCGTCTCTCTAAAGCAGAATAAGATTAATAGGGAATCACAATGGTTTTCAGGTTATAGAATCGCACAAGTGTGTCATTATATCTATTCCTATCCGAAATACTGCAATCTGACCTCCGACCTTCCCTACAGACTCACACAGGTGTAGCGGCTCCTCTCCTGGACAAAAACGTCTCCTTTCTGATTTCACCGCACACTGTGAGCTTCTCACCATGTGCATCAGAAGCTGCAGTATACCGGGCAGAGGCCGCCCCATTTTCTGGCTAAAGAACATTCAGCATCATCTCGCCCAGTGGTCTCCAAACCATGGCTCAGGGGCCGATGTGGCACTTTGCTGGCCTTTTTCCAGCCCTTGGGGCAAATTTTCTCCCACTGATATCAACAATGGGGCACTATTCCTTCTGATACCAAAGATGGGGCACTATTCCTCTCACTGATACCAATGATGGGGCACCATTCCTCTCACTGATACCAATGATGGGGAACTATTCCTCCCACTGATACCGAAGATGGGGCACTATTCCTCCAAATGACACCAATGATGGGGCACTATTCCTCCCAATGACACCAATGATGGGGCACTATTCCTCCCAATGATATCAATGATGGGGAACTATTCCTCCCACTCACACCAATGATGGGGAACTATTCCTCCCAATGACACCAATGATGGGAAACTATTCCTCTCACTGATACCAATGATGGGGCACTATTCCTCCCACTGACACCAATGATGGGGAACTATTCCTCCCAATGACACCAACCAATGATGGGGCACTATTCCTCCCACTCACACCAATGATGGGGAACTATTCCTCCCAATGACACCAATGATGGGAAACTATTCCTTCCACTGATACCAATGATGGGGAACTATTCCTCCCAATGACACCAATGATGGGAAACTATTCCTCTCACTGATACCAATGATGGGACACTATTCCTTCCACTGATACCAATGATGGAGCACTATTCCTCCCACTGACACCAATGATGGGGCACTATTCCTCCCACTGACGCCAATGATGGGACACTATTCCTCCCACTGACGCCAATGATGGGACACTATTCCTCCCACTGATACCAAATGCTGCGATGTTTAGAATGCTTCAGTTTGAGAATGAACAAGAATCAGTACCACACATAGTGATAAGTGTGTGCCCAGACACACCTGGCACACCCCTCTGAATGAATACACTCGCTCACTGTGTCCATTCATAACTGAAGCATAGTAAACTGTGTTTTCCTAGTGTTTCAGTTTGTGAATGAACAGGAAGCCACTCAGCACAGAGCACTGTTTGGGCTTTTGGGCTAATGCAACAACAACAACAATAATAATAATAATAATAATATCAACCACAACAACTAAAACAATAATAATATTTCTACAGCACATATCAAATAGTTTTTGGGGTCTTTGAAGTGAAGAGAAGATTTTTTATTGACATCCCAGGAGGCCACAGGCTTTCAATGATGAACAGGAGGAGGGGGCGAGCCTATCGGTGCATGATCGAGAGCAGGGGTGGACTGACCATTGAGGAACTGGGGCACTGCCCGAGGGCCCCATACCACTAGGGGCCCCATCAGCGTTGCCAGGCTTAGTAAAACCAGGGACAGTATGTAAAAATCTGTGTTTTTTTTTACATCTGTCCCTGATATGTCCAAAACATACATGCTTTTGATGTGAAAATCCAGAGATTTTAGCTGCCCCGCCTCTGTACTGCCACCTGGCTTGGTGGCCATCTGTAAGCCCAGGGGCCCCATAATCTTCTATTGCCCGGGGGCCCCATGAATTGTCAGTCCGCCCCTGATCGAGAGGCCCACCTGCTGAACCCGGAAGAGCCGGCGAGCCTCTCGATGACGTCAGAGAGGACGTAGCCGCGCGGGGCGGAGCTGTGGCCGGGCAGGAGACGATCTCAGCGGGTCAACGCTGGATCCACTGGATTGGTCAGTGTCTGAAATGCGCAGATACCACCTTTAGGTAAGCGGGGCAAAAACAAAACGGGGAGGTCGTGCCGCAGTTCCTCTTTAAGTAACAACAAGCAGCAGATCTCAGGAAAATCAACACGTCCTGATAGAGAATCACAGAAACTCCGAGCGAAACGCAGCGAATGTAATTCCTGAGATTTATGGCGCAGTCACAGAGCACACTGTCTGTTATTGGGGGAAAGTGACGGATTATACGGCTTCTCATATGGACCGCAAATTTCATTTCCTTCCTTGATGTAAACTATAAATCTACATTTTATGGCGGATAAAAAAAAAAAAAAAAAGAGAACAAATAATGTAAATAGAGGGCGGCCATGAGTGGAGGAAGTCGGTACAAAAAAAAAAAAGTTTTCTTCTTGTAGATCAGAAGCAACACAACCCAAAATCTGACATGGAGGGGCCATGGAAAGAAGGAGATTCGAGATTATTTTATGTTTTTTCTTTTCTTTCATTTATTGTAATTTTATGTTTAGTGGGCATGTTTTATATGTACTTGTAAACAATTCAATAAGAAGTTTTTGATAAAAAAAAAAAAAAAAAGAGGGCCCCGTGAAAGTGTTCTGTGCCTGGGGCGTTTCTGAAAATGCTATCTGCCTGTCTCCCATGCACAGAGCCAGGACAAGGACATCTAGGGCCAGATTCGTAAGTAGATACGCCGTCGTAACTCAGAATCTGCGCCGTCGTATCTTTAACCACTTAAGACCCGGACCAAAATGCCGCTAAAGGACCTTGCCCCTTTTTGTGATTCGGCACTGCGTCGCTTTAACTGACAATTGCGCGGTCGTGCGACGCGGTTCCCAAACAAAATTGGCGTCCTTTTTTCCCCACAAATAGAGCTTTCTTTTGGTGGTATTTGATCACCTCGGCGGTTTTTATTTTTTGCGCTATAAACAAAAATAGAGCCACAATTTTGAAAAAAATGCAATATTTTTTTTACTTTTTGCTATATTAAATATCCACAAAAATATATATAAAAATTATTTTTTCCTCAGTTTAGGTCGATACGTATTCTTGTACATATTTTTGGTAAAAAAAAAATCGCAATAAGCGTTTATCGGTTGGTTTTCGCAAAATCTATAGGGATAGTTTTATTCCATTTTTATTCTTTTTTTTTTTTTTTTACTACTAATAGCGGCGATCAGCGATTTTTTTCATGACTGCGACATTATGGCGGACACTTCGGACAATTTTGACACATTTTTGAGACCATTGTCATTTTCACAGCAAAAAATGCATTTAAATTGCATTGTTTACTGTGAAAATGACAGTTGCAGTTTGGGAGTTAACCACAAGGGGGCGCTGTAGGAATTGAGTGTTCCCTGTGTGTGTTTACAACTGTAGGGGGGTGTGGCTGTAGGTGTGACGTCATCGATCGCGTCCCCCTATAACAGGGATGAGGCGATCGATGCTTACACACGGCTCTCCCCGTTTTTCAGCTCCGGGGACCGATCGCCGCACTCGCCGCCGATCGCCGCACCCACGGCTGGGTACTAGAATCAACATATATATATACGTTGATGTGCCCAGCCGTGCCATTCTGCCGACGTAAATGTGCAGTAGGCGGTCCTTAAGTGGTTAAGCGTATTCTGAGATACGCTTAAATGTTGCTAAGATACGTAAGTCTCCTACGCCGTCGTATCTTAGCTGCCTATTTACGTTGGCCGCTAGGGGGCGTGTACGCTGATTTACGCCTAGAATATGTAAATCAGCGAGATACGCCTATTCACGAGCGTACGCCCGGCCTTCGCAGTAAAGGTACGCCGTTTACGTAAGGCGTTTTCAGGCGTAAAGATAAAGCAACAAAAAGATGTTAGGTATGGACGTCGGGACCGCGTCGAATTTTTTCACGTTTTACGTCGTTTGCGTAACTCGTCCGCGAATGGGGCTGGCCGTAAATTAGGTTCACGTCAAAAACCAATGAGTTTTAGCGGCGTAATTTGGAGCATGCGCACTGGGATACGTCCACGGACCAGCGCATGCGCCGTTAGTAAAAAAAAAACGTCATTTACGTGGAGTCACACTTAATTTAAATAAAACACGCCCACATCGAACACATTTGAATTAGGCGGGCTTACGCCGGCCCATTTAAGATACGCCGCCGTAACTTAGGGTAGCAATTGCTTTGAGGAATACAGCGCTTGCCTCTCTAATTTACGGTGGCGTGGCGTATCTGAGATACGCTACGCCCGCACAAATATACACCGCTATACGTGAATCTACCCACTAGAGCCCTAGGACAAACATGCCAAACTGCACCCCCACCCCCACCCCAAGATGTTTGACATTAGCATTGCCCCCTCCCTCCCAAGAATACTGTAAACTCCCCCCTCTGCCCAGTGCAAATTCACCACCCTGCTGAAATCCTCCCTCCCAGCGCAAATCTTTGCCCCCTCCCCCCATCCCTTAAATCCCCCCTGTTCAAATGCCCCTTTCCCTCCCCCCCAAAAAATCGCCCCTCCTAATTTCCCCACCTAGAACTCTTCTTCTCCCCCCACCACTCCAAATCCTCCCTCCCAGCACAAATCTTTGCCCCTCCCCCCCGTCTCACAAATCCCAACAGTTTCAATGCCCCTTTCCCTCCCCCAAAAATGTGCCCCTCCTAACACAAATCCTCTACCCCTAAAATTTACCCTCCTAGAACACATCCCCCCCATTCCAAATCCTCCCTCCCAGCACAAATCTTTGCCCCCTCCCTTAATCCGTCACATCCCCCCCCCTGCTGGGACATAGAAACCTTCCCAGATGGCGGCAGTCAGGAAAATGTCTGGCTTGGGAGCTGTAAATGCGGGAACGGGCGAGACCCGGGGGGCGGGGCAAATGAGAGGTAAACACAGCATGTGTGCCTTCACTCCTGAGGAAGTGAGCGGTGGACCACGAAACGCGTCAAGTTTTTAAAGATGCCCCTCATTTAAAGTCCCAGCGCATAGTTCTGTCTTTGTATGAACAATACTTACCCTCTACTGCCCCCCCCCCCCAAATTCCACATTCCAACACAAACCCCCTCCCTCCCACCTCTCATGATACCACAGTGCCCAGGTCAGCCGTCCCTCCTGCCCACCCCAGCGACTCCAGGGCATCCGTGGTCACCCTGTGACCCCAGTGACTCCAGAACATCCTGTGTCACCCCATGACCCCAGTGACTCCGGAACATCCTGTGTCACCCCGTGACCCCAGAGCATACTGTGTCACCCCATGACTCCAGTGACCCCAGAGCATACTGTGTCACCCCATGACTCCAGTGACCCCAGAACATCCTGTGTCACCCCATGACCCCAGTGACTCCGGAACATCCTGTGTCACCCCGTGACCCCAGAGCATACTGTGTCACCCCATGACTCCAGTGACCCCAGAACATCCTGTGTCACCCCATGACCCCAGTGACTCCAGAACATCCTGTGTCACCCCGTGACCCAAGAGAATACTGTGTCACCCCATGACTCCAGTGACCCCAGAACATCCTGTGTCACCCCATGACTCCAGTGACCCCAGAACATCCTGTGTCACCCCATGACTCCAGTGACTCCGGAACATCCTGTGTCACCCCATGACTACAGTGACCCCAGAACATCCTGTGTCACCCCATGACTCCAGTGACCCCAGAACATCCTGTGTCACCCCATGACTCCAGTGACTCCGGAACATCCTGTGTCACCCCATGATCCCAGTGACTACAGAGCATACTGTGTCACCCCATGACTCCAGTGACCCCAGAACATCCTGTGTCACCCCATGACTCCAGTGACTCCAGAACATTCTGTGTCACCCCATGACTCCAGTGACTCCAGAACATTCTGTGACACCCCATGACTCCAGTGACTCCAGAACATTCTGTGTCACCCCATGACTCCAGAGCATCCTGTGTTACCCCATAACGCCAGTGGCCTCAGAGCACCCTGTGACTCAAATGCTCTATACATCCCTATGTCTGTTAGTGTATCCCAGTATGTCCCGTGTCATCAAGTGACTCTGTGCACCCAGTGTGCCTCCATGACACCTGTGTCTCCATGTACCCTCTAGTATGTCAATGTAATCTCTTAGACAGACTCTCCCCAGGGTATGTAGAATGGTAAGTAATACAGCCTCTTCTGATACCCCTAGAGATAGGTGTGTGCAAGGGGTGTGCCAGGTGCGCCTGGGCACACCCTAATCCTGGGGTTGGCAACCTGTCTATGGTGGGCAGGTGACAGGTAAACCGCAATCCTTCCTTGCCGGTCCTCAGAACCTGGACAGGAGAGGCGGCGGGGGGTGGAATTTAGTGGAACCGATCTGTATTTTCCTCCTGCAGCAGCTGAAAGTAAGCTTCTCCTCCTCTCCCTTTTGTCAACATTCAGCTGCCACAGGAGGAAAATTTTGGGGATCGGTACTAATAAATGCCACCCCTCCTTTCCCTGGTTCCCACATGCGCTCCCTTCCCCCTCCTTTCTCCCATTGTTTCAGGATGGAGAGCGGGGAAGAGGCCGGTAAATATGTCAAACGCATATGTGGTGGAGCTTTGGGGGTGCACACCCTAATGCAAGAGCCTGCGCACACTTGAAGTATTTAGCATTCAACCCATGCAATGAGTTCAGCTTTAAACTCTAATCAGTATCTGTAAAGAAATGCATTTCACCCTTTAAATGGGCAACAAACAGACTATTCTTTTCTAGAGTGGGAAATTTCGTGCACCGGCCTGAGGATGAGCGCTCCCTCAATAGTCGTATCCTCCTCGGTAATTAGTGTAATTCTTACGGTAACGCTCATTTACTAGTGTCTTGGTGACTGCCCTCTGACAGTTCTCAACCAGAAGTGACCTCAGCGAGACTGGCATCACTTCGGGGTAATAATGCACACTGGGCGCTCGGCACGTCCTCATATCCCCACCATGCCGTGTGCCAAGTTCTCGGGGAGGCCCCACTTCCACCACTTGTATACAAGTAAGATAATGCTTTGATTGATGTGTCCTCGTACACAGCTGCCATCGCCTGGTGGGTCATGCGACTCTCACCCCACCCCGCTTGGCACAGCGGGCAGGAAGCGGCACAATCTATACACGTTCGGCGGGTCAAGTGACAGAGGGGGCGGGGAAGGCATTGGGTGTCAGCTAGATGTTCTGCCTGAAATATTCTCTATCAACTTCATATAGAAAAATAAACAGAAGTTGGATATACTGTATGAATGGCTACAATGTTCTTTGTGTCTTTTCTTGTTGTTGTTGGAAAGTAATGGACCACACTTCTTTTTTTGAGGCCTGTGGTCACAACAAAAGCCTACTGGAAGTACGCATGATCAGCAATGATCAGCTTTTATTTATTTATATACATCCTGTATCCCAAAAGGAAAAAAGAAAACTGTTGCCGTATCTATTAAGTGTTAGCTGGAGTTTGGCTTTAATTTCTGCATTTAAATCTGCTAGTCCATCTAACATTTCTATACTTGCCAACTGTCCCGTTTTTAACGGGACTGTCCCGTCAAATAGGACCTAGTCCCGGCTAATTTAGCCTGCTGGGTGCGGCTTCTGGGTCTTTTTTTATTTTTTTTTAATAAACGGGGTGGATGGGGATTGGGCGGGGTGTCATGCCGGCCGTCCCGCCTCTCCTAGCCCCGGGACAGCCCCCCGCTGGCACGCAGCACGCACATACCTTATTCTCCCTGGCCGCTCTCCTCCTCCCCTCCGAGTGTAGTCTATGATTGGAGGACTGGCAAGTCTGTGTAATGTACGGGGGGGGGGGGCTTTGGTCTGTGAAATGTACAGGAGGAGGGGCTTTGGCCTGTGTAATGTACAGGGGGGGCTTTGGTCTGTGAAATGTACAGGGGGAGGGGCTTTGGTCTGTGTAATGTACAGGGGGGGGGCTGTGGTCTGTGTAATGTAGGGGGGGGCTTTGGTCTGTGTAATGTACAGGGGAGGCTTTGGTCTGTGAAATGTACAGGGGGAGGGGCTTTGGTCTGTGTAATGTACAGGGGGGAGGAGCTTTGGTCTGTGTAATGTACAGGGGGAGGGGCTTTGGTCTGTGTAATGTACAGGGGGGCTTTGGTCTGTGTAACGTACAGAGGGAGGGGCTTTGGTTTGTGTAATGTACAGGGGGGCTTTGGTCTGTGTAACGTACAGAGGGAGGGGCTTTGGTCTGTGTAATGTACAGGGGGGTAGGGTGACCACGTGTCCCGGATTGCCCGGGACAGTCCCGGATTTTGCAGGTCTGTCCCGGGCACATTCATTCCAGGACAATACAGTGTCCCGGAATGAAACTGACACAGCCACCCCCCCCCCCCCCGGGCCAATCTGATGCCCCCAAAAAAGGCCGCCACATCACCGCTTTACTCACTGATAGTACTTGCCCTGGCCGGGAATGCCTGGAGGAGCACAGTCCCCGCCCCCTGCTTGTGATTGGAGAAATCATAAATCTCACCTCTTGTGTCCAATCACTGTGCTGTGATTTGTTACAGCACAAGCTGATTTTTGGGAAGGGGGGGGGGGGCGTCCTTGAATGTTAGTTTGGAAATGTGGTCACCCTACCACAGGCTGACAATGCTACTGTTCAAATGTGCCCCCTGTGCTCCTTCATCCAGAATAAGGGGGGGGGGGCGCTCTAATACAGACCTCCTGTTACTGTCCAGATCACCAGGTGAGGGGGGAAAAAGCCTAAAAAAATGAAAGCTGCCACATCTATTGATTGGTAAGGTGCAATATATGACATTTTTGGTTTAATTCGGCTTTCATGGTAAGATGTTTCCTCTGTCCCCCCCCCGGGGAAGTGATAGAATTAGTAAGTAATGGATTTGGCTGGAGGGGACGGCGGCATTTACTGATCTATAGATGAAGCAATTATGTGGGTCAGCGGAGACAATTATAGACACTTTTATATGGGGGGAGCCGCAATGTTATAGGAATCGTTTTTTCACCGGAGAGGTCAAAGGGCAGAGACAGATGAAATATAACAAAAATAGCAACTCAATAAAAAAAATTGCAATTACAGATCATAAAAAACAAACAAAAACACAGTCCTGTCAATCCCTCTCCCCAAAGAAGCTTTCACTCTAACATCAGAGCCGACTTATCTACCAATCACATTGGACACGTCCTCAGGTATGTTCTTCATGTTACATCCATGCACAGTAGTGTGTAAGATTAACCCTTCCAGGAATTGATTACAGAGATCCGAGTACTCCCTCTGATAATGCCTTTATCTGCTTTTCTCTCCTTAAGCACGCTGCCATTTTTGTTCAGGTATCATCATAGAAGTTGCGCACAGGGTGTGCCGGTGGGCCTGGGCACACCCTAATCACCCCATGCGGTGCCGGTTACCATTGCTTCCTGTCCCCCCCCCCCTACAGTGCTGCCAGCTTCCCTCCTCTCATGAGGGTGGAAGGGGTTGGTAAATATTTTTCATTATCCCTTTCTGAATGAACACATTGAGTGATCTGTACCGATCGCTTCTGTCTTCATTCTTAACTGAAGCATAGGGAACTGTGTTTAATGCAGGCTGTAGAGAAAAGGATTAGGGAATCTCTGTTCTCAGTTTAATTCTCTGTTCCAAAAGTGAGACATCAGGGGTCTGTATAGACCCTTGATATTTCTTCAAAGCCCCATAACAGGGGCTCCTAAAAATAAAAATAAAAAAATAATAAAAAATAATATTGTAAAAAGTAATCAAAAAATAATACATAAAAAAAAATTACTGACTCCAATTTTTGCTCTACTTACACCGCCCACTGCTCTACTGACACTGCTCACTACTCTACTGACACCACCCACTGCTCTACTGACACCACCCACTGCTCTACTGACACCATCCACTGCTCTACTGACACCGCCCACTGCTCTACTGACACTGCTCACTACTCTACTGACACCACCCACTGCTCTACTGACACCACCCACTGCTCTACTGACACCACCCACTGCTCTACTGACACCACCCACTGCTCTACTGACACCGTCCACTGCTCTACTGACACCGCCCACTGCTCTACTGACACTGCTCACTACTCTACTGACACCACCCACTGCTCTACTGACACCACCCACTGCTCTACTGACACCACCCACTGCTCTACTGACACCACCCACTGCTCTACTGACACCACCCACTGCTCTACTGACACCGTCCACTGCTCTACTGACACCGTCCACTGCTCTACTGACACCGCCCACTGCTCTACTGACACTGCTCACTACTCTACTGACACCACCCACTGCTCTACTGACACCACCCACTGCTCTACTGACACCACCCACTGCTCTACTGACACCACCCACTGCTCTACTGACACCGCCCACTGCTCTACTGACACCGTTCACTGCTCTACTGACACCGTTCACTGCTCTACTGACACCGCCTACTGCTCTACTGACACCGCCTACTGCTCTACTGACACCACCCACTGCCCTACTGACACCGCCTACTGCTCTACTGACACCACCCACTGCCCTACTGACACCGCCTACTGCTCTACTGACACCAATCACTGCTCTACTGACACCGTCCACTGCTCTACTGACACAGTCCACTGCTCTACTGACACAGTCCACTGCTCTACTGACACAGTCCACTGCTCTACTGACACCGCCTACTGCTCTACTGACATCATCCACTGCCCCACTGACACCGCCTTCTGCTCTACTGACACCATTCACTGCTCTACTGACACCACCCACTGCCCTACTGACACCGCCTACTGCTCTACTGACACCACCCACTGCTCTACTGACACCACCCACTGCTCTACTGAC
The DNA here is from genome assembly GCA_029574335.1 of Rana kukunoris. Taxonomy (NCBI): domain Eukaryota; kingdom Metazoa; phylum Chordata; class Amphibia; order Anura; family Ranidae; genus Rana; species Rana kukunoris. The sequence goes on along the minus strand of CM056055.1, from coordinate 16,995,399 downwards.
ACCACCCACTGCTCTACTGACACCACCCACTGCTCTACTGACACCGTCCACTGCTCTACTGATACCGCCCACTGCTCTACTGACACCGCCAACTGCTCTACTGACACCGCCCACTGCTCTACTGACACTGCTCACTACTCTACTGACACCACCCACTGCTCTACTGACACCACCCACTGCTCTACTGACACCACCCACTGCTCTACTGACACCGCCCACTGCTCTACTGACACCGTTTACTGCTCTACTGACACCGTTCACTGCTCTACTGACACCGCCTACTGCTCTACTGACACCGCCTACTGCTCTACTGACACCACCCACTGCCCTACTGACACCGCCTACTGCTCTACTGACACCACCCACTGCCCTACTGACACCGCCTACTGCTCTACTGACACCAATCACTGCTCTACTGACACCGTCCACTGCTCTACTGACACAGTCCACTGCTCTACTGACACAGTCCACTGCTCTACTGACACCGCCTACTGCTCTACTGACATCATCCACTGCCCCACTGACACCGCCTTCTGCTCTACTGACACCATTCACTGCTCTACTGACACCACCCACTGCCCTACTGACACCGCCTACTGCTCTACTGACACTGCTCACTACTCTACTGACACCACCCACTGCCCTACTGACACCGCCTACTGCTCTACTGACACCATTCACTGCTCTACTGACACCGTCCACTACCCTACTGACACCGTCCACTGCTCTACTGACACCACCCATAATTATTGATTAATAAAATGATATACTTTTTAATATACTTCTTTGGATCAATCTATTAGTACATGTACCGTAAAAATCCCACAAGTATTTCTATATCTACACTGCTGCTTGCTGTCTTTTCCGGCGCTGTAATCAGTGGCGGGCTGGTTCTCCGGGACTGGCTCTTGTGCACCTGCAAGGGGTGACAGCATTCCTCGCCGGCCAATGAAGAGGCCCGAAGACTGAAACTCAGAAGAAGATGCCGGAGCTGGTGAGGGACCAATGGACAGGTGAGTATTAACCCTTTAGTTCCACCTCCCACCCTCTTTGCCTCCACTCATACACCTTACGTAGGCAGCAATAGACTAAAACGGTTACAGCTTGAAAACAGGATAATGAACATCATAAAGATAATGAACACGGAAGAAAACAAGACAATTTTGACCAAACCCACAATCTCTTTTCCGTGGTGAGTGCCGGATCTCCAACTTTACTTTAAAATGTAATCAGTTGCCAATCCAGCCCCCCCGGCCACAAAGGTCGGGCTCTGAGGACTACTTGGGCTCCCCGCCACCGACTCTCTACTCAGTACCTAGCCTTGAGTCTGAGTAAATGGTCCTTCTAGAATTGCGCAGACTCTATCAATCAACTTGAAATGAACGCCACTCCATCAGCCGTCTGATCAGTGCCGTTTTTAGAGGCATTTTTATTTTTTTTCAGCACACCCCTAGGTGTCCTTGCATGCATAAGTATTTACAGGCGTAAAATAAAATAAAAACATCCCTGGCGCGTTCAGTAGAGGGGCATTTGGTCAGAAAAAAACATGGAATGCGCACAAACGCATCTATGCGCACTTGCAGGTATGAGCATTAATGCATTTTGATGGCCAGAGTAAATTGAGAATTATATTTTGGCAAATGGAATGCATTAATGTGCATACGCGCGAATGCGCATAAACACATTTAAAATGCGCGTTTTTTGCCGCATTTTTCTGTTCTAAATTTGTTTTTATTAAATTCTTATACAATTACAATATCTCCAGAAACAATTACCGTATATACTCGAGTATAAGCCAAGTTTTTTCAGCATATTGGTGCTGAAAATGCCCCCCTTGGCTTATACTCGAGTCACCTTTTTGTGCCTGATCTCCTGGAATTTGGGTACCAGCCAGCCACAGGTCCCCTGGACCCCAAACATGTAGCCCCACTCTTCCTCTACAAGTGTGCAAAGCTTGTTGTCCGGCGAACCTACGGCCGTGGAGCACCGATTTTTCAAACCCGGGCACCCCTTCCATAGACTCCCGTGTTAACTGTCATTTCTCCTGTGAATTTGGGGACCCGGTACCGGCTGTTTGTAGGTCCCCAGGACCCAGAATTTGGCACACATATAGCCCAACTCTTCCTCTACAAGTGTGCAAAGGTTGTTGTCGGTGGGACCTACGGCTGGGGAGCACCGATTTTTCAAACCCGGGCACCCCTTCCATAGACTACCATGTTAACGGTCATTTCTCCTGTGAATTTGGGGACCCGGTACCGGCCGGTTGTAGGTCCCCAGGACCCAGAATTTGGCACACATGTAGCCCCACTCTTCCTCTACAAGTGTGCAGAGTTTGTTGTTGGGGGGACCTATGGCTGGGGAGCACCAATTTTTCAAAGCCGGGCACCCCTTCCATAGACTCCCATGTTAACGGTTATTTCTCCTGTGACTTTATTGATTGGTTTGCGCAAAATTTATAGCGTCTACAAAATAGGGGATAGTTTTATGGCATTTTTTAAAAAAAAAATTTTTTTTACTAGTAATGGCGGCGATCAGCGATTTTTATCGTGACTGCGACATTTTACACTTTTGACATATTTTTGGGACCATTGACATTTTTACAGCAATCGTTGCTATAAAAATGCACTGTTTACTGTGTAAATGTGACTGGCAGTGAAAAGGGTTAACCACTAGGGGGCTGGAACGGGGTTAACGGTGTTCTTGGGAGTGATTCTAACTGTTAAGGGGCGTGGCTACGAGTGACACGTCACTGATCGCTGCTCCCGATTAGACAGGGAACAGACGATCAGTGACCTGTCACTAGGAAGAACGGGAAGATGTTGTGTTTACATCTCCCCGTTCTTCAGCTCCGTGACCGATCGCGGGACACCGGCGGTCATCTATGCCTACCCCTGGTAAAAGCATCTCCCCACAGTGAGAAAACACTTGTTAGGTACAAATTTAAACAGGGCCGCCATCAGAGGGGGTACAGGCATTACACCTGTAAGGGGCCCGATGGTCCCCAGGGGCCTGGCTGGCCCCCCTCCCGTTTTTTTTATTTTTTTATTTATTTTTTATTTGCATTACACCTGTAAGGCCCGGCTGGTCCCCCCTCCCGTTTTCTTTAATTTTTTTGCATTACACCTGTAAAGGGGCCTGATAGTCCCCAGGGACCCTTACAGGCCCGGCTGGCCCCCCTCCCGGTTTTTTTTATTTAAAAAAATAGATATTTATTTATATTTTGCATTACACCTGAAAGGAGTCCAATGGTCCCCAGGGCCCCTTACAGGCCTGGCCGGCCTCTCTCCTGTTTTTTTTTTCTTTTGCATTACACCTGTAAGGAGCCCGATGGTCCCCAGGGGCCCGGCTGGCCCCCCTCCCGTTTTTTCTGCATTACATCTGTAAGGGGCCCGATGGTCCCCACGGCCCCTAACAGGCCCGGCTGGCCCCCCTTAGTTTTTTTTTTATTCATGTTTTTTTATTAATGGTCCCCAGGGCCCCCCCCCCGCTTTTTTTCGTCAGCATCCCCCCCCCCCCCTCTCTCTGTGTCCAGGGGGGCCCTGCCTAAACCAAAGCTGTGTAAGGGGCCGCAAAATTTGTGTTAGCCGCCCTGCATTTAAATACCAAATACAAAGTTTATTATTTCATCTCCATTAAAATATCTAGGCCATTTTACAAGGCGGGGTCACGCTATAGGCCACCGTGGCACAAACAAGATGTGCTGTCAACAGGACTTCCATCTGTCGGCAGGAAATATTACCGCGCTCTCGAGATATTTTTGTCCTTGCTATTTTCTACTTTATTTTTTTTGTTTTCACTCGCCTCGTATTTACAAACAGCGGCGCAGGCATCGACGCCCCGGTGAGGGCGAAAAACATTTCTATTCTATTCCGCCCATTGTCTGTGTTTTGACTGCGCTGTTTACAACCCTTACAGAGGGCTCTGGCCGGTGGGGGCCACACCGTATGATGGAGGGAGGGAGAGGGCCCCCGGGGCCGGGCTCCCGAGGATATTTCTGTTTATCAGCTGCAGACAGAAGGGGCGGCGAGCCAACGTGAGGTATTAAAAATAGAACTTTCGGACGCCCTTTCGCTGTCAGAGTTAATGCAGGTTTGTTTGATATGTCAAAGAGGAAAGTGCAGTTACCTTGAGAGCCAACCAGAAATAACCTTCAGCCGTCGTTTTCACCAAAGTAGGTCAAACGTGGCATTTTATGGCTATTTTGTGTTGCAATACACGAGGTCGGGCTGAGCTGCGTTGGGGTGCAAAAGTAGAGTACACTTATACCTTGTACCCTGAAAATTGGTGGTGTAGGACTCATCAGATGTGAGGAACCTTGGAGTTCATCTTATAAAGTTTGGTAAAAATACAAATGAATTCCCAGAGAGGACTGTAAACCATTGGCCTGAGGGAAAACATAACCAATTAGCCATGGGGGGGCACACACAAACACAACCAACACAACCATCCAGACCTTGGGGGCATACAGAAACACAACCAACACAATCATCCAGACCTTGGGGGCATACAGAAACACAACCAACACAATCATCCAGACCTTGGGGGCATACAGAAACACAACCAACACAACCATCCAGAACTTGGGGGCATAGACAAACACAACCATTCAGACCTTGGGGGCATAGACAAACACAACCAACACAATTGTCTAGACCTTGGGGGCACACACAAACACAACCATCACAACCATCCAGACCTTGAGGGCACACAAACATAACCAACACAACCATACAGACCTTGGGGGCTTACACAAACACAACCAACACAACCATCCAGACCTCGGGGGCACATAAACATAACCAACACAACCATACAGACCTGGGGGGCATACACAAACACAACCAGCCCAACCATCAAGACCTTGGCGGCATACAGAAACACAACCAACACAACCTTCCAGACCTTCGGGGAATACACAAACACAACCAACACAACCATCCAGATCTTGGGGGCATAAACATACACAACCAACACACCCATTTAGACCTTAGGGGCACAAACAAACACAACCAACCAGTCCTTGATGGAAAACACCACCATCTAGTTCTGGGTGGCACACAGCCAATTTTCCTTGCTGCCAAACACTAACACAACTCATTAGCACCAGGGGCAAATGCAGACACAACCAACCAGCCCTGGGTGGCAAACACAACCAATTAGCCCTGGGGGGGGGGGCAAATACAGCCAACTGTAACCAATCAACTAGCTCTGGGGAAGGTGAAAGGCAAGCAAAACCAACTAGCCCTCAGGCTCAAACACATACAACCAGACCATGGGGGCACACACAAACACAACCAGCCAGACCTTAGGGGCAAACACAACCAACTAGACCTTGGCGGCACACACAAATACAACCAACCAGACCCTGGGGGCACACACAAATACAACCAACCAGACCCTGGGGGCACACACAAATACAACCAACCAGACCCTGGGGGCACACACAAATACATCCAACCAGACTCTGGGGGCACACACAAATACAACCAACCAGACCCTGGGGGCACACACAAATACAACCAACCAGACCCTGGGGGCACACACAAATACATCCAACCAGACTCTGGGGGCACACACAAATACAACCAACCAGACTCTGGGGGCACACACAAATACATCCAACCAGACTCTGGGGGCACACACAAACACACCTAACCAGACCTTGATGGAAAACACAAACAAAACCCTGAGGGGCTAACACCGCCAATTATCCCCAGGAGGCAAGCACAACCAAATAGTCCTCGGGGGGAATACAAACACAACCAACAGGCCCTTGGGGGGCAAACACCAACACAGCTCATTAACCCGAGGGGCAAATGCAAACACAACCAACTGTGGACCTGGATGGGCAAACACAAGCAATTAACTTCGGAGGGCAAATAAACCAACCAACCAAATCTGGGGAGGGTTAATGCAAACACAGCCAACTAGCCCTGGGGGCAAACACCAACTAGCTCTGGGGAAGGGAAAACACAAACGCCACCAACTAGCCCTTTGGGGCACAAAAAGACATATTTCCTAGGAGGCAAACACAATCTGGGGGGTCAAACACAACCAACTAGACCTGGGGGGGGCAATTAGCCATGTGGGCACACACAAGCACAACAAATCAGACTTTGGGGGCAAACAGAGCGTACCAGACCTTAGTGGAAAACACAAAATACAACCACCTAGCTTGGGGAAGCAAACACAATCAACTAGCCCTGTGGAGCAATCTAAACCAACTAGCCCTGGGGAGCAAACACAACCAACCAGTTCTGGGGGGCAAACACAATTAACTAGCCTAATCCTTGGGGGCCAAACTCCAACACAACTCATTAGCCCCAGGGGCAAATGCAGACACAATCAACCAGCCCTGGGTGGCAAACACATCCAACTAGCTCTGGGGAGGGGGGCAGCAAAAGCAATTAACCCTGGAGGGTAAATAAAAACACAACCAATGAGTCCTGGGGGGGCAAATGCAAACACAGCCAACCAGCCCAGGGTGGCAAACACAATCAACTAGCTCTGGAGAAGGTGAATGGCAAGCACAACCAATTAGCCCTCAGGCGCAGACACAAACACAACCAACCAGACCTTGATGGAAAACGCCAACACAACCAAGTTGGTCGTGTTTGCTTTTTCCATCAAGGTCTGGTTGGTTGTGTTTGTGTGTGCCTTCAAGATCTGGTTGGTTGTGTTTGTGTGTGCCCCCAAGATCTGGTTGGCTGTGTTTGCGCCTGAGGGCTAGTTGGCTGTGGTAGCCCTGAGGGTCTAACACAGCCAGTTATTCTTGGTAGGCCAGCAGAACCAAATAGCCCTGTGAGCAAAATCAAACACAAAACCAACAGGCCCTTGGGGGCAAACACCATCCCAACCCATTAGGCCAGGGGGGGGGGGGCAAATGCAAACACAACCAAGGAGCACTAACTAGCAATTAAACCGGAGGGCAAAACACAACCAATGAGACTGTCAAATGCAAACACAGCCAACCAATTCTGGGGATCAATGCAAACACAGCCAACTAGCCCTGAGGGCAAACACCAACTAGCTCTGGGGAAGGGAAAAGGCAAGCACAACCCTCAGGTGCATGCAATGAGTATTAGCCATAGGGGACAAACACAATCAAACACCCTTGGGGGGGGCAAACACAGACACAAGCAATTAGCCCTAGAAGGCAAACACTAACACAACCAACTAGTCCCGGGGGAAACACAACCATCTAACCCTTCCATTGTATCACATCTTCCACCATCAGCTTTCTTTGAGCTTTTGGCATTCGGTTACATGACATCTCATCTGCAAAAGGAAATTGGTTCTAAAGGACTTCCCTATGCCAGACGTTGTGGTCTCCAATATGAACGGGTGGCGGGTACCCCATAACACCCACCATGTGTCACCAACTGCATGTACTGCTTTGATTGATGTCTGCAGAGCCGATCCTAGGGTCACAGACGCCTGGGTGTAGAAATATTGCTGGCGCCCCTACATGGGCGTGGTCATCTTACTAACCCCTCCCCTTTACAAATGTTTCTATGACTACGACTCAAACACAGAGAAGTCTTCATTAGTGTCCCCCATCAGAGTCCCCCCAGCAGGTCTCCCCCATCAGAGCCCCCCATAGCAGGTGTCCCCCATCAGAGCCTCCCACAGCAGGTGTCCCCCATCAGAGCCCCCCACAGCAGGTGTCCCCCATCAGAGCCCCCCCACAGCAGTTGTCCCCCATCGTAGCCCAACACAGCAGGTGTCCCCCATCAGAGCCCACCACAGCAGGTGTTCCCCATCAGAGCCCCCCACAGCAGGTGTCCCCCATCAGAGCCCCCCCCCACAGCAGGTGTCCCCCATCAGAGCCCACCACAGCAGGTGTTCCCCATCAGAGCCCCCCACAGCAGGTGTCCCCCATCAGAGCCCCCCCACAGCAGGTGTCCCCCATCAGAGCCCCCCCCCACAGCAGGTGTCCCCCATCAGAGCCCCCCCACAGCAGGTGTCCCCATCAGAGCCCCCCACATCAGGTGTCCCCATAGATCAGTACCTGTCCAATAGATCCCTGTAGCTCGGGCGCGCTGGGAGCAGAAGCACATTACAGGGGGCGGGGCATACATGGCATCTTTGGTTACTAAGAGGGTGGTACTTGCAGAGCATTTCTGGGAGTGCACAGGATGATTGGAAGCAGCTCTGGCCAACCCCGAAGCCTCTCATCACACCGCACCGGAGAAGAGCCGACATGTGCAGAGGGGCCCGGGGCAGACAGGAGACTACTTAATGCGCACCAGACAGAATTACTTTGTGGAGCCTAGTGCCCGAACGTGTTCCGGTACTAGGCTCCGCTGCGGTACCCAACCCGGATTCCGGGGACAGCGGGAGGTATGCGCTCTTGTCAGTTGCCAGCGGAGAGAGCAAGCGGGATGGGGAACCGCAGCACCCGCTACATGCGCTCCGCCTCTGGACACAGACAAGGAGGAGGGAGGGGAGCACTTTGGAGCTTCGGTGCCCCCACCTCTGCGGCGCCTGGGTGCGGAGTACCCCGTGCACCCTGCCTAGGATCGGCCCTGGATGTCTGAACGGTGGTATATCTCCACTCAGGGCTACCAGCCCAATATATCTTATTAGCGTTGGCGCAGGGAACGAAAACCCATCCAGCCAGACCTCCGACGCCCATGTCCATATTTCTGTTCTACCAGCCAGGAAATTGGGTCTGTGAAACCTTTCAACGTCCGCAGGGCTGAAAGTTGCCCGCCTGCGTGTGATATACGGAGCCGTGTCGGCGGCAGATGTCACACCTGCTGGCACGGAGGATAATCTGACTTTAGCTTCCTGCCACTATATATAAATATCGGAGGAAGAAAAGGGCGACGCAGGCATTAACCTACGCAGGGCCCGCGGACTGCTGACTCGGCCGCTGTAATATAATAACATTGTGACGGCTCGTGTGAAGGATGGCTGGCAGCTCCGTGTAAGCAGACGGTGTGATGGAAGCCATCTATTATTCATGGCTGGACATGGAGAGAGTGCCAGACGGCACCGCGCCGATCTCCCTCCGGTACATCGTAAGTTATGAGCCCTGAGAAGAAGAAGAAGAAGGTGCGAAAGAGCAAAGGATGAAGGACGGAGACGGGCAGATGGAAGCCAACGGCGGAGAGGATCCATTGGAGTTTTCATTTCGGCAAAAATAGGGAGATTTCTGTGACTTTTCTCTAGTTTTGGTGAAATGCATTTTTTTTCTATTGGTTGAACTTGATCAGGGGTCTCCAAACTGCGGCCCTAGGGCCAGATGTGGCCCTTTGCTTTCTTCTATCTGGCCCTTGGAGCACTAGTCCATCGACCACTGACACCGGTGGTGGAGCACTATTCTATTCCTCCCAAAGTAATGCTCTGGGGCCCCTACAATGATGACAGTGCAGGTAAACAGACATCATGTAGGTAGGAGGCAGACTGCCCCCCCTGTGTATCTATCACTCTCAGTGCCATCATGGGGCCCCCAATCACGGGGCAGCGTGGGCTCAAGGACAAGCTGCTTTGGGGAAAGTGCAGGGGCCCCCCATTCAGCTGGGGCCCCTGGGCAGTGCCCAGGTATGCCCTCTCATTAAAACAGCCCTGGTGATGGGGTGCTATTCTGTCCACTGATACCAACAATGGGGCACAATTCCTTCCACTGATACCAACAATGGGACACTATTCCTTCCATTCATACCAACAATGTGACACTATTCCTTCCACTGATACCAACAATGGGACACTATTCCTTCCACTGATACCAACAATGGGGCACAATTCCTTCCACTGATACCAACAATGGGACACTATTCCTTCCATTCATACCAACAATGTGACACTATTCCTTCCACTGATACCAACAATGGGACACTATTCCTTCCACTGATCCCAACAATGGGACACTATTCCTTCCACTGATACCAACAATGGGACACTATTCCTTCCACTGATACCAACAATGGGACACTATTCCTTCCATTGATACCAACAATGGGACACTATTCCTTCCATTGATACCAACAATGATACACTATTCCTTACATTGATACCAACAATGGGGCACTATTCCTTCCACTGATACCAACAATGGTACACTATTACTTCCACTGCTACCAACAATGGGACACTATTCCTTTCACTGATACCAACAATGGGACACTATTCCTTCCACCGACACCAACGATGGGGCACTATTTCTTCCACTGATACCAACAATGGGACACTATTCCTTCCACCGACACCAACAATGGGACACTATTCCTTCCACCGACACCAACAATGGGACACTATTCCTTCCACCGACACCAACGATGGGGCACTATTCCTTCCACCGACACCAACAATGGGACACTATTCCTTCCACCGACACCAACAATGGGGCACTATTCCTTCCACTGATACCAACAGATTCACATGGACACAGAGAAACAAACAGCTATTTCTTCAGAATAAGAAAAGGTCGGAATCAGCAACAACACTTGTTAAAATGGAAGTTTTTTCTTTTCTCAACGAAAATGGAGCTACTTTATAAAGTTGAACATAAGCAATATTATTCTTATTTCCACTCTGCTCTCTTCTCATATCAGCGGTTTTTTTTTTGGACAGATTGGGCTTTCATTTGATGGTAAAATTGTAATGGATATCTCCCGAATATCAAAGGAAAACAGTCCCAAAGTAGTAAAAACAAATCTATATTTTTTAGATAAAACAAAACATTTTCAGCAGCGATATAACAGTAAAGGCCCACTGGTTATCAAACTCGAGTCATCACAGCACCTCACTTCTATCCAACAGCCTGTAGTTTCAATCAGAGAAAGGGAGCTGTAAAGCAAGCTGCTCTGCAGGGCTGTCTCTTTAGCTTACCCACCGTGCTTTGGGAATTCTTTGTTCTATAATAAATGTTTAGAATGATACCAAACGAAAATTACCTTATGCGGGCCGCCACTTCCGCCCGAGCTGCTCTCTTCATCTTCAGAACTCTTCTGCTCTTCGTCGGAGGTGACGTCCTCGGCGTTGCCCATAGGAATGGGGCACACTTTGTATGGTTCGGTGTAGGCACTGCAAGCAGCAAAGCAATAGATCTTATGAACACCTTACACCTAACAACTTTCCATTCATCAAATCTACATTGGAATTATCTACAGGGCCTTAAACAAAGTATTTATACCCTTTATACAGTGCCTTGAAAAAAGTATTTATACCCCATGACTTTTTCCACATTTTGTCATGTTACAACCAAAAAACGTAAATGTATTTTATTGGGATTTTATGTGATAGACCAACACACATTTAAAAAATATATATACATGTTTTACTTTCTGCTATAAAACATATCCCATATTTTTTTTTTTTTTGTGATAGACCAACACAAATTAAATTTTTTTTTTTTTTTACTTTCTGCTATAAAACATATCCCATGTTTTTTATTATTTTTTATGTGATAGACCAACACAAATTAAATTTTTTTTTTTTTTTTTTTTTTACTTTCTGCTATAAAACATATCCCATGTTTTGTATTATTTTTTTATGTGATAGAGCAACACAAATTACATTTTTTTTTTTTTTACTTTCTGCTATTAAACATATCCCATAATTTTTTTTTTATGTGACAGACCAACACAAATTAAAAAAATATATATACATTTTTTACTTTCTGCTATAAAACATATCCCATGTTTTTTTTTTTATGTGATAGACCAACACAAATTTAAAAAAAATATATATTTTTTTACTTTCTGCTATAAAACATATCCAATGTTTTTTATTATTTTTATGTGACAGACCAACACAAAAAAAAAAAATATATATATATATATATATATATATATATATATTACTTTCTGCTATAAAACATATCCCATAATTTTTTTTAATTTTTTTAATTTTTTTAATTTTTTTTAAGTGATAGACCAACACAAAGTGGCACATAATTGTGATGTGGAAGGAAAATGATAAATGCTTTTCATTTTTTTTTTTTTTTTTACAAATAAATATGTGAAAAGTGTGGGGGTGACATTTGTATTTAGCCCCCTTTAATCTGATACCCCTAATTAAAATCTAGTGGAACCAATTGCCTTCAGAAGTCACCTAATGAGTAATTAGAGTCCACCTGTGTGTCATTTAATCTCAGTATAAATACAGATGTTCTGTGAAGCCCTCAGAGGTTTGTTAGAGAATCCTAGTGAACAAACGTGAAGGCCAAGGAACACACCAGACAGGTCAGGGATGAAGTTGTGGAGAAATATAAAGCAGGGTCAGGGTATAAAAAAAATCTCCCAAGCTTGATCATCTCACATAGCTTCTGTTCAATCCATCATCGGAAAATGGAAAGAGTATGGCACAACTGCAAACCTACCAAGAATAGATTGATTTTCAGGGGTTGGGATTTGCCCCTTAGCTCCAGTGGAGGGAATACTTAAGGCGCCAGCATACCAAGACATTTTGGACAATTTCATGCTCCCAACTTTATGGGAACAGTTTGGGGGACGGCCCCTTCCTGTTCCAACATGACTGCCCACCAGTGCACAAAGCCAGGTCCATAAAGACATGGTTGAGCGAGTTTCGGGTGGAGGAACTTGACTGGCCTGCACAGAGTCCTGACCTCAACCCGATAGAACACCATTGGGATGAATTAGAGTGGGGACTGCGAGCCAGGCCTTCTCGTCCAACACCAGTGCCTGAGCTCACAAATATGCTTCTGGAAAAACGGTCAAACACTCCTAAACCTTGTGGACGGCCTTCCCAGAAGAGTTGAAGCTGTCAGGGCCGATCCTAGGGTCACAGGGTGCAGAAATATTTCTGGCGCCCTCACACTGGCGTGGTCATTTTACTAACTCCTCCCCTTTACAAATGCTTCTATGGCAATGACTCAACCACAGAGATGCTCCTCCACAAACTCTTCATTACCCCGGGATCCTTACATGATCTATTTACAATAAACAAAATACAGGAAGAGAAGCAGAGTACTTTATCGGGACCTGGAGGTGGGGGGGGCCTCTCTGATGGACACAGAGGGGGCTTCTGTTAAAGAGTCTGTTAGATGTTCGGCGCCCCCACCTCTGCAGGTGTCTGGGTGCAATGCACCCTGTGCACCCTGCCTAGGGTCAGCCCTGGAAGCTGTTAAAGATGCAAAGGGCGGGGCCAACTCAATATTGAACCCTACGGACTAAGACTGGGAGGCCATTAAAGGGATTGTAAACCCACGCAGATTTTTCACCATAATACATTCTATGCATTAAGGTGAAAAACCTCCAGTGCTGCAGCAGCCCCCCCCCCCTTATACTTACATGAGCCCCGAAATTCCCACAACGGGAACGAGCACACAAGCTCCGGCCGGGGTCTCGTTTCCCGATTGGATAGATTGATAGCAGCGCAGCCATTGGCTCCCATCAAATCCAATGACGCGGGTGCCGGGGGGGGGGGGGGGGGGCGGAGCTGAGTCCTGCTCTCTATGTCTACGGACGCAGCAGCAGGACACAGATGAGCGCCCGACTCCGCTCTTCTGTCCACGAAGGAGAGAGCTTCTTCGACGGGGCACTCGAGAGGAGGAGCAGCCGGGATCGCCACGGAGGGACCCCAGAAGAGGAGGGTCGGGGCCACTCTGTTCAAAACCAACTGCACAGCGGAGGTAAGTATGACATGTTTTTGTTTTATATATATATATATATAGGCCAGATCCACATACCTGCCTCGCCGGCGCGACGTGTCCCATTTACTCTACGCCACTGTAAGTTACAGCGGCGTAGCGTAAATAGGCCGGCGTACGCGGGTGTAATTCACATTTACTAGTGGGCGGCGTGTTTTATTATAATTATGGATGACCCGATGCAAACAACGCTTTTTTCTTAACTGCGCATGCGCCGGCCGTGGATGTATCCCAGTGCGCAAAACATCAATGAAAACGACGTGAACGTAACTTACGCAAATCCCTATTCGCGAACGGTTTACGCAAACGACGTGAACGACGGAAAAAAAACGACGCTGGCCCGACGTCCATACTTAACATTACGTACGCCTCTATACAGCTGGGGTAACTTTTACGCCGGACCTACGCTTACGCAAACAACGTAAAAACACTGCGCCGGGCGTACGTACGTTCGTGGATCGGCGTATCTACCTCATTTGCATATTCTACGTGGAAGCGCCCCTAGTGTCCAGCGTAAATAGGACACTTTAGGACGACGGCGTAGGACAGCGTATCTACGCAGAAAACCGGCGTATCTTGTTTTGTGGATACAAAACAATGATACGCCGACGCAGATTTGAAATTACGGCGGCGGATTGTGGATCTGGCCCATATTTGTTAAACTGAATCTTTACAACCACTTTAAGTTCATGGCCCGGATTCACGTAGAGCGGCGTATATTTATGCCGGCGTTGCGCATCGTCTTTACGCTACGCCGGCACAACGTAGAAAAGCAAGCATGCTATTCACAAAGAATATGTGATCCACGTTGCGCCGGAAGTGGGCGTGATATATTTAAATGAAGCGTGACCCCATGCAAATGATGGCCACAGCTTCAAAAAACGAACTGCGCATGCGCCGTCTCTTGGACGCATCCCAGTGCGCATGCTCACAGTTACGTCGAAATAGCTGCCTAAGATACGTCGAACACTGCCTAAGACGTGAACGTAACCTACGCACAGCCCTATTCACAAAGTACTATGTAAACGGCGTACGCAACGTAAAACTCGACGGCGTCGTTCCCTGGCCCATACCTTTGCATTATCTGCGCCTGCTATATGAGGAGTAGATTTACGCCGGACGTAAGCCTTACGCAAATCGCGTATGTGAAGCGGACGGGCGCATCTACGTTCGTGAATCGGCGTATCTTACTCATTTGCATATTTAAAATGGGAACGCCGAATGCGTCCAGCGTAACTATGCACCCACAATATGCCGGCGTAGGCAAGTTACGTCGGGCGGCTTAAGCCTTGCTTTTCGACGTATCTAGCTTTGTGAATCGGCGCAGAGATGCGACGGAGCACATTTGTACTTACGACGACGTATCTTTTGATACGCCTACGTTAATCCGTCGTGAATCCGGCCCCATGTGCGCGCAAAGGCAGGTGTCCCAATACTTTTGACTATATAGTGTATCTGGTGCTGGAGTCACTTTAAATATAGATATCTGTACATAGCCACAGTCATATATCTTCCCTGTATGAAGGATATCAGTGATTCGGATAATAACCCCCCACCCCCCCCACCCCAGCATTGTCTCAGGAAGTGTCTCCTAATTGGACGCTGTTTTCACGCATTGCGTGTTTCTATATCAGTTTGCGCCCCCAGGGATGTAATATCCACCGTCCCCTCAATAATAACATTATAGATTACCGCCTAGGATAGCAATAACCCCTCGCCGTGAAAACGGCCTCCCTTCCATCATTAGTATTTATTGTCATGGCTTCCGCGGCAGACGGGAGCCTTCTCCCAGAATTATTATCTACACTTGCGCGGTCAAAAAAATTTGCCCCGCGATCTTCCGAGATGAGGATTTAATTGCATCTCCACGAGTGCCAGCCTCGGCGTGCTGCTGCCCCGGCGTGCGCTTATTGGATCACGTGGCCCCGGCTCCCAGCGTCGTTCCTGCGCTCGCCGCATACAGCAGCTGTTTAAAATATGTTTTCTCCGTGTGGGGGCCCCCGGCATCCGCGGACTTCATTAACAAGATTTAGTTCCCCAACTAAAAATGTTAGCGGCTCAAAGTGCGACGTTAACAATGCACCTGCCGCGGCTCTGCTGGTGGGACTTTAATGGGACGGCAGTTAAAAAAAAAACACAAAAAAATGGGGGCTTTTGTGAAGGCTCGCAGGTTTGGCTTCAACATCTATATTTAAAGTGACTCCAGCATCAGATACTCTATATGGTCAAAAGTACAAAAACATGTCATACTTACCTCCGCTGTGCAGATGGTTTTGCACAGAGTGGCCCCCATCCTTCTTTTCTGGGGTCCCTCCGCAGCAATCCCGGCTACTCCTCCTCTCAAGTGCCCCGTCGGAGAAGCTCTCTCCTTCGTGGACACAAGGGTGGGCGGGCGCTCGTCCGTATCCTGCTGCTGCGTCCGTAGACATAGACAGCAGGACTCAGCTCTGCCCCCCCCCCCCCCCGGGACCCGTGTCATTGGATTTGATGGGAGCCAATGGCTGCACTGCTATCAATCTATCCATGGATTTGAAGGGAGCCAACCAGTGGCCCGGGGGCCAAATGTGGCCCGTGGAGCCCACTGATGTGGCCCGCGACCTCCTGCTATGGGATGGAATAGAATACTGTTATTAAAGGTCAGCTTATTACTAAAATCAGTGTATTTATGGAAATATCTGTTCTGCAGTGCTTTCAAACCTGCGGGTTACCTGCACTGAGCCATAGACTTCTGCGAGTTTGGCGCGCGTAAACTGCAGCGCATGTGTGTGAAAGCAGCCTTGGGTCCCTTTCACTTGGTCAGTCTGACCCAATTGGACCCTCCATTCACCTCTAAGGAGTGGCAGATGTAAACCAACTTGTGTCCTACCTCCAATCCAATCCATTGCGCATAAAAAAAGTATAGTAGGCTGTGTCTGTGTCCGCTCTGCATATACAGAGCAGACACTGACCTGCCATTCGCCCGCTACGCTCATTGTGGCCCGCGACCAGTTACCAAGTCGCTTAAGTTGCCCTCTCTCTTCAAAAGGTTGGGCACCCCTGATCTAGGGTGTTGTCTTCTTTCAGAAGGGAACCATTCATACTCAGACCCCTTTCACACTGGGGCGCTGCGCTGGCAGGGAGTCAAAAAAAGTCCTGCAAGCAGCTTCTTAGCAGCGCTTTAGGAGTGGTGTATACACCGCTCCTAAAGCACCCCTTCCCATTGAAATCAATGGGCAGCGCCTGGAAAGCACCACAGTAGCGACGATTTGCGGGCACTTTTAACCCCTAGTGGGGCACTTTTAAAAGCACCGCAAAAATAACGGTGACGCACTGACACGCGGGCGCTTTCAGTGTGAAAGCACTCTAAGTTTTTATAAATGTTCCACTACTCGGACATGCAGTACAGCGCAGGGTTAATAATGGATTCGGAGGGGATTCTTCTGCTGATGTGTCAGATAGAGCTGAGCTTTTACATTTCCAGCCAGTAAAACACAGAAGAAGCCTGGAGCTGGGGGTCTCTACGGACGGTTTAATCCTCGGATGATTCTTCCGTTCGTTGTAATGTCATGGCTGAGTGAGAGCAGATTGCAGCTGGGGGGCTGAATGAAGATGGGCAACTACCAAGGGAGCCAGAAGACAAACTGATGGCCCACCAGAGAGAGCAAGCTCATCAGCCGAGCCATCGTTGCATACCAGTACAGCGAAACAACGGTTACTGCACGTGAGCACGCTGGACCCGGATTAAAGTGTATCCAAACCCCAAAACAAAATTGTAATAAATTGCAGTTTACCAATCCTTAGACGTGGTGGCTGCATTCGTTTTTTTGCTCAGGATTTTTTATCTTTTATCAAACGAGAAGAGTACCCCCCCCCCCATGACTACTGGGACTAACGGCAACAACAATTTTTTAAAATTCAATATCATGTTCCTACAAGATTTGTGTGATGGCGTGTATGCAACACAAGTTTGAGCCAACATTCCGTCAGAAAAAATCCACGGTTTTCTTGTCGTAATTTCCGATCATGTGTACGCGGCATTAGAGTGCACTCAACCATTGCTAACTTCATAAATGTTTCCCCAACCAATGTGAACCTCACAAGAATACACCCAACCAATGCCAACTTCTTGAGAGCACACCTAAGCAATGTGGACTCTCTGAGATTATACCCAACCAGCAATAACTTCCTGAGAGCACACCCAAGCAATGTGAACTTCCTGAGAGTATACCCAACCAATGTGAACTTCCTGAGAGTATACCCAACCAATGTGAACTTCCTGAGCATACACCCAACCAATGTGAACTTCCTGAGAGTAAACCCAACCAATGTGAACTTCCTGAGCGTACACCCAAGCAATGTGAACTTCCTGAGCGTACACCCAAGCAATGTTAACTTCCTGAGCGTACACCCAAGCAATGTCAACTTCCTGAGAGTATACCCAACCAATGTGAACTTCCTGAGAGTATACCCAACCAATGTTAACTTCCTGAGAGTAAACCCAAGCAATGTGAACTTCCTGAGCGTACACCCAAGCAATGTTAACTTCCTGAGAGTATACCCAACCAATGTGAACTTCATGAGCATACACCCAACCAATGTGAACTTCCTGAGAGTATACCCAACCAATGTGAACTTCCTGAGCGTACACCCAAGCAATGTTAACTTCCTGAGCGTACACCCAAGCAATGTTAACTTCCTGAGAGTATACCCAACCAATGTGAACTTCCTGAGAGTATACCCAACCAATGTTAACTTCCTGAGAGTAAACCCAACCAATGTGAACTTCCTGAGAGTATACCCAACCAATGTGAACTTCCTGAGCGTACACCCAAGCAATGTTAACTTCCTGAGAGTATACCCAACCAATGTGAACTTCCTGAGAGTATACCCAACCAATGTGAACTTCCTGAGAGTATACCCAACCAATGTTAACTTCCTGAGAGTAAACCCAACCAATGTGAACTTCCTGAGCGTACACCCAAGCAATGTTAACTTCCTGAGAGTATACCCAACCAATGTGAACTTCATGAGCATACACCCAACCAATGTGAACTTCCTGAGAGTATACCCAACCAATGTGAACTTCCTGAGCGTACACCCAAGCAATGTTAACTTCCTGAGCGTACACCCAAGCAATGTTAACTTCCTGAGAGTATACCCAACCAATGTGAACTTCCTGAGAGTATACCCAACCAATGTTAACTTCCTGAGAGTAAACCCAACCAATGTGAACTTCCTGAGAGTATACCCAACCAATGTGAACTTCCTGAGCGTACACCCAAGCAATGTTAACTTCCTGAGAGTATACCCAACCAATGTGAACTTCCTGAGAGTACACCCAACCAATGTAAACTTCCTGAGCGTACACCCAAGCAATGTTAACTTCCTGAGAGTAAACCCAACCAATGTGAACTTCCTGATAGTATACCCAACCAATGTAAACTTCCTGAGCGTACACCCAACCAATGTGAACTTCCTGAGAGTATACCCAAGCAATGTTAACTTCCTGAGAGTAAACCCAACCAATGTGAACTTCCTGAGAGTATACCCAACCAATGTGAACTTCCTGAGAGTATACCCAACCAATGTGAAATTCCTGAGAGTATACCCAACCAATGTGAAATTCCTGAGAGTATACCCAACCAATGTGAACTTCCTGAGCATACACCCAAGCAATGTTAACTTCCTGAGAGTATACCCAACCAATGTGAACTTCCTGAGAGTATACCCAACCAATGTGAACTTCCTGATAGTATACCCAACCAATGTGAACTTCCTGAGAGTATACCCAACCAATGTGAAATTCCTGAGAGTATACCCAACCAATGTGAACTTCCTGAGCATACACCCAAGCAATGTTAACTTCCTGAGAGTATACCCAACCAATGTGAACTTCCTGATAGTATACCCAACCAATGTAAACTTCCTGAGCGTACACCCAACCAATGTGAACTTCCTGAGAGTATACCCAAGCAATGTTAACTTCCTGAGAGTAAACCCAACCAATGTGAACTTCCTGAGAGTATACCCAACCAATGTGAACTTCCTGAGAGTATACCCAACCAATGTGAAATTCCTGAGAGTATACCCAACCAATGTGAAATTCCTGAGAGTATACCCAACCAATGTGAACTTCCTGAGCATACACCCAAGCAATGTTAACTTCCTGAGAGTATACCCAACCAATGTGAACTTCCTGAGAGTATACCCAACCAATGTGAACTTCCTGATAGTATACCCAACCAATGTGAACTTCCTGAGAGTATACCCAACCAATGTGAAATTCCTGAGAGTATACCCAACCAATGTGAACTTCCTGAGCATACACCCAAGCAATGTTAACTTCCTGAGAGTATACCCAACCAATGTGAACTTCCTGATAGTATACCCAACCAATGTGAACTTCCTGAGAGTATACCCAACCAATGTGAACTTCCTGAGAGTACACCCATGCAATGTTAACTTCATGAGAGTATACCCAAACAGCGCTAACTTCATGAGAATATGCTTGAACAATGTTAACATCATGTGCGTACACCCAAGCAATGTTAACTTTAAAAAGAGGGGGGGTGGGACTTTGAATGAGGCATATAGCGAACTTGCCATAGGCCTCCATCCCTGTAAATGGATAAAAATTGTAAAAGTGGGACTTTGAATGAGATGCGATTTTAGCAATATGCAATTAAATATAAACATGGAAAATAAATTGTATGTAACCATGTGACCAGGCTCAGAGTTGTCAACCAAAAAGCACTAAACTAAATTAATCTGTCTAACTGGTGTAAGTAAAAACAGAGGTTTAGTTGCAAGCATTTGCAAATACCTGGGAAGCTGCAGCGCCAACTCCACGGCACTCTGCATGGCTGCAGTCCTATCTATAAATTTAAGGTCTCCTGAAAGGGAGCCCAGGTGTGCTAATCACCAGGCAGAGGACAGGTGATGGCTTAAAACCCGTCCCTACCTAGAGTTGGTATGGCAAATGAGAGCACTGGAAAAAAAGAAAAAAGAAAAAAGTAGGAGTGGAACAAGGACTGCCCAAAAAACCAAAATACCACCAGACTAAAGGCAGACCGACTCCAACTGGGTCCGCCTGTAAAAAAAATGATCATTCAAAGTCCCACTTTTACCATTTTTAGCAATGCTAACTTTATGATAGTACAACCAACCAGAACTAACTTCCTGAAAGTACACCCGACCAATGCCAACTTCCCGAGAGTACATCCAATCAATGTTATCTTCATGAAAGTACACACAAACATTTTTAACTTCATGTGAGTACACCCAAGCAATGTTACTCTAACTTCATGATAGTACACCCAAGTAATGCTAAGTAAATGAGAGGACACCCAAGCAGAGCAATCTAAATGAGAGTACACCCATGACAGTACACCTTAGGAAAGCTAAACTCAAGAGAGAACATCCAATGCAATTCTAACTTCAAGAGAGTGCACCCAACCAACTTCAACTGCACAAGAGTACATCCACGCAATTCTAACTTCTGGAGAATGCACCCGAACAAAGCTAACTTTACAAAAGTATACCCAACCAATGCCAACTTCAGGAGATGTTACAAAACTAATGCTAATCTCATAAGTGGACATCCAAGCAATTCTAACTCCACAAGAGTGCACCCAACCAATGCTAACTTCAGGAGAGTGTACAAAGCCAATGCTAAGTTCCTTAGTGTACATCTAAGCAATTCTACCTCCATGAGAGTGCACCCAACCAATGCTAAATTCAGGAGAGGTTACAAAACCAATGCTAATCTCATGAGTGTACATTCAAGCAATTCTAACTTTACGAGAGTGCACCCAACCAAAGCTAACTTCACAAAAGTACACGCAACCAATGCTAACTTTAGGAGAGTATTCAAAAGCCAATGCTAATCTCATGAGTGTACATCCAAACCATTGCTAACTTCATAAATGTACACCCAACCAATGTGAACCTCACTAGAATACACCCAACCAATGCAAACTTCTTGAGGGTATATGCAACCAATGTCAACTTCCTGTTGAGTACACCAAACCAATGTCAACTTCCTGAGAATACACCCAAGCATGTTGAGTTCATGAAAGTATACTCAACCAATGCTAACTTCATGCGAATATACTTGAACACTATTAACACCATGTGAGTACACCCAAGCAATGCTAACTTTATGATAGTACAACCAACCAGAAGTAACTTCCTGAAAAAACCCAACCAATGCCAAATTCCTGAGAGTACATCCAAGCAATGCTAAGTTCACAAAAATACAGCCAAACTATTCTAACTTTATGTGAGTACACGGTACACCCAAGCAATGTTACTGTATTTCATGAGAGTACACCCAAGCAATGCTAAGTAAAAGAGAGGACAACCATGTAGTGCAATCTAAATGAGAGTACACCCAAGCAGTGCTAAGTAAATGAGAGAAAACCCATGTAGTACAATTTAAATTAGAGTACGCCCAAGCAGTGCTTACTTCATGACAGTACACCCAAACAAAGATAAATTCAAGAGAGTACATCCAAGCAAATCTAACTTCATGAGAGTGCACCCAACCATTGTTAACTTTATAAATGTACACCCAACAAATATGAACCTCACGAGAATACACCCAACCAATGCCAACTTCTTGAGAGTATACCAAGCAATGTTAACTTCATGAGAGTATACCCAACCAGAAATTAGTTCCTGAGAGTATATCCAATCAATGCCATATACTTGAACAATGTTAACATTATATAAGTACACCCAAACAATGCTAACTTTATGATAGTACACCCAACCAACCTGAAAGTACACCTGACCAATGCCAACTTCTCAAGAGTACATCCAAGCAATGCTAACTTCATGAAAGTACACACAAACAATTCTAACTTCATGAGAGTACACCCAAGCAATGCTAATTAAATGAGATGACATCGAATGAAATTGTCACGAGAGTACACCCAACCAAAAGTAACTTCATGATCCAACCAGTGCCAACGCTAACTGCGAGGAATAATACATTACAACGCTAACTGCATGTGAGCACACAAACACACCTCCCAAAAAAAAAAAGGCCTGCATGTTAGCACTATGGCAAAGTAGGGGTTACCAGCAATCAGCATCCTTGTTACTG
The DNA here is from genome assembly GCA_029574335.1 of Rana kukunoris. NCBI lineage: Eukaryota > Metazoa > Chordata > Amphibia > Anura > Ranidae > Rana > Rana kukunoris. Next base: position 16,972,693 of record CM056055.1, on the reverse strand, counting down.
CACACGCCTTTCCCACCGCGCCGCAGACCCCTTGTGCTGCATTTCCTGTAAACAGGGAGCGTTTTCCTCCCCAGAGATAACCTGGCAATGAACTGCAGGAGGCTGACGTGGGGCCTGGGCGGCACACCCAGGAGTCAGGACCACGCCGATCCAAGGCCGCCGAAACAATGCCCTCTTAACCCCCTCACCTCTTTGAGTAGTGCAGCAAATGGTTAAATCTTGCACTCCAAACCCCCGACAATGGTTTGTGAGGGTAAAGACTCAAAAAAACAATAGTTTGAGGACCATCTCTATACCGGTTTGGTAAATGCTTCTGAAAGGGTCATTTAGGCCTCTAACTGTACGTGAAGTCCTTCTTTCATTCCAATCACAATCCAGAAATTGCTGAGTCTGAGAAGAATCACGAGGGTCGCACATTCAAATCTTACCTTGAGCCAATCTGCCCTTTATTTGTCAAATGGACTGAGACTGGCCTTGTCCTAAAAATGTAAACTTCTAGAAGTTCTACACCCAATGGGTAACTTTTATTATACAATTATAACTAGCAAAGTCTGGATCTCTAAGCATAATTTTGAGACCCTGGGAGAACTGAGTAATCACCCTGGCTTGTTCCTGCTTACTTTAGAGGTACTGGTGTTCCTGTTCACCTTAGAGGTGTGGGTGTTCTTGTTCATCTAGGAGATGTAGGTGTTCCTGTTCACCTTGGGGGTGTTCTTGTTCATCTATGAGGTGTAGGTGTTCTTGTTCACCTAGGAGGTGTAGGTGTTCCTGTCCACCTTGGGGGTGTGGTTGTTCCTGTTCACCTTTAAGGTGTGGGTGATCTTGTTCACCTTGGAGGTTTGTTCAACGAGGAGGTACAGGTGGGGATTCTTGTTCACTTTAGAGGTTTGGATGCTCTTGTTCACCTTATAATTATTGGTGTTTATGTTCACCTTGATGGTGTGGGTGTTCCTGCTTACCTAGGAGATGTGGGTGTTCTTGTTTGCCTTGTGGGTGTGTTCCTGTTGACCTTGGAGGTGAGGGTGTTCCTGTTCACCTTGAACATGTGGATGTTCCTGTTCACCTTGAACGTGTGGGCGTTCCTGTCTACCTTGAAAATGTGGGTGCTCTTGATCACCTTGAAAGTGTGGGCGCTCCTGATCACCTTGGCGGTGTGGTTGAATGAATGAATGAATGAAAATCTTATATAGCGCGGCACATGCGAACTGAATCGCCTCTGGGCGCTTGTTGTTTCTGTCTCTCTGGTCATCGAAAGAGCAGAGTTTTTATCTGTTTTCTGAAGGTCAGGTGGTTTTCCTCCAACCGAATGCTGGTTGGTAAAGCGTTCCATAGTCTGGGACCTTGGAAAGCAAACCTTCTTTCTCCTTTGGACTTGTATCTGGCTTTGGGTATCTTGACCAGATTTTGGTCGGTGGATCGCAGAATGCGATTGGGATTGTGGACTTCTATCTTTTCGCATAGATATTGTGGTGCTTTCCCATGGATGCACTTATGTGTCAGACAGAGTGCTTTAAAAGCAATTCTGTCTTTTACTGGCAGCCAGTGAAGGGTTCTCAGTGAAGCTGAGATTGATTCCCATGGTTTTTTCCAAGTCACCAGTCTGGCGCCGTATTTTGAACGACTTGCAGACGAGTGATTTGGTACTTGGGGAGTCCGAGGTAAAGGGCATTTGCATAGTCCAGTCTGGAGTTCACAATTGTTCCCACCACGACTGCTACGTCTTCTTTGGGGATAAAGGGAATAAGTCTACGTAGTAGGTGCAGCAGATGGTGAGATCCTACTGACCCTATTTGTGCGTCCATTGTCATGTTGGTGTCAAAGATGACTCTGAGACTTTTGACTTTGGAGCTAGGGGTGATGATCTGGCCCAGAATGGGGGGGGGGGGGGGGGTTGTCCAGGTTGTTGCAAGTTGACTCTTGCGACTGGCCTGAAACAGAAGAAGTTCTGTTTTGGAACTATTGAGTTTAAGGTAACTCTTTGTCATCCAGTTTTCTATCAAAGAGAGACAATTCTCTAAACTGAGATGATGATCCTTTTTGTTGCAGATGCGAAAGTACAGTTGTGTGTGTCGTCTGCATAGGAGTGGTAAAGCAGCTGTTGGCTACTGATGATTTCGAAGAGAGGGCGAAGATAGATGTTGAAGAGCACCGGTGACAGGGGTGATCCTTGAGGGACTCCACATGACACCGTGCGTTTTTCTGAAGTAAAAGATCCTAATTTTACTGTTTGTGATCGGTTTTCCAAAAAGGAGGAGAACCATGATAGATCACTTTCTGCAACTTTGGCTACTTCAGCCAATCGAGTCAGTAGTAGTTTGTGGTCTACTGTGTCGAAGGCTGCACTTAGGTCCAACAGAACCAGGAGACAAGATTCTCCTTCGTCTGCGGCCTCAAGTGCGTCGTCCCATATTTTCAGCAATGCTGTTTCCGTCCCGTGTCCGGGACGGAAACCGGATTGAAATGGATCAAGTAGATTATGGGTATCTAGATGCTGTTGCAGCTGTTGTACCACTGCTTTCTCCATTATCTTTGAGAGGGCGTTTAGGCCTGTTATGGGACGGCGGTGAGTAGGGTCTTTGGGGTCTAGGGTGGGTTTCTTCAAGATGGGCTGGATAGTGCCCTCTTTCAGCAGGGAGGGCACTATGCCTTCCCTGAATGACTGGTTTATAAGCTGCATGATAGGTGGTGCCAGGATGTCGGCGCATTCCTTCAGCAGTTTAGTGGGGATAATATCATTAGGCGCTGTGCTGTTTCGCAAAGTGTCGATGATATTTTTTGTGGCATCCACGGAGATGGGTTCCAGAATGAACTTGGTTGATTGTAGATGGTTTCTATCGATGTTGCGAGGTTGATCAAGGGGGGTGTTGCAGGGGGTATTGTTTTGACGAATGCTTTCCCCGATTCCCTCAATTTTATTGATGAAGAAATCCGACAATTCATCGCAAAATTCTTGGGTATCTGAATTGGAGGCCTCAAGACAGCCTGGATTCATGGTCTGAGTGACCAACTTGAAGAGTTCGCAAGGGCGATTTAAGGCGCTATTAATGGCCTTAGAAAAATGATGTTTCTTGGCTTGGAAAATTTCTTTGTGATATTTTCTTGTTATGGCCTTGTAGCAGATGAGGTTCTCTTCTGAGGCGCTGCGTTTCCAGGCGGCTTCCGCCCTTCTGCGCTCTTGCTTCAGTAGTGACAGCTGGTTATTGAACCAGCCGCACTTGTTTTTCCGGATGCAGGCTTGGCGTTTCGGTGCTACTAAGTCGGCTGACTGTAGTAGGGCTGCATTTATGGCATCCAGTGTATCTGAAACTGTTCGGAGTGGTCGGAGTGCCTTTATTTTAATTCCTAAGGTAGATTTGAAGAGTTCCGAATGGAGCTTCTTCTGAGATCTAGTCCAGTGTGTTGTCACCGGCTTAGGTGTTTTTATCAATGGGGGAATTTTGGAAATTATGAATTTGATTGCATGGTGATCTGTCCATGGCAATGGTTCATTTTCCAAAATACTTATTTTCAGATTTTGTCTGAAAATTAGGTCAAGCGTGTGACCTGAAGCATGTGTGGGCCCACATACTAGCTGCTGTAGCCCTAATCCTTCCAGTTGGTCAATACAGGCGTCCGCGATCAGATCCTGTGAGGAGTTGGCCCAGAGTTTGAAGTCCCCGAGTAGCAAAAGATGTTTGCTGTTCAGGGTATAATCCTCTCTCATTGACTTGGTCCAGAGGGAGGCAAAAAAAAACCCTGGCAGTGCTACGCCAATATACTGCAGTAGGGCCAAAAAATTCCTTCCTGACCCCTTGAGAGGCGATCGGACAAACCCTGGATCAAGTACTAATGGTATTGGGACGGGGGAGAATGGGGCTGGATGTAGCAAGATGGCTGCCTATGCTGCAGCAAGGTCCAGGAAGGGGGCTGGGATCCTATATGGGTCAGTGCTGCTGGGGAAGGCCTGGGACTATAATCGGGGAGAGCGGGTACTCTTATGGGGTCGGGGGGGTTTGCTGGGCAACTTGGGGTGATTAACAGTGATTGCCAGGGGTGTGGAGCGGTACGCCGGTAGGCCGCAGGTGAAGCCGCGGACTTTCCTAGTTCGCGGCTGCCGCGATTGTTACCACGCTGGCGCGGTAGAGAAAAAAAACCGCCCAGAGGCGACGGAAATTGAGGGGAGAGGTTGTGGAAGGATTCCTTATTAGGGGGATGATGTGGGGAATGATAGTGTGGAATAGGGGGTACGGAGCACGGGGGCCGCTGCTGCGTCTTGTCCTGAAAAGGACAAGGGGGGTGGAAGAAAATGCCCAGTGCCCTGAGTCAGGGGCTTACCTTGGGGCTCCGGTGATTCCTGGATGGAGGGGAGAGCCAGGGAGGAGGATCATGAGCCAGAGCAGGGGTCTGACAGCAGGGGTGAGGGGAGAAAAACCCTGCCTGTCTGGCTCCTGGAGCCGTACGTCCTACTGCTAGGAAGGTGTGACTGTTCCTCTCCATATTTAGGGTGTTCCTGTTCCTCTTGAAGGTATGACTGTTCCTCTCCATCTTTAGGGTGTTAACCTCTTCCTGTTCCTCTTGAATGTGTGACTGTTCCTCTCCATCTTTAGAGCGTGGGTTTTTATGTTCCTCTTGGAGGTGTGACTGTTCATCTCTATCTTTAGGGTGTTCCTGTTCCGCTTGAAGGTGTGACTGTTCATGTTCATCTTTAGGGTGTTCCTGTTGCTCTTGATGGCTGTGACTGTCCCTCTCTATCTTTAGAGCGTGGTGTCCATGTTTCTCTTGAAGGTGTGACTGTTCCTCTCCATCTTTAGGGTGTGAGTGTTCATGTTCTTCTTGGAGGTGTGACTGTTCCTCTCCATCTTTAGAGTGTTTATGTTCCTCTTGGAGGTGTGACTGTTCCTCTCCATCTTTAGGGTGTTCCTGTTCCTCTTGAAGGTGTGACTGTTTATCTCCATCTTTAGGGTGTGAGTGTTCCTCTCCATCTTATGAGTGTTGGGGTTCATGTTCCTCTTGGAGGTGTGACTGTTCCTCTCCATCTTTAGGGTGTTTATCTTCCTCTTGGAGGTGTGACTGTTCCTCTCCATCTTTAGGGTGTTCCTGTTCCTCTTGAAGGTGTGACTGTTTATCTCCATCTTTAGGGTGTGAGTGTTCATCTCCATCTTTAGAGTGTTGGGGTTCATGTTCCTCTTGGAGGTGTGACTGGTCCTCTCCATCTTTAGGGTGTGAGTGTTCATGTTCATGTTCCTCCTGAAGGTGTGACCGTTCCTCTCCATATTTAGGGTGTGGGTCTGTTTCCCCTCGGAGGTGTGGGTGTTATATCCACTTTGGAGGTGAGGGTGTTCCTGTTCATCTCAGAGGTGTGGGTTTTCTATACACTTTAGAGGTGTGGTTGTTCCTGCCCCAATTGGGGTGTTCCCACTCTTCCCGTTTTGCTCAAAATATAAAGAATTCAACAGGGGAGGGTGGAAATGGGCGTGGCACATGTGTAGGCCCAGAGACCTAAGTGTGGGAATCACGCCAGCAGTCATAAAAAAAACTGTTAGGTAATTTAACTCTCCACCATCTACCGAATCTGCAAGTCCAATTTCTGGATGGACTGTTTGTTTAACGTTTCATCACAAGAATGCCGAGATGAGTTTGATATCTCACAGATGTTTACTTTTCTTTAAACTTTAATATAACTTTAAATATCCTGGCAGTGGAGAACACTTTGTCACTCGCTTCGGCTCACAAAGGTCCGTTTGATCCCAGGCATGGCAGCGCCAGGATGGGGTTAATTGGCATGCCGCGTTACATTAGGAAACAAAAAGTTCCAACTTAGCATTACAATCCTCGTCCAAAACGGAAGCGAGAGGAACACGAGCCTGCGAGGGCCATAAACAGGTCATTATTTCACTGCGAGCGTGTTCGGCATGGACATTAATCAGAGCTTTCGGCGTGACTTCACCCATTACTGCATGTTCGGACACGTTGGCTCTGCCGCTGTCTGCGCTACCTGCGTACAGCTGGCAGTGACTTATTACACCCAATTCATTCCGAATCAAGACAGCGGGCAGACGTTGAAACCTGGACCCACCCGGCACACTCTTCATCCCGGGCCCTCCAGCCAGAGCTGGACTCAGACTTTCGGGGGCCCAAGGGGCCCCTCATACACAGTATCTAAAATACATTTAGGGCTCGTTCAGAAACATGACCTAGGAGCCGGTAAAAACCAGCAGTTACACTATGGCTTTACCCAGGGCCGTCTTTAACCCCTTTCATACCGGGCATGTATACACCTTCAGCCCAGACCAATTTTCAGCTTTCAGCGCTGTTACACTTTGAATGACAATTGCGCGGTGGTGCTACACTGTACCCAAATTTAATTTGTATAATTTTGGTCCCACAAATAGAGTTTTCTTTTGGTGGTATTTGATCACCTGTGGGATTTTTATTTTCTGGAAAAAAAAAATGAAAAATGAGAGAAACTTTTGAAAAAAAAAATGCTTTTTTCTTTGATTCTGTTACAAAACTTTGTAAATAAGTAAGTTTTCTCCTTCACTGATGGGCACTGATGGGGCTTCACTGAAGGCACTGATAAAGCGGCACCGATGAGGTGGCACTGATGAGGTGGAATTAATGAGCACTGATGATGGGCACTAATATGTAGCACTGATGGGGCACTGATAGGCGGCACTGATGGGCACAGATAGGTGGCAGAGATAGGCAACACGGATGGGCAGAGATAGGCGGCATGGATGGGCACTAATAGGTGGCACGGATGGGCACTGATAGGTGGCACGAATGTACTTTAATATATTGTACTGATGGATGCCAATCAGTGCCAAAAAATGCCTGCAAATTAGTGATGCCCATTGTGGGCACTGATTGGCATCCATTGTGGGCACTGATTAGCATCCCTGGTGGTCTAGGGTGGCATACCTGGTGATGGGCATCCCTGGTGGCATCCCTGGTTGTCTAGTGGCATCCCTTGTGGTCTAGTGGGGGGCTGTGATGATAATCGATCAGCACAAAACCCCCTGTCAGAGGAGCAGCCAATCGGCTCTCCTCTACTCACGTCTGACAGACGAGAGTGAGGAAAAGCCGATCACATCTCTTCTTGTTTACATCGTGATCAGCCGTGATTGGACGGAGACTCTTTACCTAGGTCGGTGTTGCGGTGTGTCAGACTGACGTCTGGTCAGGATATTGAAACCACTTTGCCGCCGTCCTTTTGTAATAGGGCAGGCGGCAAGTGATTAATGTTGATTGGACCACATGCAATTTTGCGCTCCACCTGCTCCGAAGCCCTGTACACACGGGCCAGAATCTCTTTAGGAAAAAACTGTCCTTTTTACCTGATGAGATTCTTGGCAAGAATCTCTAGCTGCCCGAGTGTACAGACACTCCATTCAAAAGAACCGCGTTTCTTTTGGAAGGCAATAACACGGTGACGTCATCGCGTACGACGCCATCTTGCTGCACCCTGCCCATGCCTAGAAAGCTACCGCGCATGCGTCAAAGTAATTTTGCGCATGCGTGGGTTTCCACGGCGACAGATAAGCATACACACTCTCGGGTTTGCTTGACGAGAAACCTGAAAGCTTCGTACAAACGCTCGATATACTCGGCAAGAAAGCTTTGCCAGCAGTTTTCTTGCTGGTTCTTGCCGAGAAAACCGAGCGTGTGTACGAGGCTTTAGACATACAATAAATATCAGCTAGACTTAAAATCTGATTTCTGTATCAGATAAGGCAGTCATTGCAATTTGTTGCCAGAGTTTACAGTATATCATCACCACTAACTGACTGGTTGCTAGAGGTTACAACATATCACTACCACTTACTGACTGGTTGCTAGAGGTTACAACATATCACTACCACTTACTGACTGGTTGCTAGAGGTTGCAGCATATCATTACCACTTACTGACTGGTTGCTAGAGGTTACAACACACATTACGGCTCGCTGATTAGTTGCTAGGGGTTACAGCACACTTTACGGCTCACTGGATAGTTGCTAGAGGTTACAGCACACAATTTCTTCTTGTTGATTGGCTGCTAGAGATTACTGTACAGTAATACTGTTCGGCTTCACAGCTTATGACATCATGCACAGCTCTCTCTCTCTCTCTCTCTCTCTCACTCTCCTGAGAGTTTGCCAGGAAGAGGGGGGCGAGTCATAAGAGGGCCAATGAGACCTGCAGAGCTGGAGGTGTGCCTCTTAGGGTGACCACGTGTCCCGTATTGCCCCGGCATTTTGCAGGTCTGTTGCGCTTTTGAGCGGAAATTCCGACCGTGTGTATGCTAGGGTGACCACGTTTTGCAGGTCTGTCCCGGGCACATTCATTCCAGGACAATACATTGTCCCGGAATGAAACTGACACCCCCCGGGCCAATCCGATGCCCCTAAAAAAGGGCCGCCACATCACCGCTTTACTCACTCACAGTACTTGTCCTGGCCGGGAATGCCTGAGGGAGTACAATCCCCGCCCCCTGCTTGTGATTGGAGAAATCATAAATCCCGCCTCTTGTGTCCTATCGCTGTGCTGTGATTCGTTACACCACAAGCTGATTTTTGGGAAGGGAGGGGTGTCCCTGAATGGTAGTTTGGAAATGTGATCACCCTAGAGCCTCTGTGTGAATCCAGGAAGTGAACAGACAGAAGCTTCAGCTGCCCACAGTCAAAATGGCTGCTGCCAGACTCAGTGGAGGGAGATTTCTGCAGCACATTTGGCAAGTACAGAATCACAGTCTATATAAAATAATATATATATATATATATATATATAAATAATGTGAGCAGACTGCAGCTCCTCTTTGAGGCCCCGGCCCTTGAAACCATCCAGACAACAAAGCTGACTGCTGATTGGTTGGTATTATTGAATAAGCCCAGCAGTGAAGTATCCTGTTAAAGTAGCGGCGTGGTAATTATCACGCCCAATTATACAATGTGAGGAATATTTTATAGAAAGTGTATGGAGCCAGAAGTACATTTCACCAATCATTAACTCTAATTGATCGGTTAGGATGAAATAAATGGGGGGCACGTCACCAAGCGAGCCACCCATAAAACTCCCCTTGTAAATGAAGCTGTAAAGCTTTGTCGGGATCACAAAAGCGCCAGATCTGCGCCTCGTTAATAAAAAGTGTCGAGCGCATGTAACCTGGTATTATGGAGACGAGAACCCCCCCCCCACACTTGAGTTCTCTAGACCACAATTATGTCTGCCAAAGCCTCACACACACAGCAATTGTTCAGTCTTAGACAGCAAATCTACTTCTCTTTCTAGAACGACGGCACCATCTTTATTGAGGCATCATTCAGGGTCACAAACTTCTTCTTCGGAGATACACAATTATAAAAAAAAAAACTGTTCACAAATGTCTGACAAATGTCTCCCCCACTGCAGTCTCTCACCTAGCGGCTCACTACAAAGTTACAATGTAATGCCGCGTACACGCGATCGTTTTTCGGGTTCTAAAAAAAGAAGGGCCAGATTCAGAGAGCCCTTACGCCTGTGTAACTGGTGTTAGACTGGAGTACTTTCAAATTACGCGCGTTTTTTAGCTAGTCGAAAACCTCAAACCATCAATAGACGGCTGCGGGCTTCAATTCGACTGGATTACGTGTTCGTACGCCTTCGGATCTACGCTGCAATAAAATTGCGGCCACTGGGTGGACTTCCCGTCGTTTTCCGCGTCGGGGTATGCAAATGAGCTTTTGCCGGCGATCCCCAAAATTACGATCTTCATTCGCAATCTCTTACGGCACCTTTAGTCATCTTTTTTTTTGCGTAACACTATACCAGCTTTTTGCTGCTCTAATATTAGACAGCCCATGTTAAGTATGGCCGTCGTTCCCGCGTCGAATTTCTACGTTTTCCGACGTCTTTTATTATTTTTAACGTAAGTCGTTCCGGGAATAGGAATGTTCGTAAACGCCGCTACTTAAACAACGAATGACGTAACGACGTGATTTCGCGCAATGCACGGCGGGAAATTTCTGAACGGAGCATGCGCAGTTCGATCGCCGCGGGGACGCGCTTAATTTAAATGCTTCACGCCCCCCAATCGCGTATTTCGATTACGCGGCGAGAAATAGACTACGCCGCCGTAGCGTACGGGCAAAAATCTACCAGGATTCGGTGTAGAGCCTGGTAAAATACGGCAGCGTAGAGTATTTCGATTACGCAGCGCAATATTAAGTGTATCTGTATCTGGCCCGAAGTTTTTAAGGGTCTAGAAAAAAACGTTTTTTTTTTCCACTCCAATTATTAAAACGGCCTTGCCTACACACGGTCGTGAAAAAATAAAATGCTCTAGCAAAGCGCGGTGACGTACAACGCGTACGACGGCACTATAAAGGGGAAGTCCCATGCGGATGGCGCCACCCTTGGGGCTGCTTTTGCTGATTCCATGTTAGTAAAAGACGATTTGCGCTTTTATGTCTGTTACAGCGTGATGAATGTGCGATCTCCATTACCAGAACGAGCGCTCCCTTCTCATAACTTGCTTCTGAGCATGCGCGGGTTTTTCACGTTGTTAAAGCCCACACACGATCGTTTTTTACAACCCGAAAAATGACAACGTTGAAAACGTTGTTAAAAAATAGAGCATGTTGGAATTTTTTATGCCCGTTTTTTAGAACCCGAAAAATGTTCTGAAGCCCACACACGATCCTTTTTAATGACATAAAAATAAAACATAATTTTTTAGAACCCGAGAAATGATCGTGCGTATGCGGCATTAGAGTCTGTAAAAGACTTGAGACTGGGGCAGAGGTTCACCGTCCAGCAGGACAACGACCCTAAAGTACAGCCAGAGCTACAATGGAATGGTTTAGATCAAAGCCTATTCATGTGTTAGAATGGCCCGGTCACAGTCCAGACCTAAATCACATTGAGAATCTGTGGCAGGACCTGAAAATTGCTGATCACAGACGCTCTCCATCCAATCTGACAGAGCTTGAGATATATTACAAAGAAGAATGGGCAGAAATGTCCCTCTCTAGATGTGCACCCCCAAAAAGATTTGCAGCTGTAATTGTAGAGAAAGGAGGTTCTACAAAGTATTGACTCTGGGGGGCGCCATACAAATGTACCCCCCACTAGTGGCGGCTGGTGCTCAACATTTTTGGGGGGGTGCAAACAAACAAAAAAAAAAAACGATTGCAGCCTCACTGTGCCCATCAAATGCAGCCACTGTGCCCATCAATTGTCACCACTGTGCCATGCCAAACGCAGCCACTGTGCCATTAATTGTCACCAACGTGCCCATAAATTAGCGCCACTGTTCCTATAAATAAGTGCCACTGTGCCCATAAATTAGCACCACTGTGCCCATCAATTGTCACCACTGTGCCATGCCATCAAACGCAGCCACTGTGCCATCAATTGTCACCACTGTGCCATGCGATCGATTGTCGCCACTGTGCCATCAATTGTCGCCACTGTGTCATGCCATCAAACGCAGCCACTGTGCCATCATTTATCAGTTATCGCCACTGTGTCCATCAATTGTTACCACTGTGCCCATCAATTGACACCACTGTGCCCATCAATTGTCACCACTGTGCCATGCCAAATGTAGCCACTGTTACATCAATTGTTACCACTGTGCCATCAATTGTCACCACCGTGCCCATCAATTGTCACCACTGTGCCCATCAATTGTCACCACTGTGCCCATCAATTGTCACCACCGTGCCCATAAATTAGCGCCACTGTGCCCATAAATAAGCACCACTGTGCCTATCAATTCTCACCACTGTGCCCATCAATTCTCACCACTGTGTCATGCCAAACGCAGCCACTGTGCCCATCAATTCTCATCACTGTGTCATGCCAAACGCAGCCACTGTGCCATCAATTGTTACCACCATGCCCATCAATTGTCACCACCGTGCCCATCAATTGTCACCACCGTGCCCATAAATAAGTGCCACTGTGCCCATAAATAAGCGCCACTGTGCCTATCAATTCTCACTACTGTGCCCATCAATTCTCACCACTGTGTCATGCCAAACGCAGCCACTGTGCCATCAATTGTCACCACCGTGCCCATCAATTGTCACCACCGTGCCCATAAATTAGCGCCACTGTGCCCTGTAAAATGTTTGGTTGTAACATGACAAAATGTGGAAAATCTCAAGGGGTATGAATACTTTTTCAAGGCACTGTATATGGTCGGGAAGCGGTTAGGACGGCTCTCATTGACTAACATGGGATTTCACACGAGTGTCAGAAGTCGGTTCCCAAGCCGCGGCAGCGTGAACGGAACCTAAGCTTTAATCGACACCCGCAGCAGATCGCATGGACGCAGTGCAATTGCTATGCGGGAAATGCGGCGATTCCTGTGCGTTTCCCTCATCAGTTCCGTTGCTGTATATTGTGACCCGTCGGCGGTTTATTTGTGCGGACCAGAAACGGCATCCACTTTAATCGGACGTCCAACATGGCCGCCAGCGCTAAGTGTATAGACAAAAAATAGCGGCGGCGTGGATGTTATTCTCCTGCCAGGGCGACTTCCTGTTATACGAACGCCGCTGACGAGTCTTCCAAATGGCAAACAACGTTATTTTGGAAAAAAAAAAAAAAAAACCCGTCCCTAAGATAGAACACAGCAAAGGGGGGAGGGGGGAGGGGGGGGACTTGAAAAGCGAACCTATTTTGATCTCTTATTTACAACACTTAAAAGTGTACACATCCGTGAGGCTGGGGACAGGAAGAGCGCAGAATCGCATTCCGCATCCCAGATAAGATTATCCCATTCCAAACAGGGAGGGGAGGAAACATGGCTCTGCCTGGAGGGATTCCCCTGAGCAATGGGTGAGAAACATTAATATTCGTCTCTTATCATTTATACATCGGAATTATGCCGACCGACGAGTTCCCAACACACCATCCCCCATAAACTCAACTATGACACGGGGTGGGCAGGAGGTTGGCTGCCCTGGGCTCAACGCTTTACTTGGGGCGCCTTCCTTCTATTGCAAGGCTGACAGTAGTGATTTTAACAAGTTCAGCCCCGGACCATTTGGCCGGCTAAAGACCAGAGCACTCTTTGCGATTCGCTTTAACTGACAATTGCGCGGTCGTGCGACGTGGCGCCCAAACAAAACTGGCCTCCTTTTTTTTCCCACAAATAGAGCTTTCTTTTGGTGGTATTTGCGGTTTTTATTTTTTTGCGCTATAAACAAAAATAAAGCGACAATTTTGAAAAAAAAATTCTATATTTTTTACTTTTTGCTATAATAAATATCCCCCCAAAAAAATATTTAAAAAAGATTGAAACATGAAACCAGTTTAAAAGTGAAACTAAACTGCAGGCACATTATATGATTGATTCTTATCTAATTTTTAAAGGGCCACTAAAGGAATTTTTCTTTTTTTTCAGATAAATAGCTTCCTTTACTTTACTGCAGTGCTGTTTTCATGTCCTCATTGTTCGTTTTTTGCTTTGATGTTGCTGTAATCCTGCTCTGTTCTGGACATATATATATATATTCTTATATATTTTTTTTATGTATATATATATATATATATATATATATATATATATATATATATATATATATATATATATATTTTAGCAGAGACCCTAGGGCAGTGATGGAGAACCTTGGCACCCCAGATGTTTTAGAACTACATTTCCCATGATGCTCCACTACACTGCAGAGTGCCTGAGCATCATGGGAAATGTAGTTCCAAAACATCTGGGGTGCCAAGGTTCTCCATCACTGCCCTAGGGAATAAAATGGCGATCTTTGCCATTTTTTTTTAACCACACAGTATTTGAGCAGCAATTTTCCAAAAACATTTTTTTTGGGGGGCGGGGATGCACTTTAATGAATTTTATATTATATATATAAAATATATAATATATATATATATATATTTATATATATATATATATTATATTTATATATATATATATATATATATATATATGTATATATATATATATATTTATATGTTTATATAAAATGCTCTACGCTGCCGTATGCCGAATGAGCTAAAGCAGCCCCAAGGGTGGCGCCATCCGCATGGGACTTCCCCTTTATAGTGCCGTCGTACGCGTTGTACGTCACCGCGCTTTGCTAGAGCATTTTTTTTTTTCACGACCGTGTGTAGGCAAGGCCGTTTTAATAATTGGAGTGGAAAAAAAAAACGTTTTTTTCTAGACCCTTAAAAACTTCGGGCCAGATACAGATACACTTAATATTGCGCTGCGTAATCGAAATACTCTACGCTGCCGTATTTTACCAGGCTCTACACCGAATCCTGGTAGATTTTTGCCCGTACGCTACGGCGGCGTAGTCTATTTCTCACCGCGTAATCGAAATACGCGATTGGGGGGCGTGATGCATTTAAATTAAGCGCGTCCCCGCGGCGATCGAACTGCGCATGCTCCCTTCAGAAATTTCCCGCCGTGCGTTGCGCGAAATCACGTCGTTACGTCATTCGTTGTTTGAGTAGCGGCGTTTACGGACATTCCTATTCCCGGACGACTTACGTAAAAAAAAAAATTAAAGACGTCGGAAAACGTAGAAATTCGACGCGGGAACGACGGCCATACTTCACATGGGCTGTCTAATATTAGAGCAGCAAAAAGCCGGTATAGTGTTACGCAAATAAAAGATGACTAAAGGTGCCGTAAGAGATTGCGAATGAAGATCGTAATTTCGGGGATCGCCGGCAAAAGCTCATTAGCATACCCCGACACGGAAAACGACGGGAAGTCCACCCAGCGGCCGCAATTTTATTGCAGCGTAGATCCGAAGGCGTATGAACACGTAATCCAGTCGAATTGAAGCCCGCAGCCGTCTATTCATGGTTTGAGGTTTTCGACTAGCTAGAAAACGTGCGTAATTTGAATTTACTCCAGTCTAACACCAGTTACACAGGCGTAATGGCTCTCTGAATCTGGGCCAATGTATTTCCTATGCTTCTCAGCTACATCTATTGGCCACAATGCTGCATTTTTTTTGTACTGTCTATAATAAAAGAACATTCGTTTAGAAGAGATAAGAGCCTAAAGAACCTTCGTTTTTTTTTTTTCAAATTTGCTGGACATATGGAAATGCAATATATTATTATTTTTTATTTATTTTTTTATGAACAGACCCCTCAATTAATGTACACAAATCTAACTCTACATTAGTATGGAGAGGAGTGTGTATGAGGATCAGTATCGGGAACACAGTGTCTGTGAAAACCCATTAGAGGCCCATTAAATAAGATGTTTGAATTGAAAAGCCCGATCTCAGCCAGGTTTGAATGGCAGCCCCGCAGCTGTTGTTGCTCGCGATGGCTGCGTCGTCTAATCATTATTGGCGTGTGCCTGTCCAGAAGAACTATCTTTAACTAAATCTGCTGAGTTTTGAAAACTAATGCTCAGGAGGAACAATAAAATGGGATAATGTCCTTTCCACAGAGGATGCTGAGCTGGGATGAGATTTAACCCCTCCGCTCCAAGAAGAGAGATGTTGTAAAAAACGCCGGGAAGAAGGGGCCTAAAGGGCCCCAACCTGCCCATAAATCATGGGCCCCAATGTTAGACTCGGGAAAGGTTCAAGGGAGTACAAACAGAGGCAGGGCCGGGACAAGGGGTGGGCATGAGTGCCCTGGGCACTCTAGCATTATGTGAGTTTGGGGGCACCACAAGGAGATTGGGTGGAGGGGATTTGTGTTGGGAGGAGCAACTTGGGGAGGGGGGGCAGGGCAGGAGGTAAGAATTATGTCTTTTTTATAAATGTTTATTTTTTTTCTATATATATTTTTTTTAATTTATTTTTTATTAAAGGGCCCAGAGGTTTATTTTTTCTTTTTATCTAAGGGCCCAGAGGTCCCAGGCTACCCCCCCCTTTTTTTATAATTTTTTTTATATATATATTTTCTTTATTTCTTCTTTTTTTTTGTGGCAGCCCCCCCCCCCGCTTCTCAATTTCAGGCAGAGCACCCCCCCCCAGTTCTCTGCTCCAGGGGGCCCATGCCTGAAGCTGTGTAAGGGGCCCTAAAATTCCTGATGGCGGCCCTGCCCACTCCACAAGCCTTATTTCAACTTTTTTTTTTTCTGTAAGGTGGAGTCCTTTAAGCCAAACACTTTTTCTATGCAAGCCAGGGGATAAGTTAACAAGCCGGGACTTATCGACGTCAGCACTGATACAAAGCGAATCGATCCAAGCGTCCTCGTCTAATTAACTCGCCGATGTGGATACCCTGACGCCGCAGCCAAGTGCCCCCAAGGACTGTTTTGGTCACCACTGATGGACATCATCAAACTTCCATCACATGATATACCTCCTGCCATCCCAATCAAAGTCCGGGCCCCGCCTCTCGGGTGACACTGCCAACAGTTATCCAATCAGAGCGGACCGGGAATGAGCAATGCAGCAAAAGTCAAACTGCTAACAGTTGCAAAGTGCGAGTTGTGTGATTAAAGTTGAATTTACCCGAGGGGGGCAGCCGGTCGCTGTAGCTTAGATTATACAGCCGGCAATTCTCCGGGGGTGGGGGGGAGGCTGCTGAGTCAGCAGTTTGGCTTCTGGTGCTGCAACGCAGACTGGGAGGCAGCTGTATTGCTGCAACCGTCATCGCTAACCCACACATCCATCCCAACGCTGACAGTGCAACAAAAAACCCTCCGTGGTCACTGCATCAAGATACGACGGCTGGGCTGCAGCAACATTAACCTCTATACCAGGCAGGGATGGACTGGCCATTGGGACTACAGGGAGTATCCCGGTGGGCCGATGGCTCAGTGGGCCGGCTTCAGTGACAGCGGACTGCTGCCCCCTCCGCTCCTCTGTCTCTCCCACCCCGCAGTGCTCACCTGGGGGGAACAAAGAAGTTGGGGGAGGACCAGAGGAGCAGGGATGACGACAGAGGAGCATGGGGGAGGGGACAGAGTGCTGACTCAACAGCTATGGCCTGGGAGTTTTTCACTTCTGCCTAATCTTATCCCATAAGGGGGGGGGGGGGGGGCACCGAACTGATTCATTGCCCCGGGTGAAATAATGTCTAGCTTCCCCACTGGTACTGCCTATATGAGTACCAGTAGCATTAAGTAGAATGGCTAGTGAAGGGGGAGAGGGGGCTTGGTTGGCTGAGGAGAGGGGGCTTGGGTGGCCGGGGGGGGGAGGGGTGCGGGAGTTGTCCGGCCGCCATGGGAAAGACCTGTCAAAGTGGGCCAGTCTGGATGAAGTCCAGGGCCAAATTTCTGTCCCAGTCCAGCCCTGGTACCAGGGGTCTCCAAACTGCAGACCGGGGGCCAGATGTGGCCCTTTGCTTGCCTTTATCTGGCCCTTGGGGCACAATTACGCTCATTGACATTAACATTGGGGCATAATTCCTGCCACTGACACCAATGATGGGGCACTTTTCCTCCGACAAAAAAATTGAAAGCAACTGAGCGTGTGCAGAGCAAGGTGAGACTGGATTTTAAACAGTAGAGACACATATTTTTATTTTTATTTTTAATCAGAAAGATCTAGACATTTATTTTTAGTGTTTTGCATAGCTATACCCAGTGCCGGCCGCTCCATTAGGAGCCGCCCTCCCTAATCCATGTGCCCGGGCCCCTAATGTACATGCAGGGCGCCGGAAGCATGGATTTCAATAGGGTTTTTTTTTTTTTTGAAGCATGTGATTACAGCCTGAGGTTCTAATTGGCTTGAAAAAAGGGTGGGCTCGGGGCGCAGAGCACTGCGCCCTGAGCCCACCTAGTTGTGTGACATTAGCAAATGAATATTCGCTATTGTCTTCCTGATTCTCCTCCCGGCCAATCAGGAAGAAGCAGAGGGGCAGTGCAACAGCCTCTTCCAGCTTCCAGGAGCCCTACCCCGGATCCATCACCACCCCGTCATCGGCCTCCTAGGGTTAGGCCACTGATCGCCGCCTTCCCTTCCGTCCCACATGGGGTGGGGAGGTTCATTTGCTGCCCCCCCCCCCCCACAATTGTGAGCACCAGTCACCACTGGCTATACCTACAAAAGGGGCCAGTCTAATGCCATTTACCAGGACATTTTCTAAATAAAGTTCCACTTTAATTTGTATCACCTTTCTCCCTGGGCACTCAAACCATTAGGAGTTGAGGCAGCCATCTTGAACCAGAGAGTCTTTGGAGTGAGGGAGGAAACCCACGCAATTACAGTAACAAAATGCAAACTCCATGCAGATCATTACCTGGTTGGGATTTGAATTTAAGACGCTAGCACTACAAGGCGGACATGCTAACCACTAGGTGACTTAATTTTCTAACTGTGGTTCAATCACTGTATAGATATAACTGTAAGTACATAAAAATAGCCAACAAATAAATTGGTATACAAGTGGAACCTTGTTCCAGGAGAATGCTCGTAATCCAAAGTACTCGCATATCAGAGCAAGTTTCCCCATAGAAGTCAATGGAAACGAAAATAATTTGTTCCGCATTGACTTCAATGGCATGCAATTCTGCATGTGGCCAGAGGTGGGGGGCACTGCAGAGCCTTGGGAACACCCAGAAAGGCCCGGGGACGGCTCGGCTGACCTCGGAAAGGCTCAAAAACACCCAGGAACACAGTATTTCCAAACGGCTCCACTCGGCTCTGCTCGGCTCCGACGCCCCCACACCTCAGGCCAAATGCGGTACTGTAGGCCCCATTAGCTTGAATTCTGCTCGTTTTGGGAGACAACATTGGCAATCTGAGTCAGAATTTAGAAATAAAAATGTACTTGTCTTTTCGAAAAAGCTTGTTAACCTCGTTACTCGTAAACCGATGTTCCGCTGTATTTAATTTGTACATATATGATTCCTACAATTTAATCTCGGATGGCATAAAGGTAAATGTGAGCACCAACCAGACTATCTAAGTTGTGCAGTATTTTATTTTTGCCTGTCTTTTTTTGGGGAGATTTCCTGCCCTGATAGCCATTACCTGGATATAAGTGACAACAAATCTGTTCCCAATGGCGAGATTCCCCCTCGCTTCCTGAGACAAAGGAATAGAGGGAACATCTCTCTAAAGAGGGCAGCAGTATGAACAGGGATCATGGCACTGGATCAAGAGTTTGTTTTGGTTTTCAGCATTAGATTAGTTCCAAACTGAGAAGTACAATAGCTCAGGCACCTTGAGTGGTTAAAGCAGGATATAAGAAAAGACCAAAGAAACCACACCACAGGTTTAGGATTCCAAGCCACCTTGTTTCAGGGCTACAACATTCCCCCTTTATCAGGACTTCCAGAGCTGGTTTGAAAATAATAATGAACTCACATGGAATAAAAGGAGGGTGATTTAGTTCAGGCAGGGCTGGACTGGGACAAAAATTTGGCCCTTTAATTCATCCAGACTGGCCCACTTTGACAGGTCTCTCCCACGGCGGCCGGACAACTCCCGCACCCCCCCAGGCCACCCCAGCCCCCTCTCATCCTTCACTAGCCACAAGCCACTACTTTATTAGAGTAGAACGGCTGGTACTGGTACTCTTATAGGCAGTACCAGTGGGGAAGCTAGACATTATTTCACCCGGGGCAAAGACAGAAGTGAGAAACTCCCAGGCCATAGCTGTTGAGTCAGCTGTCTGTCCCCTCCCCCATGCTCCTCTGTCGTCGTCCCTGCTCCTCTGGTCCTCCCCCTGCTTCTTTGTTCCCCCCCAGGTGAGCGCTGTGGGGAAGGAGAGGAGGTGAGCACTGCGGGAAGAGAGAGGCAGAGGAGCAAGGGGAGCGGCGGACCACTGTCACTGGAGCCGGCCCACTGAGCCATTGACCCACCGGGAAACTCCCTGTAGTCCCGATGGCCAGTCCATCTCTGCGTTCAGGAGATGTCTGCTTTCATACCTTTCTCCAAAAAGGGCTGATTTTGTAAGAAACTCTCGAGCAATATTAGGAAAATCTCTAACCTTTACATACATACTGTACTCCTAAATGTAAAAAAAAATCTAAACTTAGAAAAATTCGAAAATTCAAAATTATGGAAATTGGAATTTCAGAATATTTAAATTTTGGAAATTCGAAAATTCGAAATTAGGTAATTCAAAATTTTGATCATTCGGAATTCCAAAATTCGAAAATCGGAGATTAGAAAACTCCAATTTCCAAAATTCCAAAATCCGGAAATTAAAAAATTTGAAAATCGGAAATTCGAAGATTTGAAAATTCAGAATTCGGAAATTAGAAAATTCGAATTTTTGAATTTCCGAATCCCAAATTTTCGAATTTACCAAATTTACGAAAAATGCAAAAAAAAAATATATAACAAAAACAAACAAATTTTTCACCAGTGAACATGTATAGTAGGCATAAGTTACTGTACTTTTTTAAAGGTTGGCATTGGCACTGTGGTAAGACATCATACACTGTATACACATATACAGAGAGAGATATAAAGTATTACCTTTCGGACTCCTGCTCCATTGTTTGTGGCTTGACCTCAAAGTTATTGAAGCTGCTCATGTCAACATATCCATCATTCTCATTGGCAGAATTCAAAGCCCTGCAGGGATCCTCAAAAAATTCTGTAAAGGTCCCCGCTCTCGCTGGTCTTCGAGGTGGAATCTGTATATTTTCATAATCTGAATTCATTGCCGGGATGTTTTCATAATCAGAGGTGTCCGTGTTGGGAAAAGAAATAGACCTGGGTTTAGTTAAGGGCAAAGGCATAAATGGTGGCCTGGAACGATCCTCAAAGGACTCAACCCTAGCCACGCTCCTGGTAAAGGCCTTGGAAGTTCCTTTCCTCTTCATGTCCTTGTAGAAGAGGATAGCTGTGGGGGAATCAGGATAACAATGCATCCCAGAACGACTCTGCAGTTGAGGAGAATTCCCAAGACTGCTTCTTTCAATGTCTATGAATCTGGAAGGTCCATGGTAGCTCGACTCCGAAGAAGACCTTGAAGAAGACACGTTGACGTCAACGTGGACCTTGTTTTCTGTCTTCTTCTTAAACTTTAAGGTGAGGAATTTTTTGAATGATGACTTTTTCTTTTTGAAAGATTTGTCTGAACACTCATTTTCGATCAAAAGTGATGGGGAGCTTTTGGTGATTGGTTTCTTTGTAATGCTGGCTAGTTCAAAGGGTGGCGGAATGTCCACCACAGAGGTAGGCGTGGACATTCCGCTGGAGGAATGGTGATTTCTTTGTGAAAAGCTACCAGAAGAGCTAATGAGATATGGAGAGAATGTGATGTCGGATTCAATGTACATTGAAGCTGCATTTTCCCTGCCCTCGACAGAGTAAGACCGCGGGTAGAGAATAAAGCGGCTTGGCTTCCTAGGTAGAGCCCTGAGGAAGTCAAAATTTTTCGACTCTTGCTTTTCGCTCTTTGTGTTGGCGAACAAGCTGTTGCTTGGTGGTTGAGAATCCATCTCTGCCGCTGTCTCTTCCGGGACAGTCTCTGGGACGTTACCAGGTATTTTTCCTGAGTAGGATCTCGTCCTTGTGACAATGTTTTTCCTGTCTATGCAGAGTAAATGGTTTTCCCCTTCCTGGTTACATTCCTCCAATATACAATGAGGCCTAGCAACTTCCCCCTCTGGCTTGTTGTAAGAAATGTCCTCTGTTTGTAGCAACTTCCTGTTTCTGGAATGGACACTGTCCTCCAGTACATAAGGGTTGCTGTCATCCTCCTCTGGCTCTAGAGGTACCTCAGCCGCTGGTGCGTATTCCGCGGTGTCCTTTGGGAGCTCCTTGACCTCTATTTCCTGATCTTCAGGTGACACCTCTGCTGTGTCAGCTCCATCCTCTCCAAGTCCTTCACCCTGTGCGACCAAAGCCGGGTCATCCTCACATGTGTTATTTCCTTCGCTATCTGCAGCTGTGTCGGTGAGCTCAGAAGGTTGTGGTGGTGGTGTTGTTTCCTTGTCGAAACATCCAGTCTCCGAAAGAGGCTCGGTTTCATCTATCTGCTCTTTCTCAGACTCCGACAATGGCTCCAGAAGGGTGGTAGAGGTTCCTGTAGCCAGAGGTTGCTCAACTGACTCATTTGCATCATCACAACCCTCATTTTCGAAGGGAATGATTTGGCAACTGTCATCAAAATTATCCTCTACTGTATCTCCACCTTGAGAGCCCTCGGCTATCTGAAGAGTGTCCTGTGGTGTTTCTTCTACTACCTCACTAATTTCACAGACCTCATTGTCTCCTTGGTCTTCTGCCTCCAGAAAAGTAGAGTCTGGTAGAGTCTCTACCAACTCCACATTGATGTCCATTGATGGTTCACCACTGTCACCCTCAAAAGAGTCTGGTAGAGTCTCTACCAACTCCTCATTAACGTCCATTGATGGTTCACCACTGTCACCCTCAAAAGAGTCTGGTAGAGTCTCTACCAACTCCTCATTAACGTCTATTGATGGTTCACCACTGTCACCCTCAAAAGAGTCTGGTAGAGTCTCTACCAACTCCTCATTAACGTCCATTGATTTTTCACCACTGTCACCCTCAATGGTCGGTTCAACACTGTCAACAGCCGGGTCATCGGTGCTTTCTAGCACATGATCCATAAGTTCTTTGCAGACTTCTTGCTGTGTCTCGGCTGTCTCGTCACATAAGGTAGGACTAGTTTCTGATCCTAGACATTCATTCATGGCATCGGTATTTAACAATTCATGGTCAGGTGCCAGTGAAGATGCATGAACGTCTTCACAGTTTTGGAATGTGCTATCGTGGCAAGGAGCCTCTTCCAAAGAGATCCTGCAGTTTTCCATTCCTTCATTTTCATCTTCTGCTGGAGGGCTATCCTCATCACCATCCTCTGTCAAAATGACATCTTCACAACTTGTGTCTTTAAGATCTGTGTCCCCTTCCTCCGGATCAATGTTACATTCATTGCTGTCAGTGGGTAAGAAATCATCCATGTCCCCAAGGTCATTTTTGAATTGCATTGAACCAGAATTAGGCACTAAGCTATCGGCCTCGGCCGTTGATGAAGATCTCAAGCTGAGAGCGTCAGTGTTGTCACTGTCATCAACTTCTGTAGAGTCCCCAGATTCCACATCCCTGGATGGCATACTGTCTGGATGCCCGCTGTCTTCCTCCCCGGCTTGAAAAGGACTGCAGCTTGTGTCGTCAGTGATATCCCCTTCCCCAAAGGTAGTATTCCACACATCTGCCGGTCCCTCAGAACATAAGCTTTTTTCACACTCCAAATCGGTATTTTCTTCATCGGTCAGCTGAGATTCAGTAAAGTAATCGCCATAGGTTATGTCTAACTTCTCAGAATCTCCGCACCCCGATCTGTAATGGTCGGCATCGTAAATTTCCACCGGGCACTCTACTTCACCGTTGGCACACTTGTTCAGGGAATTGTTCTCGTCCTCTATACACCTTCGTTCTGTAGCTGGAGATAAGACTGGTTTTGGGGCAATCGGAGGTTTGGGGCCCCTGGACATAGATTTCCCTTGGTGAACCAGTTTTGACCTTGAGAGAGGAGGTGACGAGTACTTTGAAAGAAGCACTGGACTGAAAGGGTCAAGACCTTGTGGTTTTGGTGCAAGAGCAGGCTTGGTGACTTCTGAAACAAAGAACAAAAAAAAACATGAATTAATAATTGCGTTTAAGACTTATATAAAGTATACAACAGCTACGCTCAAAGTGTACCCAAACCCAAGATTTTTTTCTTTATTAACCACTTAAAGGGGTTGTAAAGGTAACAAAAAAATCCCTAAACACCTTCCTTTACCTTAGTGCAGTCCTCTTTCACTTACCTCATCCTTCCATTTTGCTTTTAAATGTCCTTATTTCTTCTGAGAAATCCTCACTTCCTGTTCTTCTGTCTGTAACTCCACACCGTAATGGGAGGCTTTCTCCCTGGCGTGGAGAAAGCCTCTTGAGGGGGGAGGGGGCGAGCAGGAGTGTCAGGACGCCCACTAACACACAGCTCCTTTCTCTATCTGCAAAGTAGAGAGCGTCCTGACACTCCTGCTTGCCCCCTCCCCCTCAAAAAGCTTTCTCCACACCAGGAAGAAAGCCTCACATTACTGTGTGGAGTTACAGACAGAAGAACAGCAAGTGAGGATTTCTCAGAAGAAATAAGGACATTTAAAAGCAAAATGGAAGGATGAGGTAAGTGAAGGAGGACTGCACTAAGGTAAAGAAAGATATTTAGGGGGAAAAAATTACCTTTACAACCCCTTTAAGCCTCGAGCCTGTTTTTCAGACTCAGTGTTTACACGTTAAAAACTATTTATTTTTTTTGCTAGAAAATGACTTAGAACCCCCAAACATTATACATTTTTTTTCTAACACCCTGGAGAATAAAATGGCAGTCATTGCTATACTTTCTGTCACACCGTATTTTGCGCAGCGGTCTTACAAGCGCACTTTTTTTGGAAAAAAAACAAACACTTTTTTGAATAAAAAAATAAGACAACAGTAAAGTTAGCTCAATTTTTTTTATATTGTAAAAGATAATGTTACACCAAGTAAATTGATACCCAACGTGTCACACTTCAAAATTGTGCCCGCTTGTGGAATGGCGTCAAACTTTTACCCTTAAAAATCTCCATAGGTGATGTTTAAAAAATTCTACAGGTTGCATGTTTTGAACTACAGAGGAGGTCTAGGGCTAGAATTATTGCTCTCGCTCTACCGATCGCGGCGATACCTCACATGTGTGGTTTTAACACCTGTTTCATATGCGGGTGCTACTCACGTATGTGTTCGCTTTTGCGTGCAAGCTCGTCGGGATGGGGCGCTTTAAAAAAAAAAATTAAATCGTATTTATTTAACTTGATTTTATTTAAAAAAAAAAAAATGGGTCACTTTTATTCCTATTACAAGGAATGTAAACATCCCTAATAGAAAAAAGCATGACAGGTCCTCTTAAATATGAAATCTGGGGTCAAAAAGACCTCCGATCTCATATTTAGACTGAAATGCAATAATAATAAAATAAAATAAAATTGTCATTTGAAAAAAATGACAAAAATAAATTGTCCCTTTAAGACGTATGGGCGTAAGTGACATCGCTTCCGCCCTGCTATGGTATGGAGACAGGTGGGGGCCATCTCCCCCTCACTCGTATCCATACCCAGCCACGGATAGGACCCGATCGCCTCCTCCGGTAAGCGGCGAAGGGCACGGGAGAGTGGCAGGGGGGGGGGGCCCCTTTCCCACTGCCGATAACGGTGATCTCGCAGCGAATCCGCCGCAGAGACCACCATTATCGTTTACAGGACCGCTGCCTGGAGAGATGGATGCCTCGGTGGTGGCAGCAGCTGCTGCCATTACCGGGATGTCTCTCTTCAAATTAAGGACGTATATAGTCGTGCGGCGGTCCTTAAGTGGTTAATATATTGCAGCTTGCCAGTCACCTAGTCAGGGCTGTCTTAATAACATTATGGGCCCTTAGGCAAAGTAATAAACTGGGGCCCCTACCAGCCTGCCCCAATTTACTCACCTACTCTCAAGAATTAAAGTATAAATAGTTGATAGAATTAAAAATATATTGATTAGTACTTTCAATAAAATCCATTTTAAACAATGAGAAAAAATTCCATCGATCAAACATTAATCAACACAAAGGGCACAGAACAGGGGAGGTAGGAGGGCACAGTACAGGGGAGGTAGGAGGGCACAGTACAGGGGAGGTAGGAGGGCACAGTACAGGAGAGGTAGGAGGGCACAGTACAGGGGAGGTAGAAGGGCACAGTACAGGAGAGGTAGAAGGGCACAGTACAGGGGAGGTAGAAGGGCACAGTACAGGGGAGGTAGGAGGGCACAGTACAGGAGAGGTAGGAGGGCACAGAACAGGGGAGGTAGGAGGGCACAGTACAGGGGAGGTAGGAGGGCACAGTACAGGGGAGGTAGGAGGGCACAGTACAGGGGAGGTAGGAGGGCACAGAACAGGGGAGGTAGGAGGGCGCAGAACACAGGGGAGGTAGGAGGGCACAGTACAGGGGAGGTAGGAGGGCACAGTACAGGGGAGGTAGGAGGGCACAGAACAGGGGAGGTAGGAGGGCACAGAACAGGGGAGGTAGGAGGGCACAGTACAGGGGAGGTAGGAGGGCGCAGAACAGGGGAGGTAGAAGGGCACAGTACAGGGGAGGTAGGAGGGCACAGTACAGGAGAGGTAGGAGGGCACAGTACAGGGGAGGTAGAAGGGCACAGTACAGGAGAGGTAGGAGGGCACAGTACAGGGGAGGTAGGAGGGCACAGAACAGGGGAGGTAGGAGGGCACAGTACAGGAGAGGTAGGAGGGCACAGAACAGGGGAGGTAGGAGGGCACAGTACAGGGGAGGTAGGAGGGCACAGTACAGGGGAGGTAGGAGGGCACAGTACAGGAGAGGTAGGAGGGCACAGTACAGGGGAGGTAGAAGGGCACAGTACAGGGGAGGTAGGAGGGCACAGTACAGGAGAGGTAGGAGGGCACAGTACAGGGGAGGTAGAAGGGCACAGTACAGGGGAGGTAGGAGGGCACAGTACAGGAGAGGTAGGAGGGCACAGAACAGGGGAGGTAGGAGGGCACAGTACAGGGGAGGTAGGAGGGCACAGTACAGGGGAGGTAGGAGGGCACAGTACAGGAGAGGTAGGAGGGCACAGTACAGGGGAGAGAAGGGGAGGGTAGGAGGGCACAGTACAGGGGAGGTAGGAGGGCACAGTACAGGAGAGGTAGGAGGGCACAGAACAGGGGAGGTAGAGGGCACAGTACAGGGGAGGTAGAGGGCACAGTACAGGGGAGGTAGGAGGGCACAGTACAGGGGAGGTAGGAGGGCACAGTACAGGGGAGGTAGGAGGGCACAGTACAGGGGAGGTAGGAGGGCACAGTACAGGAGAGGTAGGAGGGCACAGTACAGGGGAGGTAGAAGGGCACAGTACAGGGGAGGTAGGAGGGCACAGAACAGGGGAGGTAGGAGGGCACAGTACAGGAGAGGTAGGAGGGCACAGAACAGGGGGTAGGAGGGCACAGTACAGGGGAGGTAGGAGGGCACAGTACAGGGGAGGTAGGAGGGCACAGTACAGGGAGGTAGGAGGGCACAGTACAGGAGGTAGAAGGGCACAGTACAGGGGAGGTAGGAGGGCACAGTACAGGAGAGGTAGGAGGGCACAGTACAGGGGAGGTAGAAGGGCACAGTACAGGGGAGGTAGGAGGGCACAGTACAGGAGAGGTAGGAGGGCACAGAACAGGGAGGTAGGAGGGCACAGTACAGGGGAGGTAGGAGGGCACAGTACAGGGGAGGTAGGAGGGCACAGTACAGGGAGGTAGGAGGGCACAGTACAGGGGAGGTAGGAGGGCACAGTACAGGGAGGTAGGAGGGCACAGTACAGGAGAGGTAGGAGGGCACAGAACAGGGAGGTAGGAGGGCACAGTACAGGGGAGGTAGGAGGGCACAGTACAGGGGAGGTAGGAGGGCACAGTACAGGGGAGGTAGGAGGGCACAGTACAGGGGAGGTAGGAGGGCACAGTACAGGGGAGGTAGGAGGGCACAGTACAGGAGAGGTAGGAGGGCACAGTACAGGGGAGGTAGAAGGGCACAGTACAGGGGAGGTAGGAGGGCACAGAACAGGGGAGGTAGGAGGGCACAGTACAGGGGAGGTAGGAGGGCACAGTACAGGGGAGGTAGGAGGGCACAGTACAGGGGAGGTAGGAGGGCACAGTACAGGGGAGGTAGGAGGGCACAGTACAGGGGAGGTAGGAGGGCACAGTACAGGGGAGGTAGGAGGGCACAGTACTCTTTCCGGGATGCTGCCCAAGACATGCCCACACTGGGAAAGCTTAGTATAAAACATGACTGTCCCAACAAATCCAGGACAGTTTGCAAGTACGATGTAATGCAAGATTATCATGGGGCCCCCATGCACCTGGGGCCCGTGGGCAGTGCCCATGCATTAAAGGTGCTGTAAAGCTTTGCGTTTTTTGTATCCCCAATGTCCCTCCTGTCCCCCCAATTATGCCCAATGTCCCTCCTGTCCCCCCAATGTTCCTCCTGCCCCCACTTGTTCCTAATCCCCCCCCCATGCTCCTCTTGTCCCCCCAATTATCCCCAATGTCCCTCCTGTCACCCCATGTATCTCTAATGTCCCTCCTGTCCCCCCAAGTATCCCCAATGTCCCTTCCGCTCCTCCCAATTATCCCCAATGTCCCTCCTGTCCCCCTAATTATGCCCAATGTCCCTCCTGTCCCCCTAATTATCCCCAATGTCCCTCCTGTCCCCCAATGTCCCTCCTGTCCTCCAATGTCCCTTCTGTCCCCCCAATGTTCCTACTGCCTCCCACTTGTTCTCAATGTCCCTCCTGTCCCCCCAATTATGACATAAAGAAGAAATTGGTAACTGATGGAAGACCACTTGAAGCATTCTAGGAGCTGCTGGCATCTAGCAATGGTGTTATGCATCAAAGTATTTCTCGGAAAGATTCCTCAGTTCCATCAAACATGCCCCAAATAATAATGTAGCGCCACACTTTTCTTTTTTTTTTAAACCAACTTTATGTGTCACACAAAACCTTCTGACAAAATGTTTTGGGCTGGAATATATCTTGGGGTCGTTCTCCAGGGAGAAGCTTCCTCCTCGCCCCCTCGGGAATGAAGATCTTGCTTCCTAGTAAACATGATGGCGGTTCAGACTGATTGTCGACAGGAAGTCATGCAGGACAATAAATAATCAGCCGCTGAGGTCACTTCCTGTACAGAATAACATTCTGTGACATTCTTTGATGAAAGTCTGGGAATCGGTCAGAAGAATACTAGAAGGGGCGACTCCATGACACCATGTGATCCACCGCTTACAATAATATTACAGCTACATGATGTCATTATTAAAAAAAAATAAAAAAAAATAAAGAAAATAAAAGACAATTAACCTTTAAAGGGAAAGTAACGTGTTTTTGGCATCTAAATATTTATTGTGCTATATATATATATATATATATATATATATATATATATATATATATACAGGGCCGCCATTAGGGGGGTACAGGCAGTACACCTGTAGGGGGCCCAGATGGCAACCCCCTTTAAAAAAAATATATATTTTTTTAATATATTTTAAATTTATTTTTTATTAAAGGGACATTTTTTTTTAGGGGTCCGGAGGTCCCCAGGGGCCCGGAGATCCCCAGGGCCCCAGATGACAACCCCCCTTTTTTTTAATAAAAAAGTACACCTGTAGGAGGCCCGGGGGTCCCCAGGGGCCCAGATGGCAACCCCCTTTAAAAAAAATATATATTTTTTTAATATATTTTTATTTTATTTTTTATTAAAGGGACATTTTTTTTAGGGGTCCCGAGGTCCCCAGGGGCCCGGAGATCCCCAGGACCCCAGATGACAACCCCCTCCCCCTTTTTTTATAAAAAAAATATTTTTATTATATATATATATATATATATATATATATATTTTTTTTATTTATTTAATATATATATATAAATATATATAATATATATAATATATATATATATATATATATATATATATATATATATATATATATATATATATAATATTATTATTATTAAAGGCCCAGAGGTCCCCAGGGACCGGATGGTAACCCCCCCTTTTTTTATGATTTTTTTTTATATTATTTTATTTATTTATTTTTTATCTCTTTTTTTTTTATATATGTATATATATATAAATAATATTATTATTATTAAAGGGCCCAGAGGTCCCCAGGGACCAGATGGTAACCCCCCTTTTTTTATTATTTTCTTTTATTTTTTTTTATATTATTTTATTTATTTATTTTTTATCTCTTTTTTTTTATATATATATATATATATATATATATATATATATATATATATATATATATATATATATATATATATATATATGTGTGTATGTATGTATATATATATATATATATATATATATATATATATATATATTTTATTACAGGGCTCAGAGGTCCCCAGGGCCCCATGTGGCAAAACCCCCCTTTTTTTTTATAAATGTTTATTTTATTTTTATATATATATTTTTTTAATTTATTTTTTATTAAAGGGCCCAGAGGTTTCTTTTTTTTTTCTTTTTATTAAAGGTCCCAGATGGCAACCCCCCTTTTTTTGTAATTTCTTTTTATAAAAAAAAAAAAATTATTAAAGGGCCAAGCGGTCCCCGGGGCCCCAGATGGCAACCCCGCTTTAAAAAAATAAAAAAACGTATATATTTTTTCTATATATATTTTCTTTCTTTTTTTTTTATTAAAGGGCCCAGGGCCCCCGGTTGGCTACCCCCCCCCCCCCTTTTTTATATATAGTTTTCTTTTTTTTCTCAATTCGCGGCAGCCCTCCCCCCCCCCCCCCCCCGCTTCTCAATTTCAGGCAGCAGCACCCCCCCCCCTGTTCTCTGCTCCAGGGGCCCCATGCCTGAAGCTGTGTAAGGGGCCCCATAATTCCTGGTATATATATATATAAATGAATTTTTCATGTGCCGATCACATTCTTTTATACTTGCTCTTCCACGTTTTTTGCTACTGTAATAAATACAGAGATTTGTAGAAGGGTCTCTCCTCTTCTCGGCCTCAATCACCCTCCCTGCTTAACATCTGTTGAGATAAGATATCAGCCCCACAGGGAGTGCATTGTTTTTTTGTTTGTTTTTTCACGAGTCAGCAATGGCAGAATACCTGTTCTTATGATACAGGATTCTTTTATATACTTTATTTTTTTACTGCATTTCAGAGAAAAAAAGCGTATTCAGCACATCTCTGCAATGCACTTCCATGTGCTTTAGACTTATAGCGGAATTCCGCCCCTCCCCCCAGCAAAAAAAAAAACGTAAGTCAGCACATACTGTAGCTGCTGACTGTTAAAGTGATAATAAAGGTTCCAGTATTATTTTTTTTACAATAACAAACATGTCGTACTTACCTCCACTGTGCAGTTAGTTTTGCACAGAGTGGCCCCGATCCTCCTCTTCTGGGGTCCCACGGCGGCTCTAGCAACTCCTCCCCGCAATAGATAACCCCCTCTGGGAAGCGCTCTCCCAATGATACATTGCGGGCGCGCTCCTGTGTCATACACTTGGCGTCCATAGATGGCGAGTGTATTACTCGGCCCCGCCCCCTGGGAGCCGCGTCATTGGATTTCATTGACAGCAGTGGGAGCCAATGGCTGTGCTGCTATCAATCTATCCAGTCAACGGCCAGAAGAGGACGCCGGGGGACGCACACAGCAGGTGAACGGGATCAGGTAAGTAAAAGGGGGGGGCTGTCTTTTAGGGTGACCACGTGTCCCGGATTGCATTTTGCAGGTCTGTCCCGGGCACCTTCATTCCAGGACAATACAGTGTCCCTGAATGAAACTGACACAGCCCCCCCCCCCCCCCCAGGGCCAATCTGATTCCCCCCAAGGAAGGCCGCCACATCACAGCTTTGCTCACTGACAGTACTTGCCCTAGCCGGGAATGCCTGGAGGAGCACAGTCCCCGCCCCCTGCTTGTGATTGGGTAAAGCAAAAATCCCGCCTCTTGTGTCCAATCACTGTGCTGCGATTCGTTGCAGCACAAGCTGATTTTTGGGAAGTGGGGGGCCCTGATTGGTAGTTTGGAAACGTGGTCACCCTATGTGTCATACACTCGGCATCCATACACGCTGAGTGTATTACTCGGCCCCGCCCCCCCCCGTGTCATTGGATTTGATTGACAGCAGCCGGAAGCCAATGACTGCGCTGCTATCAATCTATCCAATGAAGAGCAGAGAAACCGTGGAGAGAGCGACACAGGATCGTGCCCACAGAAATTCGGGGGTCAGGTAAATAAAACAGGGGGGGGGGCTGGGGGGCCGGATTCATTAAGGTGAAAAAAACAAAACAAAGGTTTACAACCCCTTTAAATGTGAGGTCACACACTCAGACAAGGATTGATTTGAAAAGTGAGGGGCACCCAGGCTCTCGTGCCATTGGCTCCCGCTGCTGTCTTAGACAATGAGGAGGGAGAGTCCCCGGAGAGCCCAGGCTCTCGTGCCATTGGCTCCCGCTGCTGTCTTAGACAATGAGGAGGGAGAGTCCCCGGAGAGCCCAGGCTCTCGTGCCATTGGCTCCCCCTGCTGCTGTCTTAGACAATGAGGAGGGAGAGTCCCCGGAGAGCCCAGGCTCTCGTGCCATTGGCTCCCGCTGCTGTCTTAGACAATGAGGAGGGAGAGTCCCCGGAGAGCCCAGGTTCTCGTGCCATTGGCTCCCGCTGCTGTCTTAGACAATGAGGAGGGAGAGTCCCCGGAGAGCCCAGGTTCTCGTGCCATTGGCTCCCGCTGCTGTCTTAGACAATGAGGAGGGAGAGTCCCCGGAGAGCCCAGGTTCTCATGCACAGCTCTCGTGCCATTGGCTCCCGCTGCTGTCTTAGACAATGAGGAGGGAGAGTCCCCGGAGAGGCCTGGCTCTCGTGCTATTGGCTCCTGCTGCTGTCTTAGACAATGAGGAGGGAGAGTCCCCGGAGAGCCCAGGTTCTCGTGCCATTGGCTCCCGCTGCTGTCTTAGACAATGAGGAGGGAGAGTCCCCGGAGAGGCCTGGCTCTCGTGCACATCTCTCTCCGTGCCATTGGCTCCCGCTGCTGTCTTAGACAATGAGGAGGGAGGGTCCCCGGAGAGCCCAGGCTCTTGTGCTATTGGCTCCCGCTGCTGTCTTAGACAATGAGGAGGGAGAGTCCCCGGAGAGGCCTGGCTCTCGTGCACATCTCTCGTGCCATTGGCTCCCGCTGCTGTCTTAGACAATGAGGAGGGAGGGTCCCCGGAGAGCCCAGGCTCTTGTGCTATTGGCTCCCGCTGCTGTCTTAGACAATGAGGAGGGAGAGTCCCCGGAGAGCCCAGGTTCTCGTGCCATTGGCTCCCGCTGCTGTCTTAGACAATGAGGAGGGAGAGTCCCCGGAGAGGCCTGGCTCTCGTGCACATCTCTCGTGCCATTGGCTCCCGCTGCTGTCTTAGACAATGAGGAGGGAGGGTCCCCGGAGAGCCCAGGCTCTTGTGCTATTGGCTCCCGCTGCTGTCTTAGACAATGAGGAGGGAGAGTCCCCGGAGAGGCCTGGCTCTCGTGCACAGCACTCGTGCCATTGGCTCCCGCTGCTGTCTTAGACAATGAGGAGGGAGAGTCCCCGGAGAGCCCAGGTTCTCGTGCCATTGGCTCCCGCTGCTGTCTTAGACAATGAGGAGGGAGAGTGCCCGGAAAGCCCAGGCTCTCGTGCACATCTCTCGTGCCATTGGCTCCCGCTGCTGTCAATCACAGCCAGTGGTCCAATGAGGAGAGAGACGGGGCGGTGCCGAGCCACAACTCTCTGTGTGAATGGACACGCAGAGGGTGGCTCAGGAGCAAGCCTGTTTGGGTGCCCCCATTGCAAACTGCCTGCTCTGGGGGCACTCGGCAGAAGGGAGGGGCCAGTGGGGGACCCGAGAAGAGAAGGATCGGGGCTGCGCGTTTCAAAATCGCTGCATAGAGCAGGAAAGTATAAAAAATTAATAATAATTGTATTGCCTTTAATATCACTTTAATAAAAGAAAGTCACATTTTTTATTTAATTTTATTATTATTATTTTTTTATTATTAACACTAATGGGGGTGGGGCCAATGAAGGTAAGTAGTGTATTATAAGTGTAACTACAACCGCAATGATGCAAATAATTCCTTCCAGCCCAACGACTTCTCCCCCCCATAAATAAAAACACATTTCTGTAAAATAATGAGACACCTCGCATCAATAAGCGCGGGTGATAATGAACGGGCGCGAGCCGCGAGCAATTACAATACGTCTGTTTATAAGGAAGTGGTGGCTTTCTAAGGAGAGGATCCAACCTACCTGTACAACCGATTACTCTTCTGCTTTATACACTCTATTACCAAAAGTATTGGGACGCCTGCCTAAACACGAACAATGGCCTCCCAGTCTTAGTCCACATGCGCCGTTTAGTCGATTATTTACCACATCTGCATCCGATGACATCATCGGCGCACGCGCTCTACATCCTGTGCCGTCAGAATCCTGTGCCGTAAATGGCGGCTCCCTCGCGCACGCGCGGGAGTGACGTCATCGCGGCTCCAGCCAATCACGCAGCCGGATTCCGCGGACCTGGAGGCTGGACGGGTGGGGATGGAAGCAGCGATGACATCTCGGCACTGGAATGCTTCAGTTTCAGGTAAGTTTCACATAATGTGCTAGTATGTCCCCCATCCTAGTACAAATCCTCTTCCCCCATTCCAAATGACCCTTCTCATAGCAAATTCCACTCCTCTTCCGCCATCTCTCCTTTCCACACAAACCCCCCTTAAACCATCCTAGAACAAATCCACTCCCCCCCAACTCTAAACCCTCCCTCTCATCACAAATTACCCTCCTTCAAACCCCCATCTTAGCACAACCCCCCTCCAAATTCCCCCTCCTAGCACAAATGCCCCCCAATCATTCCTACTAACACAAATCTCTCTCCCATAAAAAATGTCCCCTCCTAGCGCTAACACCCCCCCCCCCAAAGTCCCCCATCCTAGCACAAATCCTCTCCCACCATATCTCCCCTCATCAAACCCCCCCCTAAAAATCCCCCTCCTAGCACAAATCACCTACCCCTCATATTTCCCCTCCGAAGACAAACCCCCCCACTCTAAATTACCCCTCTCATAACAAGTTCCACTCCTCCAAACCCCATCTTAGCTCAACCCCCCCCCCCTCCACATTTCCCCTCATAGCACAAATGCCCCCCAATCATCCCTACTAACACAAATCTCTCTCCCATAAAAAATGTCCCCTCCTAGCACAAATCCTCCCCCCCATATTACATTTTCTAGCGCTAACACCCCCCCCCCCCCCCAAGTCCCCCAAATCCTAGCACAAATCCTCTCCCACCATATCTCCTCTCATCAAAACCCCCCCTAAAAATCCCCCTCCTAGCACAAATCACCTACCCCTCATATTTCCCCTCCGAAGACAAACCCCCCCCACTCTAAATTACCCCTCTCATAGCAAGTTTCCACTCCTCCAAACCCCCATCTTAGCTCAATCCCCCCCCTCCACATTTCCCCTCATAGCACAAATGCCCCCCAATCATCCCTACTAACACAAATCCCTCTCCCATAAAAAAAATATCCCCTCCTAGCACAAATCCCCCCCCCCCCCAAGTCCCCCAATCCTAGCACAAATCCTCTTCCCCCCACTCTAAATTACCCCTCTCATAGCAAATTCCACTACTCCAAACCCACATCTTAGCTCAACCCCCCCCCTCCACATTTCCCCTCATAGCACAAATGCCCCCCCAATCATCCCTACTAAATCTCTCTCCCCTCCCTCCCATAAAAAATGTCCCCTCCTAGCACAAATCCTCCCCCCCATATTACATTTTCTAGCGCTAACGCTACCAAAAACCCCCCCCCCCCCCCCCCAAGTCCCCAATCCTAGCACAAATCCTCTCCCACCATATCTCCTCTCATCAAAACCCCCCCTAAAAATCCCCCTCCTAGCACAAATCACCTACCCCTCATATTTCCCCTCCGAAGACAAACCCCCCCACTCTAAATTTACCCCTCTCATAGCAAGTTCCACTCCTCCAAACCCCCATCTTAGCTCAATCCCCAAATCCCCCCCTCCACATTTCCCCTCATAGCACAAATGCCCCCCAATCATCCCTACTAACACAAATCCCTCTCCCATAAAAAAAACAACAAATCCCCTCCTAGCACAAATCCCCCCCCCCAAGTCCCCCATCCTAGCACAAATCCTCTTCCCCCCACTCTAAATTACCCCTCTCATAGCAAATTCCACTACTCCAAACCCACATCTTAGCTCAACCCCCCCCTCCACATTTCCCACATAGCACAAATGCCCCCCAATCATCCCCTACTAAAATCTCTCTCCCATAAAAAATGTCCCCTCCTAGCACAAATCCTCTTCCTCCCCCCCCCATATTACATTTTCTAGCGCTAACACCCCCCCCCCCCGCCCCCAAGCTCCCCAAATCCTAGCACAAATCCTCTCTCCACCATAATCTCCCTCGATCAAAAAAAAAAAAAACCCCCCCTAAAATCCCCCTCCTAGCACAAATCACCTACCCCTCATATTTCCCCTTCCGAAGACAAACCCCCCCCCACTCTAAATTACCCCCCTCTCATAGCAAGTTCCACTCCTAATCCAAACCCCCATCTTAGCTCAACCCCCCCCTCCAAATTATCCCCCTCCTAGCACAAATACCACCTAATCATTCCTACTAAAACAAATCTCTCTCCCATAAAAAATTCCCCTCCTAGCACAAACCCCCCCCCCAATATACACATTTTCTAGCGCTACCCCCCCCCCCCCCCCCCCCAAGTCCCCCCCCCATAGCACAAATCCTTCTCCCACCATCTCTCCTCTCATCAAACCCCCCTAAAAATCCCCCTCCTAGCACAATCCCCAACCCCTCAAATTTCCCCTCCGAAGACAAATCCCCCCCCACTCTAAAATACCCCTCTCATAGAAAGTTCCACTCCTCCAAACCCCATCTTAGCTCAACCCCCCCCTCCTCCACATTTCCCCTCATAGCACAAATGCCCCCCAATCATCCCTACTAACACAAATCTCTCTCCCATAAAAAATGTCCCCTCCTAGCACAAACCCCCCCCCCCCCCCGTATTAACATTTTCTAGTGCTAACCCCCCCCCCCCCCCCTCAAGTCCTCCATCCTAGCACAAATCCTCTCCCACCATCTCTCCTCTCATCAAACCCCCCCTAAAAAAAAACCTCAAATTTCCCCTCCGGAGACAAATCCCCCCCACTCTAAATTACCCCTCTTAAAGCAAATTCCACTCCTCTAAACCCCATCTTAGCTCAATCCCCCCCCCCCTCCACATTTCCCCTCCTAGCACAAATCCTAGCACAAATGCCCCCAATCATCCCTACTAACACAAATCCCCTCTCCCATAAAAAAAATCCCCTCCTAGCACACAAATCCCCCCCCCCCCAAGTCCCCCCATCCTAGCACAAATCCTCTTCCCCCCCCCCACTCCAATTACCCTTCTCATAGCAATTTCCACTCCTCCAACCCCATCTAGCTCAACCCCCCCCCTCCACATTTCCCCTCCTAGCACAAATCCCTCCCCCATATTATCTTTTCTAGCACAAATCCCCCCCCCCCCAAGTCCCCCATCCTAGCACAAATCCTCTTCCATCGCCATCTCTCCTTTCCCCACACAAAACCCCCCTTAAAAATAATAATCCCCCCTCACAGAATCCACTACCCCCCCAAATTTCCCCTCTAATGACAAATCCCACCATTCTAAATCCTCGCTCTCATGACAAATTTACCCTCCTTCAAACAAACCCCATCTTAGCCTCACAACCCCCCTCCAAATTCCCCCTCCTAGCACAAATACCACCTAATCATTCATTCTACTAAAATCAAATCTCTCTCCCATAAAAAATTCCCCTCCTAGCACAACACCCCCCCCCCCATATTCAATTTTTAGCGCTAACACCTCCATCCTAGCACAAATCCTCTCCCACCATCTCTCCTCTCATCAAACCCCCCCTAAAAATCCCCCTCCTAGCACAAATCCCCTACCCCTCAAATTTCCCCTCCGAAGACAAATCCCCCACCCCCCACTCTAAATGACCCCTCTCATAGCAAATCTCCACTCCTCCAAACCCACATCTTAGCACAACCTCCCCTCCAAATTTCCCCTCCTAGCACAAATCCTCTCCCACCATCTCTTCTCTCATCAAAAACCCCCATAAAAAATCCCCCTCCTAGCACAAATCCCCCCATATTACCTATTCTAGCACAACCCCCCCCCCCCCCCAAGTTCCCCATCCTAGCACAAATCTTCTTTTACCATCTCTCCCCTAAAATCTCCACTCCTAGCACACCTCCCCAAATTTCCCCTCCTAGCACAATTCTTTCCTCCTGCCCCCCACCCCAACAAATGTCCCCTCCTGGTTCTGCTCATAGGAGCTTGCAATCAAAAATATATATTTACAGTAGTGATAACATTACAGGAACTTTTTTTTTTCTTTTTACAGGATTGGTACAGCTATAAATGGTATTTTTAGGGAAATGAAATGTCTGCCCCCCCCCCCCCCCCCCCCCAAATATATCGACACGACTGCACTACGGCTTCTACAATGCAAAGCAGCCAGGCGTCATGGGCAGCCAAAGGGGTTAATAAGACTCCAGAAACTGTTAGCAATGGCAGGAAGGAAGAAATGGATCTGTAGGCCACATCCTGTTACTGTGACCCACTCCCTAATCTCAGGGACACACTCACAGGCTCTGTCCTGAGGATGACAAAAGTGCAGCAGTCCTCACTGCGACCATGCCGCCCCCTTCTGGCCAACTCTCATGCTTGCAGCTCCGTCTACCGTCCATGAATTGGGATTGATGGTTTTGGTGTAAGTGGTGCACCTGTGTCATTAAGAATTGATCCAGTGTGTATAGAAGGATAAATGAGCCTCCGAGTGCGATGTGCAAATTCAATTTTACTATAAAGGGCCCCTTTGTGTGGAGTTATGTTGTGTTACACAGTCACTGCCTGATAGAGAATATGCAAATGTTCCAGAGAAGTTATAGAACAGCAAAGAAAATGAACAATAATAAAATACATACATAATATAAAAGAGCATTAAAAATGTTTATTTACAACTATGTATGTATCTATCTATCTATCTATCTATCTATCTATCTATCTATCTATCTATCTATCTATCTATTTATATGTATCTATCTTTCTGTATATCTTTATCTGTCTGTATATCTATCTATCTATCTATCTATCTATCTATCTATCTATCTATCTATATGTATCTGTCTGTATATCTATCTATCTATCTATCTTTCTATCTATCTATCTATCTATCTATCCATCTATCTATCTATCTATCTATTAATCTGTATATCTATCTATCTATCTATCTATCTATCTATCTATCTATCTATCTATCTATCTATCTATCTATATGTATCTGTCTGTATATCTATCTATCTATCTATCTATCTATCTATCTATCTATCTATCTATCTATCTATCTATCCAGCTGTCTATCTATCTATATATATGTATCTATCTTTGGTCTATCTATCTATCTATCTATCTATCTATCTATCTATCTATCTATCTATCTATCTATCTATCTATCTATCTATCTATCTATCTATCTATCTATCCAGCTGTCTATCTATATATATATATGTATCTATCTTTGGTCTATCTATCTATCTATCTATCTATCCAGCTGTCTATCTATATATATATATGTATCTATCTTTGGTCTGTCTATCTATCTATCTATCTATCTATCTATCTATCTATCTATCTATCTATCTATCTATATGTATCTATCTTTCTGTATATCTTTATCTGTCTATCTATATATCTATCTATCTATCTATCTATCTATCTATCTATCTATCTATCTATCTATCTATCTATCTATCTATCTATCTATTAATCTGTATATCTATCTATCTATCTATCTATCTATCTATCTATCTATCTATCTATCTATCTATCTATATGTATCTGTCTGTATATCTATCTATCTATCTATCTATCTATCTATCTATCTATCTATCTATCTATCTATCTATCTATCTATCCAGCTGTCTATCTATCTATATATATGTATCTATCTTTGGTCTATCTATCTATCTATCTATCTATCTATCTATCTATCTATATGTATCTATCTTTCTGTATATCTTTATCTGTCTGTATATCTATCTATCTATATGTGTATCTATCTATATGTATCTGTCTGTCTGTCTATCTATCTATCTATCTATCCAGCTGTCTATCTATTTATATATATGTATCTATCTTTGGTCTATCTATCTTTCTATCTGTATCTGTCTATCTATCTATCTATCTATCTATCTATCTATCTATCTATTTACCTATCTATCTATCTATCTACGTGTATCTATCTTTCTGTCTATCTATCTATCTATCTATCTATCTATCTATCTATCTATCTATCTATCTATCTATCTGTCTGTCTGTCTGTCTGTCTGTCTGTCTGTCTGTCTGTCTGTCTATCTATCTGTCTGTCTGTCTGTCTGTCTGTCTATTCAAGAACAGTGTACTTAGCCTGCATCTCCAATCAGTAAAAGTCAGATGGCGATAATATAGTACAAAATCAATGTATAACATGTCCCATCCTCAATAAATCAATCCCTTGGCTATTCCTTCTGTATAATCATCTACAGATTTTGCACATAAAAAGTGCATTTAACCCTTTTCTAAACGGAGACCATTAAACATCTCTACTTCTATCCCCATAGACGAGGGCTGACCCAGCACCAGGACAGAAGAAGAATCTGTATTTGTCAAGGCAGTATAACAAAACCCTATTATATACGTTTCATCCACAACAGATCAATGCAACTGATTGTGTATAAAATGTTAACACAAAGCAATCTAATCTTCGTATTCTTGACGATGAAAGAATAAGATTATGTGACAGAAGAGCTGACAATCTATATGCTAAAAGAAAAAAAAGCACAGGAGTCATAATAGATTCCTTTCCTAAAAAGTGCTGAAAAGCAAAAAGATATTGTGGAATTGTATTACAGAATCTATAGACTCAACAGAACTTCTATTTATCAGTGTTTTCACCCAAGATTCATAAAGGATTCAGTAAGAAAATGTGGGAATCTTGGGTGAAAGTTGAGTGAGCCTTGGGTGACACCATCTATAAACAGGCCCTGTATAGTCTATGCAGGGGGGGGGGGGGTCTCCTTTAAAGTGGATGTAAACCCCGCCAAAAAAAATTTGATGTCACAATGTAGAGTATAAGATTTCCTATCATCTGTGCCCAGTCTTGCCACACAGAGTTAATCCAGCGCTGGGTAATCCTCTTTTAATGTTCAGTGCAAATTAACAGAATTCCAGATAAAAACTTGCCAAATTATAAAGTCCGTTTCTCTGTTTTTGCTTTCAGTAACCGGCTATTTACAAATCTAGCAGCTTGGACATGTTTATAATAACATGAGGTGATCCAAAGTTCATTGTATATTACCAGGATGTGTTATGTGGGGGAGGGGTGGATTTCTCACTTTTTATACCTCATGTTATGATAAACATAACATAACATATGATAAACATGTCCAACCTAGATATGTAAATAACCTCTCACTCAAAGCAAGAAGAGAGAAAACTGACTTTTTATTTAGGCAGGTTTTTATCTGGAAGGCTGTTCATTTTCACTGAACATTAAAAGAGGATTACTCAGATCTGGATTAACTCTGTGTGGCAAGACTGGGCACAGATGATAGGAAATCTTATACTCTACATTGTGACGTCCAAAAAAAAAAAAACTTTAAGATATGGAGATGATACATTCTAGTATTATACAATTTTGAAACAGTGTATCTATCTCTGATACTTTTTAATGCATTAAAAATATTAATAAATAATAAGTAAACATAATAAAAAAATGTAAATTATAAATCTACAGTACTAATACAAAAAAAATGTATAACCACACATAATACTAAATAATAATAATAATAATAATAATAATAATTTAAAAAAAATCTACTTGTAAAAAGAAAAATAATAATACTAAAAAAATTATAACCAAACATAATACTAAATAATAATTAAAAATAATAACTCTACTTGTAAAAAAAGAACAATAATAATACTAAAAAAAATATAACCAAACATAATACTAAATAATAATTGAAAATAATAACTCTACTTGTAAAAAAAGAACAATAATAATACAAAAAAA
The DNA here is from genome assembly GCA_029574335.1 of Rana kukunoris. NCBI lineage: Eukaryota > Metazoa > Chordata > Amphibia > Anura > Ranidae > Rana > Rana kukunoris. The sequence continues at coordinate 16,931,136 of CM056055.1, read as the reverse complement.
TTATAACCAAACATAATACTAAATAATAATTAAAAATAATAACTCTACTTGTAAAAAAGAACAATAATAATACAAAAAAAATTATAACCAAACATAATACTAAATAAAAATTAAAAATAATAAATCTACTTGTAAAAAATATAATAATAATAATCAAACAGAATGCTAAATAATAATTAAAAAAAAAAATCTACTTGTAAAAATAATAATAATACAAAAAAATTATAACCAAACATAATACTAAATAAAAATGAAAAATAAATAAATCTACTTGTAAAAACATATAATAATAATCAAACAGAATGCTAAATAATAATTAAAAATGATAATAAATATTTATCTACTTTTCAGTTCGCTTATCAATTATTTTGTTATCATAATGTGACATTTTAGACCAATGCATTTCTGTTCAGACTGTTTTGGTGTTAGATTGGATCCAAAGTGGTCATGTTGGGATCCTACCAGCCCTTCATCATTTGAATCTGTGTGCCCAAAGGGGCCCCTGATATTTTAGGACCCTAGAACTCTCATTGAGCTAGCTCAGTATACAATACCATAGATTAGTAACCGATCAGCACAAGCACTGCTATACATGTGTGCCCAGAGGGCCCCCTGATTTATTAGGACCCTAGAACTAACTACCTTTGAGTTAGCTTAGTATACAATATCATAGATTAGTAACATACAGCACAAGCACTGGTATAGCTGTGTGCCCAGAGGGGCCCCTGGTCGATTAGGACCCTAGGACAACCCCTGAGTTAACTCACTATACAATATCATAGATTAGTAACATACAGCACAAGCACTTGTATACCTGTGTGCCCAGAGGGGCCCCTGGTCTATTAGGACCCTAGAATTGCCTCTGAGTTAACTCAGTATACAATGACATATATTGCTTAGTACCATACAAGCAATGCTTTACTTGAGTGTCTAGTGGGGCCCTTGGTCTATTAGAACCCTAGGATCAGACCTATACTATGACAGGGATTAGTAGTAACATAAAGCACTAGCACTTGTATACCTGTGTGCCTAGAGGACCCTCTGGTCGATTAGGACCCTAAAACTACCTCTGAGTTACCTCACTATACAATGACATATATGATAAGTACCATACAGCACAAGCACTTGTATACCCAGAGGGGCCCCTGGTCTATTAGGACCCTAGAATCAGCGCTATACTGACAGGGATTAGTAACATACAGCACAAGCATTTGTATACCTATGTGCCTAGAGGGGTCCCTGATCTATTAGGACCCTATAACTACCTCGGAGTTAACTCACTAGACAATGACATATATAGATTAGTACCATACAAGCAGTGCTTTACTTGTGTGCCCAGAGGGGCCCCATGTCTATTGGAACCCTAGAATCAGCCCTATACAATGACAGAGATTAATAGTGCCTAGAGGGGTCCCTGATCTATTTGGACCCTATAACTACCTCTGAGACTATAACTATCTCTGAAAACTCACTATACAATGACACATATAGGTTGGTAACATACAATAACTGGTATAGCTGTGTGCCCAGAGGGGCCCCTGGTCTATTAGGACCCTAGAATCACCCCTATACAATGGAAGGGATTAGTAACATACAGCACAAGCACTTGTATGTGCCTAGAGGGGTCCCTGATCTATTAGGACCCTAGAACTACCTCTGAGTTAAATCACTATACAATGACACATATAGGTTAGTAACATACAAGAACTGTGTGCCCAGAGGGGCCCCTGGTCTATTAGGACCCTAGAATCCCTACTATAGGACAGGGATTAGTAACATACAGCACAAGCACTTGTCTAAAGGGGTCCCTGGTCTATTAGGACCCTAGAACTACCTCTGAGTTAGCTCACTATACAATGACACGTATAGGTCAGTAACATACAACAACTGTGTGCCCAGAGGGGCCCCTAATCTATTAGGACCCTAGAATCACCCCTATACAATGACAGGGATTAGTACCATACATGATACAGCACAAGCACTCTCCGATACATAAAAGCAGTGGTGCAATTACAACCTAATGCTAAAACAATGTAATGCCTGGGGAGTATATTGTCGGCTTATGACTATACAAAGCAGTTCTTGCCAGCTAGCCTCTCCAGCTGCTGTGGGACTGTAAATCCCAGCATGTCCCGATACTTCCACAGCAGCTGGATTTTGCATGAATCCATGTGAGCACCATACACCCTCCTCCATCCTATGAAGGGCACACAGGCAGTGGCGGAGGATTGCAGCATTGCTGTGGCCACCTACCTGTGCTCATCTTCCTGTGCGGAGAAGTTGCAGCAGTCCTCCTCCTCTCTAGGCTCAGACCATCCTCGGGGCTCCCCGGCAGCAGCAGCAGCACAGTGTCAGCTGAGTGTCAGCATTGGGCAGGCTGCGGGCTGCTAGCGCTGAGATTGCAGCATGTCCCTTCCTGCAGGGGGAGAGCGGGGGACCCAACACATCCACACAAGGACAGACTATCCTCCCAGCTTCTATTCCAGAGGATGGGGGGGTCACGTGTCTGACAACCCCCTTCCCTCCCAGCGCCGGGGCGATGCTTGTGACTACCCTCTGCACCTACAGCGCTATGCGATCCCTGCCAACTTCCATTGTGTATTGTTAGAGGAAGGAAGGGGGGCATGGATGGTGCAGGCAGAGCCCAATCCTCAATCTGCTCTGCAAGGGGGTGTCATTTTTTCACTTGTGCATTTTTGGGGTACTGTACTTTAACATCACCTACCCCTCTAGTCTAGATGTTTTGGAGAGGCTGATGAATTGTGCCCTCTATCTTGCTGTTGTTCACTGAATATTATAGTGGTGTATATACAGTATATATATATATATATATATATATATATATATATATATATATATATATATATATATATATATATATATATATATATATATATATATATATATAAACAAACAGTATGAACAAGTGAATAGAATAATGCAGAAATAAGAACAGTCTGAAAAAATTGGATTGGGGTTTTGAAGGATATAAAAGAAAGTAAAACAGAGACAGAGAAAACTGCACAAAGGAGCCAATATATATGATTTATTTAATGGCAATAAGATATATGATTGTTTATATATATATATATATATATATATATATATATATATATATATGTGTGTGTATATATTGTGTATAAATATATATATATATATATATATATATATATATATATATATATACTATATAGATAGATATATTATTGATACATAGATGTGCCAATATGCCTACTATATACACTGTATAACTGTATTTATATAAATATATACACACACACACATATATATATATATATATATATATATATATATATATATATATATATATTAAAAATAAACAATCATACAGGTACACCGTATTGCCATCAAAATTAAATAGTTGGAACATCAATGTATCAATCATCTATCTATCTATCACTAGCCATTTATCTATTTTATAATTTTATAATTGGTTTTGCTATTATGTTGTTTTGTTTTCAGCAAAGAAGACCTCATATATACAATAAATATAGAGTATATATATATATATATATATATATATATATATATATATATATATATATATAGTTTATACACTGTATAGGCATATTGCACATCTATGTATCAATCATCTATCTATTTATCTATCTATCTAGTGTGTTCTTGTTCTGTGACCCCAAGTGTCAGTATGCCCTTGTTCTTGGACCCCAAGTGTTAGTGTGCCCTTGTTCTGCGACTCCAATTGTCAGTATGCCCTTGTCCTGGGACCCCACGTGTCAGTATGCCCTTGTTCTGCGACTCCAAGTGTCATTGTGCTCTGATCCCTGGACACCCCTTCAGAGTATCTTTGTACTGGGACCCTCAAGCTTTCGCAGGTCATTGTTCTGGGACCCACAAGTGTCAGTGTGCCCTTGTTCTGGGACCCCAAGTGTCAGTGTGCCCTTGTTCTATGACTCAGAAAGTGTCAGGCCACGTAAACACGATCAAATCTGTCTGCTAGAAACGGTCTGCTAGACCGTCCCAGCAGACAGATTCGATCGTGTGTACGGGCGAGCCGACGGATTTGGCCACCCGACAGATTTCAAAGCATGCTTTGAAATGTATCGGGTGGGATCCTTCTTCTGTTCTGATCCTTGGACACCCCTTGTCAAAGTATCTTTGTTCTGGGACCCTCAAGCTTTCACAGGTCATTGTTCTGGGACCTCCAAGTGTCAATGTGCTTTTGTTCTGGGAACCCCAAGTGTCAGCGTATCATTATTTTGGGACCCCAAGTATTGGCGTATCGGAACTCTACAGATTCAGCAGATCATTGTTCTAGGACAGCGGCCTCCAAATTGCAATCTAGCAGCCAGATGTGGCCATTTTCTTGCCCATGGGGCGCTGTTTCACCAACTGACACTAATAGCAGGGCTTCATTCCCCCTACTGCCAGTACCCTACTGATATCAATGGGGCCCTATTCCTCCCATTAAAACTAATGATGGGGTACTGATGCTACGGCATTTTCTACTCCCACTCGCCCCCTTTTTTCTTCTAGTCCCAGCACGCCAGAGGACCTTGCAGAAACTGACGCGTTTCGAGGGGAGACCCCCTCTTCCTCAGAGCCAATCTCAGAGTGCATACCATGGACTTTGATATGCTTTCACTATTGAGTTGTATGTGAGTAAACTTCTTTTTATTGTATTATTAAAGATAGCACTTGGCTAATGCACCCTCTTTTCTTTGTCTTGTAGTGTTCGTATTTCATGTCTGAGGATTATAACCACTTTAAGGTGGACCAGGGCCGATCCTAGGGTCACAGGCGCCTGGGTGCAGAAATATTTCTGGCGCCCCCACATGGGTGTGGTCATTTTACTAACTCCTCCCCTTTACAAATGTTTCTATAGCAATGACTCAACCACAGAGATGCTCACCCACAAAGTCTTCATTACCCTGGGATCCTTACATGATCTCTTAACAATAAATAAAATACAGGAAGAGAAGCACTTTAAGAGGAGTACTTTATTGGAGTACTTTATTGGGACCTCTCTGACACAGAGAGGGATTCTGTTAGAGAGTATGTTAGAGAGACCCCCAGACTTACTACAGACATGATACAGAAAATGGTCAGAGACTGCAGACATGATACATGAAATGGTCAGAGACTGCAGACATGATACATGAGATGGTCAGAGACTGCAGACATGATAAAGGAAATGGTCAGAGACTGCAGACATGATACAGGAAATAGTCAGAGACTGCAGACATGATACATGAGATGGTCAGAGACTGCAGACATGATACAGGAAATGGTCAGAGACTGCAGACATGATACAGGAGATGGTCAGAGACTTCAGACATGATATAGGAGATGATTAGAGACTGCAGACATGATACAGGAGATGGTCAGAGACTGCAGACATGATATAGGAGATGATTAGAGACTGCAGAAATAGTACAGGAGATGGTCAGAGACTGCAGACAATAGTACAGAAGATGGTCCATTAGACCCCTTTCACCCTGGAGGGGGTTTTAAGGCGCTTTAGCGTTAAAAATAGCGCCTGCAAAAAGCCTCATCTGCAATCCCAGTGTGAGAGACCGGGTGCTTTCACACTGGAGCAGTGCGCTTGCAGGATGTCCAAAAATTTCCTGCAAGCAGCTTCTTTGAGGCACTTTCGTGTGTATATACACATCGGTGCCCCCCCACCTCCGCAGGCGCCTGGGTGAAAAGCACCCTGCGCACCCTACCTAGGATCGGCCGGCCCTGAGGTGGACCATAGCTCTGCAATTTCCTCAATGCTCCCACATTAAACTATCATAGTCAGGAGCTATATATAAGAACATGCTAATAAATGTACATCATTATGGATAAAAATAATTATCTACAGCGTTTTTTAACATGATACATTGTAATGCATTTATTATCCTGCTATACTGACTTGGGGGCGTTAGTCATCTTGGAATGATTTTTCTTTGCGTAAATAATATAAACGGATCAATAGAGGAATTCTCTGCTCTAAGTCACATCGTCCTCTAGAAATAATGACTTGGTACCTGTCGGGCCTTCGTATCACGCGTAATTACCAGGACAGCCTCTCTGGCCAGGGATCACTCAGCAGAGCCGGCCTGGTTACTATAAATTGTGGGGGTATGGAAGAGGGTGGAATTAATTTAAAGCTGCCCCCCCACCCCCTATTTGCTATGCAATATAAATGACATGACTTTGAATTACATTTCTTGTTTCGTGCTAGCGACTTGCTGTCGAACAGCTAATTCCCAGCTCCCATCAGTCACCTCCGACTTACTGGACATAAATATTTCATTCGCTAACAAGTTGCGGAATAATAAGAACTCAAAAGAGTTAGTGGATTCAATGGCGGCCTGCATGACTTGAACCCGTTGTTTGCTGGACGAGACAAAGGAACCTCTGGCAGCTCGATTCGGATGAGACCCCCATAGGGGAAAGAGAACATCAGACCTAGATCTTCCCCCTCTATACTTTCTAAGGAGGTTACATTTTTTTTTTTCAAATGTCATTATGTCATTGTTATTTGACCCCAAGTGACAGTGTGTCATCATTCTGGTACCCCCTCAATGGTAGCAAACCCCCTCGTTCCAACACCCTCATGTGTCCACATCTCCTCTCTTCTAGGATCTTAAAGTGTCACTGTGTCATTATTTTGGAAGTATTGGTATGTCATTATTTTAGGGCCCCGGGTGATAGAGTGTCAGCATTCTAAGATCTCAAATGTCAATGTATCATTAGTCAGGGACCCCTAAGTGTCAGCATTCCCTCGTGGGACTCCCAAATGTCAGCATTCTCTTGTATTATGACCAGTGTGTCAGTGTGTCATTGTTCTGGGACCCAAAGTGTCAGTATGCCCTTGTTCTGGGACCCCAAGTATCAGTATGCCATTGTTCTGGAACCCCAAGTGTCAGTATGCCCTTGTTCTGGGACCCTAAGTGTCAGTATGCCCTTGTTCTGGAACCCCAAGTGTCAGTATGCCCTTGTTCTGGGACCCTAAGTGTCAGTATGCCCTTGTTCTGGAACCCCAAGTGTCAGTATGCCCTTGTTCTGGGACCACAAGTGTCAGTATGCCCTTGTTCTGAGCCCCCAAGTGTCAGTATGCCCTTGTTCTGGGACCCCAAGTGTCAGTATGCCCTTGTTCTGAGCCCCCGAGTGTCAGTATGCCCTTGTTCTGGGACCCCAAGTGTGAGTATGCCCTTGTTCTGAGCCCCCGAGAGTCAGTATGCCCTTGTTCTGGGACCCAAAGTGTCAGTATGCCCTTGTTCTGGGACTTCAAGTGTCAGTGTGTCCTTGGTCCCGGATTCCAAGTGTCAGTATTCCTTATTCTGGGACTCCAAATGTCAGTATGCCCTTGTTCTAGGACCCCAAGTGTCAGTGTGCCCTTGTTCTAGGACCCCAAGTGTCAGTGTGCCCTTGTTCTGGGACTCAAATTGTCAGTGTCCTCTTGTTTTGTGACTCCAAGTGTAAGTATGCCCTTGTTCTGGTACTCCAAGTGTCAATGTACGCTTGTTCTGGGACCCCAAGTGTCAGTGTGCCCTTGTTCTAGGACCCCAAGTGTCAGTGTGCCCTTGTTCTGGGACTCAAATGGTCAGTGTCCTCTTGTTTTGTGACTCCAAGTGTAAGTATGCCCTTGTTCTGGTACTCCAAGTGTCAATGTACGCTTGTTCTGGGACCCCAAGTGTCAGTGTGCCCTTGTTCTGGGACCCCAAGTGTAAGTATGCCCTTGTTCTGGGACCCCAAGTGTCAGTATGCCCTTGTTGTAAATATTTCATTCGCTAACAAGTTGCGGAATAATAAGAACTCAAAAGAGTTAGTGGATTCAATGGCGGCCTACATGACTTGAACCCAGGGCCGGTGCTCCCACTAGGCGAAGTAGGCAGCCGCCTAGCGGCGCAGCCACGGCTGCTGGGTGCCCTCCAGAGGATCGGTTCCCCCTCCTAGCGGGTGGTGGCTGATGCGGAGTGTAGCACAAGGTGGCTCTATATGGCTGGCTGCAGAGTGGCTGGGCGGGGAGAAGGAGCAGGCAGATCTTCCCCTTCGCTGGACTAAGCCAGGGGACCTGTTGTTTGCTGGACGAGACAAAGGAACCTCTGGCAGCTTGATTCGGATGAGTGCAGAGTACAGGGGTGTGCTATATACAAAGTGCAGTGTTCAGGGGTGTGTTGAGTACAGAGTGAAAAGTTCAGGCTTGGCAACCTACTGCGTGACTTCACAGTGAGCACCAAGGCCTGGCAACCTACTGCAAGACTTTATAGTGGGCACACTGGGCAGACTGGGCACCAAGGCCTGGCAACCTACTGCATGACTTTACAGTGGGCACACTGGGCAGACTGGGCACCAAGGCCTGGCAACCTACTACATGACTTCACAGTGGGCAGACTGGGCACTAAGGCCTGGCAACCTACTACATGGGAGAATGCAAGTAATGAGATGGTCTTGTAAGCAGTCAGCTAGGCTTTGCAATGCCAGCACTGAGTACCGCTGTCACGGCTTCCTGTCCCTGTCTGCACAGCCCAGTGATTGGAGTGAAGTAACCCTGCAACCTTCATAACAGGAAAAAGCCCTTTCAGTTTCCTGGAGGCAAGGAAGCATTTCTCAGGGAACCTGGATAGAGAGGAATTGCATTAACCCCCGCCGTTCTGGCAGCATTCTGCCTGTGAACAAATAGAGAACATTACAGGAGAGGACATTTTTCATCCCTGTTGTCATTAAATATTGTGTGATACATCATAGCGGGATATGACACATTATACAGGACCGAGGGGACATTATGTGGACTACATTATACAATACAGTCCTGCATTGTATGGTAAAGTAATACAAAATACATTACAATGTTACATTGTACAGTACTGGGATACAATATACATTCCAGTGTTACATTGTACAGAGATGTGATACATTGTACAGTATTGGGATACATTATACATTACAGTGTTACATTGTATGGTAAAATAATACAAAATACATTACAGTAATACATTGTATAGTATTGGGGGGATACATTATACATTACAGTGCAGTGGCGACTGGTGCTCCATTTCCTTTGGGGGGGGGGGGGGCAAACAAATCACCCACCACCACTAGGGTGACCACCATTCAGGGACACCCTCCCTTCCCAAAAATCAGCTTGACAGTGATTGGACACAAGAGGCAGGATTTATGATTTCTCCAACCACAAGCAGGGGGCGGGGATTGTGCTGCTCCTCCAGGCAATCCCGGCCAGGACAAGTTCTGTCAGTGAGTAAAGCGGTGATGTGGCGGCCTTTTTGGGGGCATCAGATTTGCCCGGGGGGGGGGGGGGGTGGCTGTGTCAGTTTCATTCCGGGACACTGTATTGTCCTGGAATGAATGTGCCCGGGACAGACCTGCAAAATGCGGGACTGTGCCGGGCAATCGGGGACACGTGGTCACCCTAACCACCCCCCACCATTCAGTCGGTCGATCGGTCAAAACCCTGCAACCCCCTTCCCCGTTGCTCGCTCGTCCATCCGCCCAGCAGCCCCGCACTTACCCCATCTAGGGGCAGCTTTGGCTCCTTCCTGCATCTCCTCCTCCTCCTCGGCGGCCAAAACGGTAGTTTCTCCTCTTGGCCATGAAGAGTGTACCGCTCTAAGCCCTGCACCACCAATAAATCGCTCCCGCCCTGTTACACTGAGGCCGCGTACACACGATCAGTCCATCCGATGAGAACGGTCCGAAGGTTAACTGATGAAGCTGACTGATGGCCTGATGTGCCTACACACCATCGGTTAAAAAAACGATCGTGTCAGAACGCGGTGACGTAAAACACAACGACGTGCTGAAAAAAACAAAGTTGAATGCTTCCAAGCATGCCTCGACTTGATTCTGAGCATGCGCAGCTTTTTAACCGACGCTTTTGCATACAAACGATCAGTTTTGCCCCTTTGGTTAGGCGTCCATCGGTTAAATTTTAAAGCAAGTTCTCCTTTTTTTGACCGAAGGATACCTGACTGATGGGGCCCACACACGATCGGTTTGGACCGATGAAAAAAGAACCTTCAGTCCGTTTTCATCGGTTTTGACCGATCGTGTGTACGCGGCCTGACAGGTGCTGGCTCTGCACTAATCCATGGAGCAAAGAAACCATCCTGGACTGCCGCACTCTGTAAAAGCAAATTTATTGCAAAAAAATGACAAAAAAAGTATAAAATCCAAACAATGCAATGCAAATGCAAAATCATCCAAAAGTTAGCCAAAAGTGGACATGCAGGGGAAAAGACTACTGACGCGTTTCACATCATGGTTAGATGCTTACTCATAGCTAAGGGAAAGCTAAGGATTCTCCTCTTGGCCAATCGGGTCTTAAGACCCACTTCCTGATTAGCCAGGAGGAGAATCAGGAAGACAATAGCGAATATTAATTTTCTATTGTCACACAACTGGGCGGGCTCGGGACGCAGTGTTTTGTGTCCCCCGAGTCCACCCGTTTTAAAGCCAATTAGAGCCTGAGATTAAGGGGGGTGGCGCCCCTTATGAACAGGTTACCACTGTGTGATACATTGTATAGTACTGGGATACAAAATACATTACAGTGTTACATTGTATGGTACAGTGGTCCAAATACAGTGATACATTGCACAGTGATGTGATACATCGTTTGGTACAGTGATGCAAAAGTGATGTGATACATTGGTACAGAGATACATTATGAATTACGCTGATACATTGTACAGAGATGTGATACATTGTATGCTACAGGAATACATTATAGATTACAGTGTTACTTTACCAATAGAGCAATATATTGTACCGTACGGTAATGTAGTATATTTTTCTGTGGGTCCATTGCATTCTATTAACCACTTAAGCATCGACCAGGCCCCTTTTTGCGATTCGGCACTGCGTCGCTTTAACAGACAATTGCGCGGTCGTGCGACGTGGCTCCCAAACAAAATTGACGTCCTTTTTTCCCCACAAATAGAGCTTTATTTTGGTGGTATTTGATAACCTCTGCGGTTTTTATTTTTTGCGCTATAAACAAAAAAAGAGCGACAATATTGAAAAAAAGCAATATTTTTTAATTTTTGCGATAATAAATATCCCCAAAAAATATATATAAAAAATAATTCTTCCTCAGTTTAGGCCGATACGTATTCTTCTACATATATATTGGTAAAAAAAAAAAAAATCACAATAAGCGTATATTGATCGGTTTGCGCAAAAGTTATAGCGGCTACAAAATAGGGGATAGTGTTTTGTCATTTTTATTAATATTTTTTTTTTTTACTAGTAATGGTGGCGATCAGCGATTTTAATCATGACTGCGACATTATGGCGGACACATCGAACACTTTTGACGCTATTTTGGGACCATTGTCATTTATACAGCGAACAGTGCTATAAAAATGCACTGTTACTGTATAATGTGACTGGCAGGGAAGGGGTTAACCACTAGGGGGCGGGAAGGGGTTAAATGTGTACCCTGGGAGTGATTCTAACTGTGGGGGGAGGGGACTGACTGGGGGAGGTGACCGATCGGTGCACTGATTACTGTGTAAATGACACTGGCAGGGAAGGAGTTAACCACTAAGGGGTGATGAAGGGATTTAGTATGTCCTAGGGAGTGATTCTAACTGTCTGGGGGCTGGGTTACCTGTGACACGACAGTGATCACAGCTCCTGATGACAGGGTCTGTGGGTCCCACAGGCACATTGCGTTGCTTTACCCACACAAGCCATTCTGCCAACGTATATGTTCCTGAAGCGGTCGGCTAGTGGTTAAAAGTGCCATTATCCTTTCCCTACAAAAAATATATATTTGTAAAAATTCATAAAAAATGCAAAACACTTGGTTTTTTGGTGCGGGTCCATTGAAGTCTAATAAACGCAAAGCGCTGCAGGAAAAAAATCCCTTTGCGAGAAAAGTAATATTTTCCAAAAATGCATCAGCTGAAAAACACTAGACATGTGCAATTTGTTTAGTTCCAAATTTGTTTTTAACAAATGTTGACAGATTTGTTAATTCCGAAATTTCCGAATTTTCGGATTTCCGAATTTCAGAATTTTCTAATTCCTAATTTCCTAATTTTCTAATTTCCTAATTTTCTAATTTTCTAATTTCCTAATTTCCTAATTTCCTAATTTCCTTAATTTCCTAATTTTCGGAAATTGGGAAACTCAGAATTTCGGAATTTAGAAAATTTAGAAAATTTGAGATTCGAAAATGAATTTTCGAATCTCGAATTTTCAAATTTTCGAATCTCGAATTTTCAAATTTTCGAATCTCGAATTTTCGAAATTCCAAAATTCTGAATTTCCCAATTTCCGAAAATTAGGAAATTAAGAAAATGAGGAAATTAGGAAATTCAAAAATGAGGAAATTAGGAAATTCAAAAATGAGGAAATTAGGAAATTCAAAAATGAGGAAATTAGGAAATTCAAAAATGAGGAAATTAGGAAATTCAAAAATGAGGAAATTAGGAAATTCAAAAATGAGGAAATTAGGAAATTCGAAATTTCAGAAACCTGAAAATTTGAAAAATTCGGAAATGAAAAAAATATCTAATTGTAATTAATAAATCTAAAATTTGAAAATTAAAAAATCTAAAATTCGAAAATCTAAAACACAAAATTTGGAAAGTTGAATTTCCGAATTTTTACAATATCGGAAATTAGGAAATTAGGATTTTAGAAATTTTGGAAAGTTGAATTTCTGAATTTTCCGAATTTGCGAAAAAAGCAAAAAACAAATGAAGCGAAAACTATTTTTTATTTTTTTTTGGCAATGCACATGTGTAAAAAACGCATAGATGTAAACCGGTACGATAGGGAAACCATGGACTGTAGTGCGTTTCTACAAACTGCCAAACGCACTAAAAAAAAAAACCACGCATAGGTGTGAACCAAGGACAAAATATAAAACCTCCAAAACAAAACTCTTTTCCCACATTTGCCAGAAGGAGAAAACACAGGAAGAAACAAGTGAAAAGCGAAAAGTGAAAAAAAAAAGAAAGTGTCAGAAAACGTGTTTTTGGCGCCAGCTGCTTTCTCTCCTGACAGTGGGAAAGTCAACAAAATTTGGAGATGTGACATGATTTTATTTTTCACCCACTTTAGAGGAATGACATCTGACCTGCAGATGGTTGTTGTATAAAAACATGTTATGGAGTCGGAGAGACAACTTCCTCCTTTGTCACCAAAATAAGCCTCCGTCCAATAGCTGGAGGGGAAGCGGCGAGGTCGCTGACTCCCGCTCTATATATACACCTTGTGTTCTCGCTCCTCCGGCGGGGAGGAAAACATGTTTTCAATGAGTGGAGAAAAGGCTCCGGAAATCGGATTGTGCCGAGTACACAGTGACATCATGCCAGGGTCCAGAGATTCACACACCGGGGGGGCACAACTACAGAATCGAAAGCGGGACCACACAATGGGGCTCATTGTCAGGGAGGGAACTGGCAGCGTTTTGGCTGGCTCGCCAAATGAAGCTGCATGCTTAAAGGGCAACTCTGGTGTCGGTGCACAAAAAAGACAGCACAACGTACACTATAGTTCCAAAAGTATTGGGACGCCCGCCTTTACCTGAACTTCAACCACTTGCCGACCAGCCTCCGTCATTACACAGCGGCAGGTCGGCTCGTCCCTAAAAAACGCCGTAGTTGGATGTCGGCACCTTGAAGGGCGATTGCAGGTGAGCGCATGCCCGCTGCACGTGGCCGGCGGCCGAAAAAGTCCATCGACGACCCGCGATCGTGGGCACGAAAGCCAAAACGGGGATCTGTGTCCATGACCACCGCCACCCCAGTCATATGATAATGCTAAACTGCACTGGTGCCAGTCTGTAAAAAATCGCGACTTTTTTTTACAAATTTTCCCCAAAAGTTTAATAAAAATTACAACTTAAAAAAAAAAAACTCGCCATGCCTCTTACTAAATACCTTAACCACTTTCCTACCGCTCCCGCCGTCAATTGGCGGCCGGACGATAATGCTCTAGTTCTGGGAGGACGTCATATGACGTCCTCGCCTTGCCGAGCCACTAGGGGGCGCGCGCACGCACCCGTCGCGTTACTGGGAACCCGATGCGTGTGCACCGGGCACCCGCGATCGCCCAGTAACTGAGCAGGACCGTGGATATGTGTGTAAACACACAGATCGATGTTGTGTCAGGGAGAGGAGATGGCGTGTCCCTTGTACATTGGGACACAAATTGGTCACCTCCCCCAGTCAGTCCCCTCCCTCTACAGTAAGTATCACTCCCAGGGAACACATTAACCCCTTGATCGCCCCCTAGTGGTTAACCCCTTCCCTGCCAGTCACATTTACACAGTAATCAATGCATATTTATAGCACTGTTCGCTGTATAAATGTGAATGTTCCCAAAATAGTGTCAAAAGTGTCCGATGTGTCCGCCGCAATCTCGCAGTCAAGATAAAAAATCACTGTTAGCCGCCATTACTAGTAAAAAATAAAATAATAATAAAAAATAATGCTATAAATCTATCTCCTATTTTGTAGCCGCTATAACTTTTGCACAAACCAATCAATAAACGCTTATTGCGATTTTCTTTTACCAAAGATATGTAGAAGAATACGTATCGTCCTAAACTGAGGGAAAAAACATTTTTTTATATATTTTTTGGGATATTTATTATAGCAAAAAGTAAAAAAAATATTGCTTTTTGTTTTCCAAATTGTCGCTCTTCTTTTGTTTATAGCGCAAAAAATAAAAACCGCAGAGGTGATCAAATACCACCAAAAGAAAAGCTCTATTTGTGGGGAAAAGATGATGAAAAATTTCATTTGGGTAAAGTGTAGCATGACCGCGCAATTCATATTCAAAATGTGACGACGCTGAAAGCTGAAAAATGGCCTGGGCAGGAAGGGGGTGAAAGTGGCCGGTATTGAGGTGGTTAATAAATGACCTAAAAAAAAAAAAAGGAACGAATCGAAAAAAAAAAAAAAAAAATTCGGCAGTGCGCATGTCTATGTTTTATCGATGATCGGCGTGTGCCGGCGGACATCCAGTGGCCGACACCTGCAGATCAGCTTCTGCTGTTAATAATCACAGCAGAAGTGGCCTGCTGGTAGCATGCGCTAGTGTTGCTCACGAATATTCGCATTGCGAATATTCGTTACGAATATTGCATATTCGAGTATTCGCGAATAAATCGAATATCGCGGCGAATATTCGTATTTTTTCAAATTTATTTTTAAAACAGATCACATCCTAGTGATCTCCATCGACGTCTAAAAGCATTGCTGGTATGATTAGAGACCCTGGGCCGAGTAGCTGAGGCGATCCTTTTATGTTGCCGAATATTCGCAATGCGAATATTCGTAATGCGAATATTCGCGAATACTTTCTCTGCCCTTCTGTGTTTTGTGTATAAAAAAAAAAAAAATTAGCTTTAGTTTAGTCATATAAGTTTGTGTAAGTAGAGTTAGTGTTTAGTGCATATTAGTTTAGTAATCCAGGAAATGATCTCCGTTTTCGCGTGTTGACGAGAATTTCGCAATCAATTTCGCATTCGCACTAGCGAAACTTCGCCAAAATTTTTTTTGATAAAATATCACGAATATTCGATATTAACGAATATTTTGCGAATATTCTTCTATATATTCGTGAAATATCGCGAAATCGAATATGGCGTATTCCGCTCATCACTAGCATGCGCCCCCTGCAGGCGGAAGTGCAGAATCACCTATATATATATATACATACGCGATTCTGCACAGGAAAGCCGCACTGTAGCAGTAAATCTGCCGTTGAACGGGGGCTGGGCAGGAATTCAATGAAAGGCTTCATTCACACGGGGGGGGCGCATTTCTGCAGAACGCTTGCTGCGTCCAGGGTCGCTTGGCCTACAACTGCCGGCAACAATCTACAATTTTTTTTTTTTTCGCTGGCGCTCGCCCCGCCCCCCAAACAAAAGGTGCGTCGACACGTGCGTTTTTTCTTTTCTTTTTTATATGCACTGTGGTGTTTATAAACACTAAGTCCCTCCCCCTCGGCCCCTCCTACCCATCAGATATCACGCCGGTCATGCAAGCCTGATTCCAACTTTCAGAGTGTGTGTGTCAGCCCAAAAACAATACAGATATTTCAGGGCTGGACTGAGGTGAGAATATTGGGCCAGATCCACAGAAATTTACGGCGGCGTATCTCCAGATAGGCCACCATAAATTTAAATCTGCGCCGGCGTATCTTTGTTTTGTATCCACAAAACAAGATACGCCGGAATTACGCTAAGATACGACTGACGTTAGTCTCTTACGCCGTCGTATCTTAGTTGCATATTGACGCTGGACGCTAGGGGCGCTTCCGTTGTTGTTCCGCGTAAAATATGCGAATGAGCTAGATACGCCGATCCTCCAACGTACGTACGCCTGGCGCAGTGTTTTTACGTCGTTTGCGTAAGCGTAGGTCCGGCGTAAAGTTACCCCTGCTGTATGGAGGCGTACGTAATGTTAAGTATGGACGTCGGGCCCGCGCCAAATTTTCCGTAGTTTGCGCAAACCGTTCGCGAATAGGGATTTGCGTAAGTTACGTTCACGTTGTTTTCATTGATGTTTTGCGACCTGATTTGGAGCATGCGCACTGGGATACGTCCACGGCCGGCGCATGCGCAGTTAAAAAAAAAAACGTAATTTACGTCGGGTCACGATTGATTTAAATAAAACACGCCCACCTCTTCCCCATTTGAATTGCGCGGGCTTACGCCGGCCCATTTACGCTACGCCGCCGTAACTTAGGACGCAAGTGCTTTGTGAATACGGCACTTGCCATTCTAACTTACGGCGGCGTAGCGTAAATGCTATACGCTACGCCGCCGCAGAGATACACGGGGCTTTGTGGATCTGGCCCACTATTTTTATGTTGACCTTTACACTGGAACTCAGAGCCGCACAAACGCACGCCGGGCCAACTCTTTTTTTTTTGGAATCGCTATTATTGTGTCCGCCGGGCGCCGCGGTCCCTTCCAATAATGATTTTGTTGATTTGTTTTTTAATTCCTGTCTCTTCTCTCCGGGTCTGAGGTCAGTTGGCGATCTGTTGACATAACGCAGTATTTTTTTTTTATCAGCGGAGCGCTCTCGGAATTTCCCCTCGTGGGAAACTCTGCGCACAAAGCCTGAGACTAGAATATCGTGACTTGTTGTTTTGGCTCCGGATCCCAGACATCACTAGAGGAGAGCGGAAAACAGGCAATGCAATGGCGGCGCTCACCTGGAATGCCTGCGAGAGGGAAAACTGGGGAATGGTTTAACCCAGTGGGCTCCAAACTGCGGCCCCTTTGCTTGCTTTTATCCCTTGGGGCACTATTTCATCCACTGACACCAACAATGGGGCACAATTCCTCCAAATGAAACCAAAGATAGGGCACAATTCCTATCAACGACACCAACAATGGGGCACAATTCTTACATATGATACCAATGATGGGGCACAATTCCTCCCGATGACACCAACAATGGGGGAAATTCCTGCCGATGACACCAACAATGGGGCACAATTCTTACCTATGATAACAATGATGGAGCACAATTCCAACCTATGACAAAAATGATGGGGTTCAATTCCTACCTAAGACACCAACGACGGGCACAATTCCTACCTATGACACCAATGATGGGGCACAATTCCTCCCAATGACACCAATAATGGGGCACAGTTCCTCCCAATGAAACCAACGATGGGGCATAATTCATACCTATGACACTAATGATGGAGCACAATTCCTCTCAATGACACCAAAGATAGGGCACAATTCCGGCCTATGGCCCCCATGATGGGGATCAATTCCTATCTATGAGACCAATGATGAAGCACAATTCCTCCCAATGACACCAATTATGGGGCACAATTTCTACCTATGACACCAACAATGGGGCATAATTCATACCTTTTACACCAATAATGGGGCACAATTCCTACCAATTACACCAAAGATAGGACACAACTTCTACCTATGACACCAACAATGGAGCAAACAACCACACCCCTGCAGCACCTCAAACACCCCCTTGCTGTCTGCACTTCCCCACTCTAGGCAGCGGTCAATTCGGGCAGCGGCGGGAATCGGGCATCAGCGGGCACATCAGGCAGCGGCGGGAATCGGTTATCAGCGGGCACATCGGGCAGCGGCAGGGTTGGAGGCATCAACAGACATCATCCTGCGGCGGGGCATCGGGCTCCTCCTAGGCATCCAATAGGATCGCCTGTCCTTTCAGCCAATTGGGTGACAGGTATCAGACCTGCCTCCCGATTGGCCGGGAGGAGGATCCGTGTTGCAACAGCGAATATTCATTCAGTGGGTGGGCTCGTAGCGCAATGCTCTGCGCCACGAGCCCACTCTATTTTGAAGCTTATTAGAGCCTCTAATGAGGTGCTTCAAAAACACATCCCCGCTGCTGTAATTTATGCTACCGGGGGCGTCCTGAAAGGGACCGGACACATGAATAGGGGGTGGCGGCCGTGGATAGAGGGGCGCCCCTAATGCAGGCCTCAACAAGAAATTGTGACCTGGCGCCTGGGGAAGCTTAGGGCTGCAGAAGGCCGCAGGCCGCGGCTTTGCGGCCTTCACAGAAGGAAACTGAGGGGCCTGCAGAAGGGCGCGGGCCGGCCTGTAATTGAGGCCACGACTTTGCGGCCTTCTGCAGGCCTCAGCTTCCTTCTGTGATCTGGCGCCATCTTGTGGTGGCCGTTGGCATTACAGGTTACATTACATTACATTACAAGTAGCAAAACAGCCGTTCTAATGTGTTTTCACTGCCATCTCCTTCCCTCTAATTAGAACCCCCAAACATGATATATATTTTTTATTCTAACACCCTAGAGAATAAAATGGCGGTTGTTGCAATACTTTCTATCACACCGTATTTGCGCACCATATTTTGGGGGGAAAAAATACACTTTTTTTAATTAAAAAATAAGACAACAGTTAGCCCAATTTTTTTTTTATATTGTGAAAGATAATGTTACGCCCGAGTAAATCGATACCCAACATGTCACGCTTCAAAATTGCGTCCGCTTTTGGAATGGCGACAAACTTTTACCCTTTAAAATCTCCATAGGCGACGTTTAATTTTTTTTCACAGGTTGCATGTTTTGAGTTACAGAGGAGGTCTAGGGCTAGAATTATTGCTCTCGCTCTAACGATCACGGCGATACCTCATTTGTGTGGTTTGAATACCGTTTACATATTTGGGCGCTACTCACGTATGCGTTCGCTTCTGCGTGCGAGCTCGGCGGGACGGGGCGCGTTTTTTGGCTCCTAACTTTTTTAGCTGGCTCCTAGATTCCAAGCAAATTTGTCAAACCCTGGCCTAATGGATGGGCTGCCACTAATCAAACAGCCCTTTTACACAATGCAGAGGATTAAACCCTTAGGTTTAACAGTGAGTATAACAAGCATGCTTTACTGAATATACAGACTGGTTTTACTGTCGTGGGTTTAGTAACATAGACCCCAAGTTTACACAGGCATTCCCTGAAATCGCGTTTAAATCGCGGCAAAATCCCAACCGAAAAATCGCACGACTTTTAAGTGAAAGGGTCCTAAGGCCGTCAGCCTCATAAAGACAATACAGGAGTGCGTTGTGTAATCTATGTACATTGGGATAGAATGGGGGCAGGATGTAGAGAGCCGGCCGCACTACGGAGCTCTGCCGCAGGATTTCCAGCCATACAACAACTTCCTGACTCTCTGTCCGTACAGCAAAGGTCTCAGGGCCACCTTAAAGAGGGCCAAACACCCCGTTCTACTGAAAAATACAAACCTGAATTTTAAGGCTGTGGAAATTAAAGATTAATTCCTCGATTAATCGTAATTTTTTTTGATCGATCAAAACCCGAATGGGTCACCATATGCGAATTGGCACACCCCATGATCCACGGAGCTCCGTTGCTGCCTCGGCCATAGGAAAGGCTGCGGCTTCGGCCTAGCTCGCTTCATAACTAGCTTCTGGGCATGCGCGGGTTGAAATACGTCGTTTTAAACGACGTTTTTGCTACACACGGTGACCTTTTGTGAAACAAAAAACAACGTTTTGAAAAACGACACAAAAAATTCAAGCATGTTGGAATTTTTTTTGGGTCGTTTTTTTTAAGACAAAAAACGACGTTTTGCCCACACGCGATCAATTTAAATGACGTTTTAAAAAACGTCGTTTTTTTTCATCGCAAAAAACGACCGTGTGTACGCGGCATTAGGACCAAATGTTCTCAGAGAATTTACTCTTCTATGGAAATGTATCTTCTCATTGAATGTTCTTCGGGTATCTCTTCTTAGGATCCAATCTTCTTGGGGTATTTTCTCTTAAGACCTAATGTACTTAGCATACGTTCTCTTCGTATGGAATGTTCTTGAGGTATTTTCTCTTGGGATCTAATGTACTTAGCATACTTTCTCTTCTTATGGAATGTTCTTGGGGTATTTTCTCTTAGGACCAAATGTTCTCAGAGAATTTACTCTTCTGGTCAAATGTTTTTATGGAAACGTATCTTCTCATTGAATGTTCTTAGGGTATTTACTCTTTTAATCAAATGTTCCAAGGGTATCTCTTCTTAGGATCCAATGTTCTTAGGGTATTTTCTATTAAGACCTAATGTACTTAGCATACGTTCTCTTCTTATGGAATTTTCTTGGGGTATTTTCTTCTAGGATCTAATGTAGTTAGCATACTTTCGCTTCTTACGGAATGTTCTTAGGGTATTTTCTCTTAGGACCAAATGTTCTCAGAGAATTTACTCTTCTAGTCAAATGTTTTCATGGAAATGTATCTTCTCATTGAATGTTCTTAGGGTATTTTCTTTTAGTACTGAATGTTCTTAGGGTATTTACTCTTTTAATCAAATGTTCTTAGGGTATCTCTTCTTAGGATCCAATGTTCTTAGGGTATATTCTCTTAGGATCTAAGGTACTGAGCATACTTTCTCTTCCTATGGAATGTTCTTAGGGTATATTCTCTTAGGATCTAAGGTACTGAGCATACTTTCTCTTCCTATGGAATGTTCTTAGGGTATATTCTCTTAGGAATGTACTTGAATGAATGAATGAATGAATGAAAAACTTATATAGCGCGGCACATGCGAACCAAATCGCCTCTGGGCGCTAGTTGTATCCGTCTCTCTTGACATCAAAAGAGCAGAGTTTTAATCTGTCTTCTGAAGGTCAGGTGGTTTTCCTCCAACCGAATGCTGGTTGGTAAAGGGTTCCAAAGTCTGGGACCCTGGACAGCAAACCTTCTTTCTCCTTTGGACTTGAATCTGGCTTTGGGTACTTTGACCAAATTTTGGTCACTGGATCGCAGAGCGCGATTGGGGTTGTGGGGTTCTATTTTATCGCAAAGATATTGCGGGGCTTTTCCATGGATGCATTTATGGGTCAGACAGAGCGCTTTAAAAGCAATTCTGTCTTTTACCAGCAACCAGTGAAGGGATCTCAGCGACGGTGAGATTGATTCCCAGGGTTTTTTCCCAGTCACCAGTCTGGCGGCCGTATTTTGTACGACTTGCAGACGAGCGATTTGGTACTTTGGGAGTCCGAGGTAGAGAGCATTTGCATAGTCCAGTCTGGAGTTCACAATTGTTCCCACCACGACTGGCACATCTTCTTTGGGAATAAATGGGATCAGTCTGCGGAGTAGGCGCAGCAGATGGTGAGATCCGCTGACTACTGACCCTATTTGTGCGTCCATAGTCATGTGGGTGTCAAAAATGATCCCAAGACTTTTGACTTTGGCGCTAGGGGAGATGATCTGGCCCAGAATGGGCGGAGGTGTCCAGGTTGTTGTGAGTTGACTCTTGCGACTGGCCTGAAACAGAAGAAGTTCTGTTTTAGAATTGTTGAGTTTGAGATAACTCCTAGTCATCCACTTTTCTATTGAAGAGAGACAATTCTCTAAGCTGAGATGACGATCCTTTCTATTGCAGATGCGAAAATACAGTTGCGTATCGTCTGCATATGAGTGATAAAGTAGTTGTTGACTACTGATGACTTCAAAGAGAGGTCGAAGATAGATGTTGAAGAGCACCGGTGATAGAGGTGAGCCTTGGGGGACTCCACATGACACTGTGCGTTTTCCAGAAATGAACGGTCCCAATTTCACCGTTTGAGATCGGTTTCCCAAAAAAGAGGAAAACCATGGTAAATCACTCTCTGTGACTCCGGCTACCTCAGTCAGCCGAGTCAGTAGCAGTTTGTGATCTACGGTGTCAAAGGCTGCGCTTAGGTCCAGCAGAACCAGGAGACAAGATTCTCCTTCGTCTGCGGCCTCCAGAACGTCGTCCCATATTTTGAGCAGTGCAGTTTCCGTCCCGTGTCCGGGACGGAATCCCGATTGCAGTGGATCGAGTAAGTTGTGGGTATCTAGATGCTGTTGCAGCTGTTGTACCACCACTTTCTCCATTACCTTAGAGAAAACGTTTAGCATTGTTATGGGACGGCGGTGATTTGGGTCCTTGGGATCCAGGGTAGGTTTCTTCAAGATGGGCTGGATTGTGCCCTCTTTCAGCAGGGAGGGCACTATGCCTTCCTTAAATGACTGGTTTATAAGCTGCGTAATGGGAGGCGCCAGGATATCGGCACATTCCTTTAGCAGCTTAGTGGGGATGATATCATTAGGCGAAGTGCTGTTACGCAATGCGCCGATGATATTTTCTGTGTCCTCGATGGAAATGGGTTCCAAAGTGAACTTTGTTGGTTGTAGTGTATTCCTCTGGGTACTGTGTGGTAGCTCAGGGGTATTGTTTTGCGAAATGCTTTCCCGGATTCCCTCAATTTTATTGATGAAGAAATCCGACAATTCATTGCAAAATTCTTGGGTGTCTGTGTTGGGGGCTTCAAGACAGTGTGGATTCATGGTCTGTGAGACCAGCTTGAAGAGATCCCGGGGGCGGTTTAAAGCGCTGTTAATAGCCATGGAAAAATAGTTTTTCTTGGCTTTGAAGATTTCTATGTGGTATCTTCTAGTTGCTGCTTTGTAGAAGGCGAGGTTCGTCTCGGAAGCATTTCTTTTCCAGGCGGCTTCTGCCCTTCTACGCTCTTGCTTCAGTAGCGATAGCTGGTTGTTGAACCAGCCTGCCTTGTTTTTCCGGGTAAGAACTTTGTGTTCTGGCGCTACTAAGTCGGCTGACTGTAGTAGGGCTGCATTTATGGCATCCAGAATATCTGCGGCCGTTTGTCTTGGTTGCATTGTTTTAATTTTATTTTCCAAAGTAGATTTGAAGAGTTCCGAATGGAGCTTCTTCTGAGATCTAGACCAGTGTGTTGTCACTGGCTTGGGTGTTTTTATCAATAGGGCCGTATTGGAAATTATGAATTTAATTGCATGGTGATCCGTCCATGGCAATGGTTCATTTTCCAAAATACTTACTTTCAGATTTTGTCCGAAGATAAGATCGAGTGTGTGACCTGAAGTATGTGTGGGCTCATGTACTAGTTGCTGAAGGCCTAATCCTTCCAGATGGTCGATACAGGCGTCGGCCACGGGGTCTTGTGAGGAGTTGGCCCAGAGATTGAAATCTCCGAGCAGCAAAAGGTGTTTGCTGGTTATGGCGTAAGTGGAGATGAACTCTGACCATGGGGGTAAAAACTGCGATTTAGGCCCTGGTGGCCTATAGCAGAGCAGAATACGGACGGTCTCCTGGGGGTTTGTTTGCAGTTGGAGAGTAAGGGTTTCCATAAATGGAAGCGAGTGCTGAAGGGCTGGTTTAGAGATCACAAGATGCGTCTTATGAATCACCGCCAGTCCTCCACCTCTTTGCCCTATTCTGTTTTCAGTGATAATCCGGTAGTGTTCTGGCACCAGTTCTCCAAGAATGGTGTTACAGTCGGCTGTAAGCCAGCTTTCTGTAATAAAAAGACAGTCTAAGTTGTTCTGTAGAATGAAATCATGGATTTCTAATCGGTGCCTTACTGCCGATCTTGTATTGATCAAAGCACATGATATGTGCTTTGCTTGGGGTGGGTCGCTAAATTTTTTTCCTGATGATCGACGATCGATCCTCAAGAGTTGCTCAAATCTCAGGGCCTTTTTGGTGACGGCTGGTAGCTTTGTGGCAAATTGCCTCAGGCCCCAGATGATTTCTGCCGAATATTGCCAGACGGCCATATTCCGCCGGGGGGGGGGGGGGGGGAGGGTGGTCAGGTGGCGGTGGGGAGTAGATTCCTTGAGTCCTTTCTCCTGGATATTTTTATTTGGTCCAGAGGAAGGCAAAAAAACCCTGGTTCAGCTAAGCCAATCTGCTGGGCAGGGAAAAAAAATCCTTCCTGATCCCTCAGAGGCGATCGGTTGAGACCCTGGATCAAATCTAATGATCTGGTGAGGGGATGATGTGAAGGGAGTAGTTCCTGCTTGGGGGGTGTACCAAGCTGGGCCACCAATTTGGTGAAAATAACCCCAGAGAGGGGGTAGTTGGCTGCTAGGGAGGTGGATGGGGACACCTGTGGGTAGGGGGGGTGAGTTGGGCGAAAGCACTAGGGCAATACAGCTTGCTGTAGCCGTGCGCCGCTAGGCCGCAGTTGAAGCCGCGGACTTTCCTAAGCCGCGGCTCCCGCGGACCTAGCGTGGCTGGCGCGGACCGGCGAGAACAGCCAGGGTACAGTGGCAGGGATGTGGGGACGGGTTGGGGGTACCTTGAATGCGGTCTAGGGCGAAAGCACCGGGGCGATGCAAAATGCTGAGGCCGTGCGCCGCTAGGCCGCAGTTGAAGCCGCGGACTTTCCTAAGCCGCGGCTCCCGCGGACCTAGCGTGGCTGGCGCGGACCGGCGAAAACGGCAAGGGAAACAGCGGGGGGATGTGGGTACGGGCTGGGGGGACCTCGATTGCGGCCTGGGTGAGAGGAGCTAAATTTCCAGGTCTGGTTTGGGCGGTTATCCTGAAAAGGACGGCCGTCCTTGATCCTGGGGGGGACAGGCTGGATTACCTGTGTGAAGGCTGTGTGAAGGCTCAGATGGCTCAGATGCTCCAAAGAGGGGGGAAGGAGTGCTGGAGGCGGCTGGAGGTGGAGGTGGAGGAGATCCGGGATCCAGGTAAGATGCGGCTGGCTGGACAGGGGAACCCTGACTACCTGCTAGCTACACCTGCCTGGAGCTATAGCTCGCACGCTCCTACTCCTAGGAGACGTGTGCCGTGTGAGCTCCTGTAGCTAATCCGGCTGCCTCAACTCAACTGACTGAGTGGACAGGACTTCTGTTCTTATGGAATGTTCTTGGGGTATATTCTCTTAGGATCTAATGTACTTAGCATACTTTCTCTTCTTATGGAATGTTCTTTGAGTATTTTCTTCTAGGATCTAATGTACTGAGCATACTTTCTCTTCTTATGGAATTTTCTTGGGGTATTTTCTCTTAGGATCTTATATATTTAGCATACTTTCTCTTCTTATGGAATTTTCTTGGGGTATTTTCTCTTAGGATCTTATATATTTAGCATACTTTCTCTTCTTATGGAATTTTCTTGGGGTATTTTCTCTTAGGATCTAATGTACTTAGCATACTTTCTCTTCTTATGGAATGTTCTTTGAGTATTTTCTTCTAGGATCTAATGTACTGAGCATACTTTCTCTTCTTATGGAATTTTCTTGGGGTATTTTCTCTTAGGATCTAATGTACTGAGCATACTTTCTCTTCTTATGGAATTTTCTTGGGGTATTTTCTCTTAGGATCTAATGTACTTAGCATACTTTCTCTTCTTATGGAATGTTCTTTGGGTATTTTCTTCTAGGATCTAATGTACTGAGCATACTTTCTCTTCTTATGGAATTTTCTTGGGGTATTTTCTCTTAGGATCTAATGTACTTAGCATACTTTCTCTTCTTATGGAATGTTCTTTGGGTATTTTCTTCTAGGATCTAATGTACTTATCATACTTTCTCTTCTTATGGAATTTTCTTGAGGTATTTTCTCTTAGGATCTAATGTACTTAGCATACTTTCTCTTTTTATGGAATGTTCTTAGGGTATTTTCTCTTAGAACCAGATGTTCTCAGAGAATTTACTCTTCTAGTCAAATGTTTTCATGGAATTTTATCTTCTCATTGAATGTTCTTAGGGTATTTACTCTTTTAATTAAATGTTCCAAGGGTATCTCTTCTTAGGATCCAGTGTTCTTAGGGTATTTTCTCTTAGGACCTAATGTACTCAAAGTATTTACTCTTTTAATCAAATGTATTTATGGAATTGTATCTTCTAATTGAATGTTCTTAGGGTATTTTCTTTTAGTATTGAATGTTCTTAGGCTATTTACTCTTCTGATCAAATATTTTTTAGGGTATTTTCTGTTGAGTCAGAATGTTCTTCGAATGTTCCTCATTTTTTTTTCTCTTCTTTTTATTTTTTCTCTTTTCTTCTTGCTTTTTATGTATTGTGACAGACTCACCTGGGACAGAGGCTTTTGGAAGGGACTGAATGCTAGCCTCTTGCCTTGCAATCATGGACCCTGGCATTTGGGGGAACGGTGCTCTTTGTGAGCTGTATGCCTGGTACCCTGTATATGCCATTAGAGTGACTGATTCATACTGTTGGGACATACAGTGTAAAGAGATGCTAATGCCATCCCCTCCAGCCATCTGTCTGTTCTCTGTGCTAATTGACCCTGCTATTGTGTGAAGATGTCCTGTGTTTACACTTATGATAATGTGTATTGTATAGCAGGTGAGCGAGGAGACGTGACGTCTACCCTGAAAAGTCATATCTATGAGTCGCCTAGTCTGGGTAAATGATTAGTTAATTAGCTCATGTTAATTTATGTTCTGGCTACCTCTTTAAACTGTATATAAGGTTGTATTCTTGGTTCTATTAAACACTCCATGTTCAGCAGACAAGCAAGTCTCATCTTGTTGTGTGCTTGCGAGCAGCTGGAATATCTGATATTTATATCCAGACTGATAGGAAGCGTTATATGATGGAAGCACTCAAGCGAAATGTGTGGGACGTTCCGTTACATGTATTTTTCTGCCTTTAGAGGTAGAGCCAAGATCCTTTCTTGGAAAACAAAAAGAGAAATGGTGTTATTTTTTTCATAGATTATATTAGAAGATTGTTGAACTATTTTCTAAGATAAGGCAATTAGTATGTAAAAACAGTAAATATTACTAGCTATAAGGACAAGAAATATAATTGTAACACCGTTTCTATGTGTATAAATAAAGAATTTATATATATATATATATATATATATTAAAAAAAAAGAATGTTCTCAGAATATGTTGCATTAAGTGCTTCATGTATTCAGAGAAATGAATATGACAACAAATAATAATATTAAATCCCCACTGTATGCTAATGGTAAATCCCCCAAAACAATACATATATATATATATATATATTTACTATTGTGCAAAAGTTTTTGGCAGGTGTGAAAAATGCTGTAAATGAAGAATGCTTTCAGAAATAGAAGTGTTAATAGTTTATCTTTATCAATTAACAAAATGGAAAGTAAATGAACAGAAGAAAAACCCAAATCCAATCAATATTTGGTGTGATCGCCCTTTGCCTTCAAACCAACATCAATACAGTGGAACCTCGGATTGCGAGTAACGCGGTTAACAAACGTTTCACAATACGAGAGCTGTATTTTGAAAAATCCTAACTTGGTTTGCGAGTGTTGTCTCGCAAAACGAGCAGGATTCAGGCCAAAGCGGTGTGCAGTACCAAGTTTGGTCTGAGGTGGGGGGGCGTCGGAGCCGAGCGGAGCTGAAAAGTGACGATCGTAGTCGATCGGCGTTGTTCATAAATTCTCGGGCATTTCCGAGGTGTGCAGATGTCAGCTGAGCTGTCCTCAGGCCTTTCTGGCTGTTTCTGAGGCTCTCCAGCGCCCCCCACCTCTGGCCACATGCGGTATTGCATGCCATTGAAGTCAATGCAAAACTAATTATTTTTGTTTCCATTGACTTCAGTGGGGAAACTCGATTTGGAACGGATTATGCTCACAATCCAAGGTTCCACTGTACTTCTAGGTACACTTTGCACACAAGGTTTTGAAAGAACTCGGCAGGTAGGTTGTTCCAAACATCTTGGAGAACTAAGCACAGATCTTCTGTGGATGTCGGCTGCCTTAAATCCTTCTCTCTTCATGACAGACTCCATGATGGTGGGATCAGGGCTCTGTGGGGGCCAAACCATCACTACCAGGACTCCTTGTTCTTCTTTACACCGGAGATAGTTCTTAATGATATTGGCTGTATGTTTGGGGTGGTTTTTCTGTTGCAGAATACATTTGGAGTCAATCATACCCCCCTGGATCCTGTCCTAAAGTCCTGAAGGTTTTTTCTTTTTTAATTTTCCTTGCATGTGATTGGGTATTCTTTGCAAAGTGAAGCTTTACCTCATTTACTAAGCTCTGGAGCAGCTGCACATTGCAACGCCTTTTAGTAAATCAACCCCAAAGTGTCTGAAAGAGGCTGCAGGCGTTCAGCAGCATTAAGATGGAAAAATAAGGATTGCAAAAAATAATTAAAGTGAAAACAGTGTTTTATCATTTGCATAGTCCTCTAGCAAACCAAATGTCACCCAGATAGCGCTTAGATTTACTTTAAGGTGTAAGTGCTCTTGTGGTCTCTTCAGCAAAAATCTCAGCAGGAATTTGCATTTCCATTTAAAGGATTTCTCCCTGGAATTGTTCATAGAAATTCTTTGTTTCTTTCTGTACTTCGTTGTCATAAAAAAAGCCCTTTATTTTTTCCTGCAGCGTAAATGTAATAAAAAGTAGAAGCTCCCCAGCCGGGTCCAGAAGAACAATTGAGGTTTAGAAGAAAGAACTGATAGGACAAGCACACAAAAGGTTTAGAAACAAACAATAAATCAATTCATAGTTCAGTCTAAAGAGCTGCATCCGCCAACATAACAATCGCCTCCTCCTCCTCCTCCTCCTCCTCCTCCTCCTGTACTTCAGCTAGAATCTGCTCCACTGTCACAGGATGGGGTGCTTTCTGTGAACTGAACATGGACCCTCAGGGGTGTTGCCTCCCCCAATAGTCCCACCTACAATCATTCATGGACACACCTCCTAACATTCACACTCACAGGCTGCCTTGACACTGGTCTGGTTGGCATTTGTGCCCATCAATTGCCGCCAGTGTGCTCATCAATTGCCGCTACTGTGCCCATCAATTGCCGCCAGTGTGCTCATCAATTGCAGCTACTGTGCCCATCAATTTCCGCTACTGTGCCCATTGATTGCCGCCACTGTGCCCATTAATTGCCACTACTGTGCCCATTAAATGCTGCCAGTGTGCATCCCTCATCCCGCCCGGGACTTACCTTGTCCCGTCCTCTCTTCCTGTCCTCTGCTATTTGACGCCTGATAGGTGTCCAATCACATCGCCTGTCGGTTTAGCCAATCAGGCGACAGGTAACAGACCCAAGCACCTGACTGGCGGAGAGGCTTTCCAACACAAAACTGAGTGAACTGCAAGAGCCGAGCATGGCGCCCGCTGTTCATCTTTTTAGATGCCTATGGCTAATTCAGGCTCCTGGTGCCCCGAAAAGGGGCAGGGCACCTGAATAGGGGATGGCAGAGGCAACCATAGATAGATTCATGCTATTCATGTATCTATCTATGGTGATTAGAAGGGTGTCAAGAGAGAGGGGGCAGCGCCCCTTATGGATGCACCGCCACTGGTGACTATACAACTGCTGTGCCCATTATGAGGGGTTCCCACCATTCCTGTACTTTGTTCCTGGGTCTATATATCTCCTGTACTCATAATGAGGGGTTCCCACCATCGTTAAGCTGAGTTTCCGAGTCTGTACATCTTCTGTGCCCATAACGAGGGGTTCCCACCATCCCTGTTGTCTTTTTTATTCATGCTCTATAACAACTTGTAACACAAGGACCAGGACACATAAAAATGGAAGAGCCCCCAGGTGGACGGAGCCGGGAATTAGGATAGGGAGATCTCACTGTTGGGGCGTCCAAGACATATAAAAGATCAGAGGTTGACTATGCCCCCCCCCCCTCCCCCCAGGTTCCATCTACAATCTAAATATTGCTTCTTCCTACAAAATAAATACAATGCTGATTTTTTTTCCAGCTGTATGAATATTTCTGCATCCAACTTCAAAACTCCTATTTTGTTTCTTTATCCCACTTCATCAACCTCGTAGAGATGTAATTAGGAACGTAGCTAACAGAAATCAACCATTGTTTTATATGTCGGTGTAGATAAATACCACACAATAATCCCGGGGGGGGGGGGGGGGGGGCTCACCATAAATACACCATAAATACTGCTGTGTGCCCCCGAGATCAGCTCCTTGCCTTCTGTTTCAGCAACTGGGAGCAGACAAAGGAAAGGGGTCCCTGTTTTTGGAGAGACACAAGCTGACATTTTGGAGGGTCTCGGCCTGTTCGGGGGTACGGCCCGTCCTCGTCCTGTGTTTGCAGAATATATTCATATGACATTTATTCTTTCTATCTGCTCAGTGAATAGTGCGGCCTTTATTTTACAGGAGGATTATTTTGACCTGTGGAATGAATGAATAAAAGGCTCACTGTTACCGGGGTCTTCATGAACTGGGGGGTCATCAGGTAAAAGTATTTGTCTAAAACCAGAATTCTACTTTAATTTTACATTCATATTGAAATGTATTTCTTTCTTCCATCATACTTCAACCGTTCTCTCTTCTTTCCTCCTTCCTTCTTTCTGCTTTCCCGTCATCCTTCTCAATCTCGCTTTCCTTTCTTCCTTTCACCCTTCAACTTTATCCTTTCTTCTTTTCTATCTCCCTCTCTTTCTTTACTTCTTACCTTCTAATACCTCTTCCTTTCATCCCTTCTTCTTTCTTGTTGTCCTTACATGCCCCATCTTGCCTTACTTTTTGCTTCTTCCCTCCCACTTTATCATTCCTTTCTTCAATACATCGTTGTTCACCCCTTCACTCTTCTTTCCTTCGACCTTCCTTCTTACTTTTTTTTCCTGACAGCCCTGTTAGTGTCTTTCTTTCTTTCTTTCTTCCTTCCTCTTCCTTTGTTTCTTCCTTCCTTACTCTCCCCTTTCTTTCCTTCCTTCTTTTGCATAGAAGCCAACCACCTCTCCCTTCTCCTTCTTTTCTTTCTCCTGTTGTCCTTACATGCCCCATCTTGCCTTACTTTTTCCTTTCCACTTCATCCTTCCTTTTTTCTTTCTTTCTTTCTTTCTTTCTTTCTTTCTTTCTTTCTTTCTTTCTTTCTTTCTTTCTTTCTTTCTTTCTTTCTTTCTTTCTTTCTTTCTTTCTTTCTTTCCTTCCTTCCTCTTCATGTGTTTCTTCCTTCCTTACTTTCCATTTTCTTTCCTTCCTTCTTTTGCATAGAAGTCAACCACCTCTTTCTCCTCCTTCCTTCCTTACTTTCCTTCTTCCTATTTTCCTTACATGCTCCATCTTGCCTTACCTTTTGCTTCTTCCCTCCCACTTTACCCTTCCTTTCTTCAAAACATTCTTTTTAATCCCTTCACCCCACCCTTCCTTCCTTCCTTCCTTCCTTCCTTCCTTCCTTCCTTCCTTTCTTTCTTTCTTTCTTTCTTTCTTTCTTTCTTTCTTTCTTTCTTTCTTTCTTTCCTTCCTTCCTTCCTTCCTTCTTTCTTTCTTTCTTTCTTTCTTTCTTTCTTTCTTTCTTTCTTTCTTTCTTTCTTCCTTTCTTTCTTTCTTTCTTTCTTTCTTTCTTTTCCTTTCTTTCTTTTCCACCACATTTACAGCTCCTAGCTCCTCTACTGACTTTTCCCCCTGCCTTCCAAAATAGAGCGTAATGTGATGCGACTCTTCCTTAATTGGGGTCATGTAATACAAAGAGGGTCCTCTCCGAACAGTTACATGATAATAGTTTGATAAATAGGACATGAAGGAGGTCAATCAATCAGGACAAATAATTAGCAACAAGTCAAGAGGAATTATCTCCATAGTCCTGATATTCTCAGCCCCTCCTCGGAAATATAAACTGTCAACAAACATCCCTTCTGTGTTTAACAAAGTTCTCTTATTGTCAATTCACCTGGCACTGCCGGTGTATCGTCATACTCCGCTCCCCATCACAGACTGCCCCCGGAAGTGCTGTGGTGGCCAACTGCGCATGCGCTATGCGTTCCAAACGCATCTGCGATGCGTTCCAATGCATTTACAGCAGTGCACACCAGCAAAACCTCGTTCGGCATCCGGGCTCTTTCCTTAACACCCCAGTGGATTGGAGGATGTTAAAAAAAGAGCCAGGAGGCCGACGGCTTCGCTGGTGTACAGTGTCGTAAATGCATTGGAACGCATCGCGCATGCGCAGTTGGCCACCACAGCACTTCCGGAGCAGTCTGTGATGGGGGAGCCGAATATGACGCATCACTGGCAGGTCCACACAGACACATGTATAGCCTGGCTCAGACATGGACTGGTGATCTGGCATCCCCGGTGTCGGCCAGAATGGACTGGGGGTCCGGAGATACCTGCGGGCTGCTCGGCATTCTTTGATATGAATATATTTTGCAAACACAGGTGGTTGGCTTCTGTGCAAAAGAAGGAAGAAAAAGGGAGAGGCAAGGAAAAAATGAAGGAAGAGGGTGAAGGGATTAAAAAGAATGTATTGAAGAAAAGAAGGATAAAGTGGGAGGGAAGAAGCAAAAGGTAAGGCAAGATGGAGCATGGAAGGAAAATAGGAAGAAAGGAAGTAGGGAAGGAAGGAGGAGAGAGAGGTGGTTGGCCTTTATGCAAAAGAAGGAAGGAAAGAAAAGGGAAAGTAAGGAAGGAAGAAACAAATAAAGAGGAAGGAAGGAAGGAAAGAAAGAAAGAGAGAGAGAGAAAGAAAGAAAGAAAGAGAGAGAGAGAAAGAAAGAAAGAAAGAAAGAAAGAATGAAAGAGAGAGAGAAAGAGAGAGAGAGAAAGAAAGAAAGAAAGAGAGGAGAAGTTGGGGAAGCCGCGACCTGCATGGGGTAAGTGCGAACCCACTGGGGTTGTTTGCCCCCCCCAAAAAATGGAGCGCCAGCTGCCACTACACTAGTGTGAACCGACCCTAATTCCAATTTCGGGGAGTCCATCACAAATCAGGACACCTGTGTGATTAGGCCCTGATGGAAGCAGCCAATAGCCACCCATGAGAATAGCTTATATTAAGTATTAACGCTGTCACACCACGCAGGAACGCTACAGCGACAATGTACCATTGTGGACACAGGAAGAGGGATTGTTGTCTCCAGCAGGCGGGGGGGTTAATGTAATTAAGTTATCTAGTCGCTGCTGCGAGGTAGATCTCATTAGGAGTTTATATGTCAGGTCACAGACAGGGGGAATGAGAGGCGGAAGGAGAATATTGTAAAGCGGTAATAATCCCCCGGAGTCCAGAATTACTCTCATCCAAATGAGTGCAATAAACAACTTTGTTACTTTTCTAGAAAGAGAAGGGAAGAGGACACTTCACCCTCCTCCTGTCACCATCAGTGACCCGGTCCAGATCCACTCCCATCTTTTCTTTTACGCCTAAAGGGGTTGTAAAGCAATTTTGTTTCCCTAAATAGCTTCCTTTCCCTCAGTGCAGTCCTCCTTCACTTACCTCATCCTTCCATTTTGCTTTTAAATGTCCTTATTTCCTCTGAGAAATCCTCACTTCCTGTTCTTCTGTCTGTAACTCCACACAGTAATGTGAGGCTTTCTCCCTGGTGTGGAGTGTCGTGCTCGTCCCCTCCCTTGCACTACAGGAGAGTCAGGATGCTCTCTATGTTGCAGATAGAGAAAGGAGCTGTGTGTTTTATGCACTTTAACCACTTAAGACCCGGACCATTATGCAGGTAAAGGACCTGGCCAGTTTTTGCGATTCGGCACTGCGTCGCTTTAACTGACAATTGCGCGGTCGTGCGACGTGGTTCCCTAACAAAATTTACGTCCTTTTTTTCCCACAAATAGAGCTTTCTTTTGGTGGCATTTGATCACCTCTGCGTTTTTTATTTTTTGCGCTATAAACAAAAATAGAGCGACAATTTTGAAAAAAAATCTATATTTTTAACTTTTTGCTGTAATAAGATAAAAAGATATAAAAAATAATGTTTTCCTCAGTTTAGGCCGATACATATTCTTCTACCTATTTTTGGTAAAAAAAAAATCACAAAAAGAGCATTTATCGATTGGTTTGCGCAAAATTTATAGCATTTACAAAATAGGGGATAGTTTTATGGCATTTTTATTAATATTTTTTTTTTTATATACTAATCAGCGATTTTTTTCATGACTGCGACATTATGGCGGACACATCGGACAATTTTGAAATGTGTAGGAGGCGGTCCTTAAGTGGTTAAGCCATGCGTTAAGGTGAAAAAACATCTTAAGATCACTGCCTCCCCAGCCCCCCCCCCCCCCGTTTCACTGACCTGCGCCCTGGAATGTCCCGATTCGCGAACGCGCTCTTCCTTTGCTCGGTCTTCTCGGCCCGCTCTTCATTGGATAGATTTATAGAAGCGCAGCCAGCGCAACTCCAATGACGCGGGGGTCGGGGCTGAGTCCCGACTACAGGACTCGGAAACCCGCCCGCAAGGTAACCCCAATGGGAAAGCACTTCCCAGAGGGGGTTATCAGAAGTGGGGAGGAGCTGAGAGAGCCACCTAGGGACCCCAGAAGACGAGGATCGGGGTCACTCTGTGTAAAACGAGCTGCACAGTGGAGGTAAGTGTGACATGTTTGTTATTTAAAAATATATATATATTTGAACATTTAGTGTCACTTTAAGCCAGCAACATTTATTCTCCAGGGTCTCTGCTTTCAGAAAAAATATCGGGCCAGATTCTCGTAGGGTGGTGTAACTTTAAAGCGCGGCGTAGCGTATCGTATTTACGCTACGCCGCCGCAACTTTCGACGCAAGTTCAGTATTCTCAAAGAAGTTGTGCCCAAAGTTACGGCGGCGTAACGTAAATGGGCCGGCGTAACCGCGCCTAATTCAAAATAGGCAGGTAGGGGGCGTGATCCCTGTAAATGATTCGTGACCCCACGTAATTGACGCTTTTTCCGAACGGTGCATGTGCCGTCCGTGGACGTATCCCAGCTCAAAATTACGCCGCAAATACTCATTGGTTTCGACGTGAACGTAACTTACACAAAGGTTCGCAAACGTTTTACGCAAACGATACAAACAACGGAAAATTCGACGCTGTCCCGACGTCCATACTTAACATTACGTACGCCTCATATAGCAGGGGGAACATTACGGCGGACTTACGCTTACGCAAAAATAATGCGCGGGCGCAAGTACGTTCGGGAATCGGCGTATCTAGCTGATTTGCATATTCGACGCGTGAAACGACGGAAGCGCCACCTAGCGGCCAGTGTATATATGCAACTAAGAGACTTACGCCGGTTGTATCTAAGCAAAATTCTGGCGTATCTTGTTTTCAGAATACAGAAAAAAGATACGCCGGCGCATTCTAGAAGTTACGCGGCGTATCTCTAGATACGCTTTGAGAATCTGGCCCTTCATATTTTGAGTAATCTTCAGGCCTAAAATTATTTTATTAAACGTGTGCACTTGGCTCTGGCACTGAAAGGGTAAAAGTCACCGAACGTTTGTGCCGTGATAAGTCTCGGCGTTGGCAATCTGGTCGGCTCGCGTCCGTCTTCTCTCCCGCCGGCTCCGCGCACCATTTTCATTTGGCAGCTTTTATAGAGATTTCCGCTCAGGAAAGGTGCAGATATTGGCCGGGAGGCTCCTCTTTTTATTAGCGGAGCCGGGGAAGAGCCCTCCATCAAATCCTCCTTTCCGCCTTCCGATCCGCCGCCTTAGTGGCATTCTGGGAGTTGGGCGTTTGGCGAGCGCCGCGCGCCGAGGATGTGTGTTTAATTAGAATCTCACTTTTATCTTTGTCTTTGTTATATTTCATTTAATCGTTTTCATACGACGCGCGCTAACAGGTGGAAAAAATTATTATTATTTATTTTTCTTGCAAGATGACGTGTTTACTTGGGAAAGCAAAGATGAGCGGACGGATAAGTGCAGAGAAATGGATTGTGTTGGATGTGAAAGCCAAATTATAAACGAGAAGTACACTTTATTACCAAAAGTATTGGGACGCCTGCCTTTACACGCACACAGGGCCGCCATCAGGAGATTTGGGGCCTTGACAAAAAAAAATATATATATAAAAAAAAAATTATATATATTATACCAGGGCTCAAAATTTCAAGTCCTGAGCTACTAGCCAGGCCTCAAGGCATACTCGCCACCAGTTGCCCCGCCCAACCCCTACCATGTCCCGCCCTTAATCCCGCCCCTAGACACACCCTCATAAATCTCATGAAATTACACTTAAATGTTTAATGCAGAATTAAGTTATAAAAATAAATATTAACAACTTTATCCATGCCCAAAAATGCAGCCTGCCCATGTCTACCAATGCAGCAAAATGTCCCCATTTTCCAGCCAGAGTCCCGCCACACATTGCAGCCAGAGTGTCCCCCACACATTGTAGCCAGTGTGTCCCCTCACCCCACACATTGCAGCAAGAGTGTCCCCCACACATTGCAGCCAGAGTGTCCCCCACACATTGCAGCCAGAGTGTCCCCCACACATTGCAGCCAGAGTGTCCCCTCACCCCATACATTGCAGCCAGAGTGTCCCCCACACATTGCAGCCAGAGTGTCCCCCTCACATTGGAGCCAGAGTGTCCCCCACACATTGCAGCCAGAGTGTCCCCTCACCCCACACATTGCAGCCAGAGTGTCCCCCACACATTGCAGCCAGAGTGTCCCCCTCACATTGGAGCCAGAGTGTCCCCCACACATTGCAGCCAGAGTGTCCCCCACACATTGCAGCCAGAGTGTCCCCCTCACATTGGAGCCAGAGTGTCCCCCACACATTGCAGCCAGAGTGTCCCCCACACATTGCAGCCAGAGTGTCCCCCACACATTGCAGCCAGAGTGTCCCCCTCACATTGGAGCCAGAGTGTCCCCCTCACATTGCAGCCAGAGTGTCCCCTCACCCCACACATTGCAGCCAGAGTGTCCCCTCACCCCACACATTGCAGCCAGAGTGTCCCCCACACATTGCAGCCAGAGTGTCCCCCACACATTGCAGCCAGAGTGTCCCCCACACATTGCAGCCAGAGTGTCCCCCACACATTGCAGCCAGAGTGTTCCCTCACCCCACACATTGCAGCCAGAGTGTCCCCCACACATTGCAGCCAGAGTGTCCCCCTCACATTGGAGCCAGAGTGTCCCCCTCACATTGCAGCCAGTGTGTCCCCTCACTCCACACATTGCAGCCAGAGTGTCCCCTCACCCCACACATTGCAGCCAGAGTGTCCCCCTCACATTGCAGCCAGTGTGTCCCCCACACATTGCAGCCAGAGTGTCCCCTCACCCCACACATTGCAGCCAGTGTGTCCCCTCACCCCACACATTGCAGCCAGAGTGTCCCCCACACATTGCAGCCAGAGTGCCCCCCACACATTGCAGCCAGAGTGTCCCCCTCACATTGCAGCCAGAGTGTCCCCCACACATTGCAGCCAGAGTGTCCCCCTCACATTGCAGCCAGA
The DNA here is from genome assembly GCA_029574335.1 of Rana kukunoris. Classification (NCBI taxonomy): domain Eukaryota; kingdom Metazoa; phylum Chordata; class Amphibia; order Anura; family Ranidae; genus Rana; species Rana kukunoris. The sequence continues at coordinate 16,893,707 of CM056055.1, read as the reverse complement.
GTGTCCCCCTCACATTGCAGCCAGAGTGTCCCCCTCACATTGCAGCCAGAGTGTCCCCCTCACATTGCAGCCAGAGTGTCCCCCTCACATTGCAGCCAGCGTGTCCCCCCCACATTGCAGCCAGCGTGTCCCCCCCACATTGCAGCCAGCGTGTCCCCCCCACATTGCAGCCAGCGTGTCCCCCCCACATTGCAGCCAGCGTGTGTCCCCCACATTGCAGCCAGCATGTCCCCCCCACACACATACACATTGCAGCCAGAATTCCTCCCTCCCCTATCCTACCTGTGCTGGGTAGGAGAGAAGGAGCCGCCGCCGAATGGTTCAAACCGCAGGGAACATTACAGCTTTCAATTCAATAGCTGTGTTCCCCGCAGCGCGCGTCTTATACAGCCCCTCCCCTCTTGTCCAGGAAACTTTGATAGACAGATCACCCATCCAATCCTGGGATGGGTGATGATCTGTCTATCAAAGTTTCCTGTATAAGAGGCGCGCTGCGGGGAACACAGCTATTGAATTGAAAGCTGTAATGTTCCCCGCGGTTTGAGCGCCACGGCTCTGCTCTCCTCTCCTTGCTCGCCCCCCCTCCCAAGCAGCCCATACTCGTCAGACCTCAAAATTTACTCGCAAAATGCGAGCAGGCGAGTTAAATTTTGAGGGATGTATTATATATAAAAATTATATGACATGTTTGTTTAAAAAAAAAATATATATACAGTATATATATATATATGAACGTTAAGTGTCACTTTAAGCCAGCAACATTTATTCTCCAGGGTCTTTGCTTTCAGAAAATATATCATGTTTTGGGGTTTTAAGTAATCTTCAGGCCTAAAATTATTTTATTAAACGTGTGCACACAGGAGATTTGGGGCCTTGACAAAAAAAAAAAAAGAAGAAATAAAGAAAAAAAAGGGGGTAGCCATCCGGGGGCCCTGGGGACCTCTGGGCCTTTTAATAATAAAAAAAATATATATATAAATAAAAAAATAAACATTTATAAAAAAAAAAAAAAAAAAAAGGGGGGGGGGGTTGCCACATGGGGCCCTGGAGACCTCTAAACCCTTTAATAAAAAATTATATATATATTAAAAAAATGCTTTTTTTTTTTATAAATAAGGGAGGGTTGCCACCTGGGGGCCCTGGGGACCTCTGGGCCCTTTAATAATAATAATAATAATAATACAAAATATATATCTATATATACTGTATATCTATATATATATATATATAGATATATATATTTATATATATATAAATAAAAAAAAGGGGGGTTGCCATCCGGACCCCTTACAGTTGTACTGCCTGTACCCCCCTGATGGCGGCCCTGCACTGGTGTCAGTGGGAGGAATAGTTCCCCATTATTGGTGTCAGTGGGAGGAATAGTTCCCCATCATTGGTATCAGTGGGAGGAATAGTGTCCCATCATTGGGGTCAGTGGGAGGGATAGTTCCCCATCATTGGTGTCAGTGGGAGGAATAGTGTCCCATCATTGGGGTCAGTGGGAGGGATAGTTCCCCATCATTGGTATCAGTGGGAGGAATAGTGTCCCATCATTGGTATCAGTGGGAGGAATAGTGTCCCATCATTGGTGTCAGTGGGAGGAATAGTGTCCCATCATTGGTGTCATTGGAAGGAATAGTGTCCCATCATTGGTGTCAGTGGGAGGAATAGTTCCCCATCATTGGTGTCAGTGGGAGGAATAGTGTCCCATCATTGTGGTCAGTGGGAGGGATAGTTCCCCATCATTGGTATCAGTGGGAGGAATAGTGTCCAATCATTGGTGTTAGTGGGAGGAATAGTGTCCCATCATTGGTGTCAGTGGGAGGAATAGTTCCCCATCATTGGTGTCAGTGGGAGGAATAGTGTCCCATCATTGGGGTCAGTGGGAGGGATAGTTCCCCATCATTGGTATCAGTGGGAGGAATAGCGCCCCATCATTGGTAATACAGAACACTAGCGATCCTTAACAAAGAATAAAAATTGTAAAAATATTATATATTTTTAATAAATATATATTTTAAAATATATCAATTAAATTATATAAAGTTATAAATATAACATTTATTTATAACTTTAATTATGCGGCATATTTTTTTTTATTTTTTTGGGTGGGATTTATGTTCCTGAAGCCCCCTTTTTCTCGGTGGTGACGATTATAATACCTTCTGTTCAGTAAAAAGGAGACAGAGGTGCTAACCCTTCTACATTGTATCCGAAAAAATAAAAAGTTGGGGTTTTACATTCACTTCAAGCCAAGCTTTAATTACATTAAAGTTTTCCTTTTAAACTCCCCCCCCCCCCCCCTCTTGTGATTGGCAGAGTGAAAAGTTTTGGGGGAGAGAAGCAATTAGTGGGATGTATGGGTCGGTGACGAATGCTCGCGGGAGATACAATACAGGCACATTGGGCAGCCAGTCAAGCACACCGTCCCCTGCCTCTCCGGAGCGAGATATAATTATAGCGGTGAATGGCGGCCTCAATGAATATCTCCGTATTTATAGAGCCTTTTCATGAAACACTCCCCCATCCCCCGCTCCATACAAGAGGAGCTCTAATGAGGGTTTGATTGATGGGCCAGAAAATAAAATTAAAAATTAAAAAATAAAACGATTTCTCACTATTATTAGTAATAAAAATTCACCGTCCATATCCGGTCTATGACGCTAAACGATATCCTTGTTCTCCGAAATCAATCCATAAACATCCAATGCAAGTTATTGTAAACGATCAGCTTGTAAAACGATCCATTCGGTTAAATCACTTCAGCCCCGGAAGAATTGTCCGCCCAATGACCGTGGACATTTTTTTGCGATTCGGCGGTCGCGCGACGCGGCTCCCAAACATAATCGGCGTCCTTTTTTCCCCACAAATAGAGATTTCTTTTGGTGGTATTTGATCACCTCTGCGTTTTTTTTATTTTTTGCGCTATAAACAAAAAAAATGGAGCGACAATTTTGAAAAAAAAAAAGCAATATTTTTTACTTTTTGTTATAATAAATATCCCCGAAGAAAAAAATAAAGAAAAAATAAATGTCTTTCTCAGATTAGGCCGATACGTATTCTTCTACATATTTTTGGTTAAAAAAAAAAATCGCAATAAGCGTTTAGTGATCGGTTTGCGCAAAAGTTATAGCGTCTACAAAATAGGGGATCGTTTTATGGCATTTTTATTATATATTTTTTTTTTTTTACTACTAATGGCATCTCCCCGTTCTGCCTCTCCGTGACACCATCGTGGGACACTGGCAGACATTGGTAGGCATTGAGTTCGCGAGTCTTGAATTACCCCTAGGGGCAGGTCCTGGGTGACCTGGGCTCAGAAGAAGTCGGTTGAATATATCCCATACTTGAATTACCCCTAGGGGCAGGTCCATGATGACCTGGTCTCAGAAGAAGTCAGATGAATATGTCCCATACTTGAGTTACCCTCAGGGGTGGGTCCAGGATGACCTGGGGTGGGTCCAGGATGACCTGGGCTCAGAAGAAGTTGGTTGAATATATCCCATACTTGAGTGACCCTCAGGGGTGGGTCCATGATGACCTGGTCTCAGAAGAAGTTGGTTGAATATATCCCATACTTGAATTACCCCCAGGGGTGGGTCCAGGATGACCTGGGCTCAGAAGAAGTTGGTTGAATATATCCCATATTTAAAGCAGGTCCAGGATGACCTGGGCTCAGAAGAAGTCGGCTAAATATATCCCATACTCAAATTACCCCCAGGGGTGGGTCCATGATGACCTGGTCTCAGAAGAAGTCGGTTGAATATATCTCATACTTGAATTACCCCCAGGGGTGGGTCCAGGATGACCTGGGCTCAGAAGAAGTCGGCTAAATATATCCCATACTCAAATTACCCCCAGGGGTGGGTCCAGGATGACCTGGGCTCAGAAGAAGTCGGCTAAATATATCCCATACTTAAATTACCCCTAGAGGCAGGTCCAGGATGACCTGGGCTCAGAAGAAGTCGCTTGAATATATCCCATACCAGGGCTGGACTGGGACAACAATTTGGCCCTGGACTTCATCCAGATTGGCCCACTTTGACAGGTCTCTCCCATGGCAGCTGGACGGTGGCCGGACAACTCCCGCACCCCCCGGCCACCCAAGCCCCCTCTCCCCCTTTACTAGCCATTAGCCGTTCTACTTTATTAGAGTAGAATGCCTGGTACTGGTACTCTTATAGGCAGTACCAGTGGGGAAGCTAGACATTATTTCACCCGCGGCAAAGAATCAGTTTGGTGCCCCCCACATGGGACAAGATTAGGCAGCAGTGAGAAACTCCCAGGCCTTCTCCTCTGGTCCTCCCCCTGCTTCTCTGTTCCCCCCAGGTGAGCGCTGTGGGAAGAGAGAGATAGAGGAGTGGAGGAGGGGGGCGGCGGTCTGCTGTCACTAAAGCCGGCCCACTGAGCCATCGGCCCACCGGGAAACTCCCTGTAGCCCCAATGGCCAGACCATCCCTGTCCCATACTCAAATTACCCCTAGGGGCGGGTCCAGGATGACCTGGGCTCAGAAGGAGGCAGTTAAATATATCTCATACTCAAATTATCCCCAGGGGCGGGTCCATGATGACCTGGGCTCAGAAGAAGTTGGTTAAATATATCTCATACTTGAATTATCCCTAGGGGCGGGTCCATAATGACCTGGGCTCGGAAGAAGTTGGTTGAATATACCCCATACTTGATAGGGGCGGGTCCATAATAACCTGGGCTCAGAAGAAGTCGGCTAAATATATCCCATACTCAAATTACCCCTAGGGGCGGGTCCAGGATGACCTGGGCTCAGAAGAAGTTGGTTAAATATATTTCATACTTGAATTATCCCCAGGGGTGGGTCCATGATGACCTGGGCTCAGAAGAAGTCGGATGAATATATCCCATATGCAAATTACCCCCAGGGGTGGGTCCATGATGACCTGGGCTCAGAAGAAGTCGGATGAATATATCCCATATGCAAATTACCCCCAGGGGCGGGTCCAGGATGTCCTGAACTCAGAAGAAGTTGGTTGAATATAGCCCATACTTGATAGGGGCGGGTCCATAATGACCTGGGCTCAGAAGAAGTGAGTCGAATGATGCTAGCGATCAGACTGAGGACATCTAGTGGCAGAAAAAAGTACTTCCAGGGACAATCTCTGCATTGCAGCAAAAGCTGCTTCTGTTATTTTATCTTTTAATCGTCTCTCCCTTTTTTTATTTTGTGATTTTTGGCTGAAGTTCTGCATAACCCCCCACCCGCCCACCCCCTAAAGACAAGAACAGTAAAGCGCGGTCTATCTGCTCGCAGCGGACGTGTGGTAGGAGAACAGATTGTCTTCATTGTGAGATTAGTATTATGGGATGTATATTATGACGGACTGTCTGCACTCTGTAGTGTTACAACGGCTTTCATAAGGATTAGAGATTCTTTAAAACGTGTTCAATCTGCTTTAATGGCACTTCTTGGCAGGCACGGGTCCGGGTCCGGGTCCGGCTCCAGCACTGCAGCCCGCGGTGGTGGATGATGAAGTGCTCCATGGACCGGGGTGATTATGAAAAGATTTTGGGATCTTAATATTTGGCTTTTTAACAGCGACAGCTGCGGCTCTGAATTCTGTTCTTCTCGCCAGTCTTCCTTCCCTTCAGCCTCGTGTATTTGTACCGGATCCTCTCCCGGCTTCCTCTGGTTTCACCGCACACTGTGAGCTTCTCACAACGGGGAGAATTCACTAAGAGTTAAATCAAGGTTCGAAAACATCCGGGGGGGGGGGGGGTTGGGCGGTCGCAATTGCGACAAAAAATAGTGACCTGGCGCCCGGGGAAGCTTAGGCCTGTAGAAGGCCGCAAAGCCGCGGCCTCAATTACCGGCCGTGGCCGCGCGGCGGGGGAGGTGGGGGCGCACGGAGACACAGGATCCTGTGTCTCCGTGCGTCCCGGACTCCCCCGCTGCACGATCGTGGCGGGCCCGCACTGGCCGCTAATTGAGGCCCCATTCTTTGCGGCCTTCTGCAGGCCTAAGCTTCCTTCTGTAATCTTGTGGTGCGCCATCTTGTGGTGGCTGTTGGCATTACAAGTAAAACAGCAATCCAGCTATTCCATCTCCTTCCCTCTAATTACAGCCTCCAAACATTATATATATTTTTTATTCTAACACCCTAGAGAATTAAATGGCGATACTTTCTGTCGCACCGTATTTGCGCAGCGGTCTTACAAGCGCACTTTTTTTGTGAGGAAAAATACACTTTAAAGTAAAGTTATCCCAATTTTTTTTTATATTGTGAAAGATAATGTTACATTGATACCCAACATGTCACGCTTCAAAATTGCATCCGCTCGTGGAATGGCGACACACTTTTACACTTTAAAAATCGCCATAGTTCCCATCAGTGATGCCTACCTGAGTCCATCAGAACTCCTCAGTACCATCTTTTAGTGCCCACCAGTGCCGCATATGAGTGCCCAGTGCCGCCTATCAGTGCCCATCGGTGCACCCTACTCAGTGCCTCCTCATCAGTGTCCATCAGTGCTGCCTCATAAGTACCCATTAGTGCAGCCTCATCAGTGCCCCCATATGTGCAGCCTATCAGTGCCCATCAGTGCATCCTACTCAGTGCCTCCTCATCAGTGTCCAGCAGTGCTGCCTCATAAGTACCCATTAGTGCAGCCTCATCAGTGTCCCCATCAATGCAACCTATCAGTACCCATCAGTGCATCCTACTCAGTGCCTCCTCATCAGCGTCCATCAGTGCTGCCTCATAAGTACCCATTACTGCAGCCTCATCAGTGTCCCCATCAGTGCAGTCTATCAGTGCCCATAAGTACAGCCTATCAGTGCCCATCAGTGCATCCTACTCAGTGCCTCCTCATCAGTGTCCAGCAGTGCTGCCTCATAAGTACCCATTAGTGCAGCCTCATCAGTGTCCCCATCAATGCAACCTATCAGTGCCCATCAGTGCATCCTACTCAGTGCCTCCTCATCAGTGTTCATCAGTGCTGCCTCATAAGTACCCATTAGTGCAGCCTCATCAGTGCCCCCATCAGTGCAGCCAATCAGTACCCATCAGTGCATCCTACTCAGTGCCTCCTCATCAGTGTCCATCAGTGCTGCCTCATAAGTATCCATTAGTGCAGCCTCATCAGTGTCCCCATCAGTGCAGCCTATCAGTGCCCATCAGTACAGCCTATCAGTGCCCATCAGTGCAGCCTCATCAGCACACGTCAGTGAAGGAGAAATTATTATTTTTTACAACATTTTATAACAGAAACTAAGAAAAAGATTTTATTTTCAAAAGTTTCGCTCTTGTTTAACAAAAAAAAATAAAAAATCCCAGTGGTGATTTAATACCAACAAAAGAATACTCAAAACATTTATAAAAATGACATTTGGGTACAGTGTCGCATGACCGCGCAATTGTCATTCAAAGTATGACAGCGCTGTGGTTAAATGACACCACATCAGGGACTTGGCAGCCAAGCGCACTTTGCCGCTACTACGTCCAACCTGAAATGTTAAGTTTGGACAAACGTGTAGCCGGCGCAGGAGGGGTTAACGCGTTTCGTGAATGACGCCGAGTGTAATGTATTCATGTTAGTCTCTCCCCGTGTTTATTATCACCCTCAATTTAATGCGGAGAGCGGCGGTGTGCGGCGAGCGGCGGCGCGGTCGCCTGGCGCACTGCTAATTAAACTGTCTCTGGCATCCGGGAGATGCATATTCCCAGCGAGACAATCGTGTTTAACAGGCAGAGAAAAATCATATTATGGCCGGATCAATACGGGAAAAAAGCAGAACGACCCCCCCCCCCCCTCGTCCTCGCAAAACCGACGCGTCGTACGCGTCCCGCGTCTCCCAGGGAAGCCGAAGCCCAGACCACACTTGTAGCCTCAGCGAAATGCACTTATCAAAGCAATCATTGGCGGTCCCAGTTGGCAGCGTTAAGTGCCACTTCCAATTTTCCAGCATTATCCAAACCCGTCAGCACATTGTGTGATGTCACTGCGACTCGGAGAATTCGACAGACTCCGAGAGCAGCCACGGCGACGAGACCCCAAGGATGAGCCTCAGCTGGACTGTTTCCAGGGAGAGGAGAGTTCAAGGAGAGAGCTGTACAGGTGGTAAAGGATTCTTTACTGTAAGAGCTGTGAAGACTTTCCTCCAGCCCCATAAATGCAGCCTTACCAGTCCCACAAATGCAGCCTTACCAGTCCCACAAATGCAGTCTTACCAGTCCCACAAATGCAGCCTTACCCATGCCACAAATGCAGCCTTACCAGTCCCTAAATGCAGACTTACCAGCCCCACAAACGTAGCCTCACCAGCGCAATCATTGCAGCCTTACCAGCCCCATCAATGCAGCCTTACCAGCCCCATCAATGCAGCCTTACCAGCCCCATCAATGCAGCCTTACAAGTTCGATAAATGTAGCCTGACCAGTCCCACAAATGCAGCCTTACCAGTCCCACAAATGCAGCCGTACCAGTCCCACAAATGCAGCCTTACCAGTCCCACAAATGCAGCCGTACCAGTCCCATAAATGCAGCCGTACCAGTTCCATAAATGCAGCCGACCTTCTTCTTTTCATTTTTTTTTTTGCACCTGCCTAAGACTTTTGCACAGTACAGTGTATATATAGCTATAAAGGATATAAATCCACTTTGTGTGCACAAAAATGCCTTTGAAAACCCAGCACTTTGCTGTACAGTGCAGAGGGCAGAGCTGTGGGAGGGACCCAGCAGGCTCCACCCACTACAGGCTCCCTGCAGAAAACTGCAGGAAGGGGGCAGAGACAAGACCAGTCTCCCTGCACAAGGAGAGAGAGCAGAGCACTGGGAGGGTCCCGGCAGACCCCACCCACTACAGGAGGGGGCAGAGACAAGACCAGTCTCCCTGCACAAAGTGAGAGAGCAGAGCACTGGGAGGGTCCCGGCAGACCCCACCCACTACAGGAGGGGGCAGAGACAAGACCAGTCTCCCTGCACAAAGTGAGAGAGCAGAGCACTGGGAGGGTCCCGGCAGACCCCACCCACTACAGGAGGGGGCAGAGACAAGACCAGTCCCCCTGCACAAGGAGAGAGAGCGGCAGTGATTGGTCTTTATAACAGGAAGTCTCACACTGGATTACTGCACAGATCTGGAAGAAATACACAAAGCTCACCGAGATTCAAGAAGAAGAAGAGACACAGGATTTAGATCATATTTGATCATCTCGGAGTTCAGCTTTGAAAACACACTGCAGGTGGGAAAACTCGACACTTATCCTCTGCCGGCTTCCCTAGCTGTCATCGGGGGGTCCCTTTACAGAGTGATGACCCCCCCACACACATCAGTCTGACATTGCAGATCTTTGTGACTATAGAATGTCTCTTTCCAGGAATCACAGCAATGTCTGTTCAGCACGCAGGCCGGCCGCCGCAGCTTCAAGCAAAGGCGTATTTATTACAAGATGACAGATAACTCTGCGCCGACGCCTCGGGGGTTTCTTCACGCTACCTGCATTTTGCTGCGTTTCACAGTGAAGGGGAAAAGGGCCGGTACACAAAAACGGAGTATTTATTGTTTGGTGGAGGTCGGAGAGTTAAACTACCTGACTGGTCCGTCTTCACTATATGATCCGAAGTTTGACACCTCACCATCACACCTCTATGAGCTTGTCTGACCTCCCATTCCAAGACCATGGTCATTGATATAGGCACCCCCACCCAGGGGCAGACTGACCATTCAGGCACTGCCCGAGGGCCCAATGCCACTAGGGGGCCCCATCAGGGTTGCCAGGCTCAGTAAAACCAGGGGCAGTACTGTATGTAAAAATCTATGTTTTTTTACATATGTCCCTGATATGTCCGATACCGACATGCTTTTGATGTGAAGATCCTGAGATTTTAGCTGCCCCGCCTCTGTACTGCCACCTGGCGTATTGGCCATCTTATAATCGGGGGCCTTATAATCTTCTATTGCCCGGGGGCCCAGTGAGTTGTCAGTCCGCCTCTGCCCCCACCCCACCCCATCATGAACATTAATATGGATCCCCATTATGGCCATTAATAAGGAGTCCCCCCATCATGGCCATTAACATGGAGTCCCTATCATGGCCATTAATAAGGAGTGCCCCCATCATGGCCATCAATATGGATGCCCCATTATGGCCATTAATAAGAAGTGCCGCCATTATGGCCATTAACATGGAGTCCCTCTCATTGTGGCCATTAATGAAGAGACCTCCTCATGGTGGCCATTAATATGGAGCCTCGCTACATGATGGCCATTAATATGGAGCTCCACCTTATCATGGCCATTAATATGGAGTCACATCCTATTGTGGGCATTAATTTGGAATCCCTCTCCAACCCCCCCCCCCCCCCTATCATGGCCATTTATATGGAGTCCCATCCTATAATGGCCATTAATATGGAATCCTCCCCCAATCATGGTCATTAATATGAAGTCCCACTCCACCATGTCCCACCTTATCATGACCAATAATATGTAGTCCCACCCCATCATGGCCATTATTATGTAGTCCCACCCCATCATCGCCGCTAATATGGAGACCCCCCCCCCCCCATTATGGCCATTGATATGAAGTTCCACCCCATCTTGGTCATCACTATGGATCCCCCATCATGGCCACTAACATGGAGTCCCTCTGATTGTGGCCATTAATGTAGAGTCCTCCTCATGGTGGCCATTAAATATGGAGCCTCACTACATGATGGCCATTAATATGGAGTCCCACCCCATCATGGCCATTAATATGGTGTCCCACCTTATTGTGGCCGTTAATATGGAAACCCCTTCATCATGGAGCCCCACCTCATCATGGCCATTAATATGGAGTCCGTCCCATTGTGGCCAATAATGTGGCGACCCCGTTAACATGTTGACCAATACCATTGATTCCTTTACATCATGGCCATTATTATAGTGTCCTCCCCATTATGGCCATTGATATGGATTCCCCTTTCTCCATCATTGCCATTAATATAAAGTCCCCCCCCCCCCCCATCATGGCCATTATTAAGAAGTCCATCATGGCCATTAATATGGAGTCCCCCCCATAATGTTCATTATAATAGAGTTGCCCCCCTGATGAACCTCAGCCCACTTTGTGGCTATGAATTCCTCCACTCATCTGGGAAGGCCTCCCACAAGATTTTGGAAGGTGTCTGTGGGAATTTATGCCCATTGTAAGGTCAGGTACTGATATTGGATGAGAAGATCAGTATTCCAATTCATCCCAGTATTTCATTTTATGAGGTCAGGGCTCTGTGCAGGACAATTTCGAGGTACACCACGCCAAACTGGTCACACCATGTCTTTATGGCTTTTATTAAGAGGGGAAGAGAATGCGGGACTTTAGATAAGTGTCTCCATCCCTAATCAATTTAACCACTTCCATACCAGGCACTTACGCACCTTCCCGCCCAAGCCAATTTTCAGCTTTCAGCACTGTCGCAATTTGAATGACAATTGCGCGGTCATGCTACACTGCACCCAAACAAAATTGGCGTCCTTTTTTCCCCCACAAATAGAGCTTTCTTTTGGTGGTATTTGATCACCTCTGCGTTTTTTTTTTTTTTGCGCAACAACTAAAAATAGAGCGAAGATTTTGAAAAAAAAATACGTTTTTATTTTTTTCTGTTAATTTTTTTGTAAATGAGTATGTTTTCTCTTTCAATTACGGGCACTGATATGGTGGCACTGATGGGCACCGATGAGGTGGCACTTATGGGCACCGATGAGGTAGTTCTGATGGGCACCGCTTAGGTAGCACTGATGGGCACTGATAGGCGGCGCTGGTATGGGGCACTGATGGGCACTCATGGGCGGCACTGATGGGCACTCATGGGCGGCACTGGGCACTCATAGGCGGCACAGGTGGGCACTCATAGGCGGCACAGGTGGGCACTCATAGGCGGCACAGGTGGGCACTGATAGGTGGCACAGGTGGGCACTGATAGGTGGCACAGGTGGGCACTGATAGGTGGGCACTGGGCATGGATTGGCACTGACAGACACTGGGGTGGCACTGATGATCACTGAGGGGTGGCACTGATGGATCACCTGTTGCCAATCAGTGCCCATGTGTGGGCACTGATTGGCATTATTGGCATTATTTTTTTTTTACTGCCCTTTTTTTTTTGTCCTTTTTTTGTCCTTTTTTTTTTTTTTTGTAAGTACCCTGGTGGTCTAGTGTGGGCACTCCCTGGTGGTCCGTGTGGCGATCCGAGGGGGGGGCTGCGCTGATAAACAATCAGCGCGAACCCCCCCTGTCAGGAGAGCCGCTGATCGGCTCTCCTGTACTCGCGTCTGTCAGACGCGAGTGAGGAAGAGCCGTCGGCGGCTCTTCCTGTTTACATCGTGATCAGCCGTGATTGGACACGGCTGATCACGTGGTAACGAGGCTCCGCCGGAGACTCGTTACCGAGATCGGAGGTGCAGGGTGTCAGACTGACACCCCGCATCACCGATCGCCGCGCTGCGCGCCCGTACGGGCGCGCGCAGCATTGAAATCGTGCTAAGCCGTTTGAGAACGGCTAGTCACGATTTCATAACCACTTCCCGGCCGTAAATCGGCTATTGGCCGGGCGGGAAGTGGTTAATAACAAGAAGGAGGAGGTTGGGGACTTTGAATGAGGCACATTAGTGGAGCAGTTTAAAAAAAAAGCACGTTTAATAAAATGAACACAAGTTATACAAATATCTTGGCCAGCAGGCTCCATATAATGATAAACGTTAACATCAAATATTAAAAATAGCTAAGTCACATCATATATGATAACTTAATGCATCTAGGGTGGCCTGTAGGTCCGAATGGCCCCGTTGGCTCGACGCGTTTCGGCCTCATCAGGAGCAAATGAATATAATCTGAAAAAACATTGTACATATGTATGAGGGCCAGTAAAATTTATTTAAGACTCTCCAAATAGGGGGGGGGGGATGAGGGGAAAAAAAGGAGACAAATAGGGGTACGGAGGAAGGAGATAATCCTGCCTCCTACTTACACAATAAAGCACTAAGTGTGCTGGGTGCACCGTACCGGCGGAAGTCGCCATACATCCCACCCGGGAGCTGAGGGGACGAGGAGCCCCAAGGGAACCGGACTCTTTATCTTGTCTTTATGGCTTTGTACACATGGGGACAGTCGTGTTGGAATAGAAAACCGAACTGTAACCACAAAGTTGTAGGAGCAAAATTGTCTACAATGTCTTTGTATGATGTATTATAATTGGTACCCTTCACTGGAAACATTTGGAAGTGGTCCACATGCTTTTGATCATATAAGAAGATGTGATGGTGAAGTGTCCAAATCTTCTGGCCATGTAAGGTATTTTCCAGGGACTATATTAATGAGTTCTTCCACCATCCTGGGTCTGTACACCTGCTGTGCCCATTAGACGGTGGTTCCCACCATCCCTGGGCTGAGTTCCTGGGCCTGCACACCTGATTTGCCCATTGTAAGGGGTTACCAACACCCGTGTGCTGGGTTTCTGGGTCTGTACACCTGCCGTGTCCAATATGAGGGGTTTCCTATCATCCCTGGGCTGAGTTACTTGGTTTGCACACCTGTTGTGCCCATTACGAGGGGCTCTCACCATCCTTGCGCTGAGTTTCTGGGTTTGTATACCAGCTGTGCCCATTGTGAGGGTTTCCTACCCCCCCTGGGCTGAATTCCAGAGTTTGTATACCTGCTGTGCCCATTGTGAGGGGTTGCCACCATCACTGCTCTGAATTCTCAGGTCTGCACACCTGTTGTCTTTATTACAAAGGACTCCCACCATACCTGATGGATTTTTTTTTTGTATCACAGAGAATATAACAGGAAATGCCAAAACACCCACTTATCCCCTAAGTGCACAGGAACATAGTTAGGGATTGTCAGGTCACCTGTGGCCAGGTGACAAATGCACCCCCGTTGGAGACAGGGGTGCACCGCAAGGTAGTGAACCCAGTAGCAGACTGCTGCGGATGGACAGGAAATGTGAGCCCACGATTCCCCAGGGCGCGGAGTCTAAGGTCCAGCAGGTGTTCACCAGAGCCTCTAGTGGTGAGGATGACCTTCGCTGCAACTGAACCCAGGTCGCGACCCCTGGGGTCACCCAGGTTACGCTGCGTAGGGAGAGAGGGGAAGCAGCAACTGAGGACACAAGGGATAGTGATGGGTAAGCCGAGGTCGGGGCAACAGGCAGACGAGGGTATCCAAGGGACAGGCCAAAGGTCAGGGTCACAGGCAAACAGGAGTACTCAGAAGAAAAAGAGACCGCCGCTCCAGGCAAATGCAATAAGCAATCAATGTCCTCCTCAAAGACCGTGGGTGCTGGCAATGCACAAGGCAAAAAATCAATGAAAATAATTCATGGACAGCTGCACACCAAAATAAACCTAAAAAGGTAGCCTTTATTGGTGTAAAAAGGATAAAAAGCACTACAAAACACAGCACAGAAAGCAGTGGGGTAAAAAAGCTGACCCGTTCCGCACAAACAATCAGTGCTTAGTCATAGCACAGGAGTACTCAGAGACGAGCCAAAATCGGTACACAGAAAGGTTAACGTAGCACACGACAAGCAGGAACACAAGCGAACAAACAAAGTTGAACAGAAAAGCAGACCTGCAGCGTTACTAGTTAATATAGACTTCCTGGGATGGCCTGGGGTGGAGCCATACAGGGAGGAGAGGTGATTAAAGGCAGCCAGAAAGAGAGTCAGGCCTCTAATGGACCCATGGAAGAGAAGGAAGGCTGCCTGACATTATTGCATGTCCATGACAGGGTGTCACATACCTGGTAGTGGAGCCCAACATGCAGGGAACGGCCTCTCATAAGCCTCTGGCTTAGGAGCCCCTGATAGAGTAGACAGAGGGTCAAGAGTTCAGAGGGGCACAAGCGCCTGATGGTTGGTTGGATAGCGGACCAGAAGTGGCAGCAGGAAGGTGTGCAGTGGTCCTGGCTGGGTTCCAACGGCAAGCCGGAACGGATGGGTGGCACTTGCGGAGCAGGGATCAAGCAGGTGACACAGACTGGGTTGAGCACAGATGTGCGGATCAGGAGCCAGAGTAAGTCCCAGGAGGTCAAAGTCCAGGACGGGTCGGTACACAAGCAGGCAGAGATCAGAGCCAGGGGTCAGGCAGAAGCGATGGTCAAACGTAGCCAGGGGTCAAGGGCAGGTTGCAGACAGACATGGTCAGAGGAAGCCGGGTCCGGTAAACAGGTAACAGGTGCAGATTCTTCAGGGATACGGTGTAGACTGGACAGCAAGATGGTGAGGGACCAGGCTGTTTAAATAGCATGTCTTTGGTGCCAAAACGCTGTCACCGTGCGCGTGCTCCCGCCGCGAGCACCGATGCGCGCATGCGCCGGGTCTGGATTCTCCTGTCCTTGCTGTTGACAGCCATACTGCTGGGACGTCTTCCATGACAGGCGCGGAGTCTAAGGTCCAGCAAGTGTTCAACAGAGCCTCTAGTGGTGAGGATGGCCTTCGCTGCAACTGAACCCAGGTCACAGCCCCTGGGGTCCCCCAGGTCACGCTCCATAGGGAGAGAGGGGAAGCAGCCACTGAGGACACAAGGGATAGTGATGGGTAAGCCGAGGTCGGGGCAACAGGCAGACGAGGGGATCCAAGGGACAGGCCAAAGTTCATTGTCGCAGGCAAACAGGAGTAGTCAGAAACGAGCCAAAATCGGTACACAGAAAGGTTAACGTAGCACACGGCAGACAGGAACACAAGCTAACAAACAAAGTTGAACAGCAAAGCAGACCTGCAGTGCACTAGTTAATATAGACTTCCTGGGATGGCCTGGGGTGGGGCCATACAGGGAGGAGAGATGATAAAAGGCAGCCAGAAAGAGAGTCAGGTCTCTAATGGACACATAGAAGAGAGGGTAAGCTGCCAGACATTATTGCATGTCCATGACAAGGATTTTGGTAGGGAGAACTTGCTGTTGGACTGTCCACAACCCTAGATGACCTCCAATAGGACGAAACGCGCCTGCGTTTTGATTTTGGAACCATCCCCTTCAACACCAGATGGGGCTCATCCTTTAAACATTGACTTTTGGCCATAAGGAAGCTGGCTCATAACAATGGTGAGCAGCCAGCACTAGCCTAAGTGCATTTAGACAGGAGGTGGCTGAAAGAGGTGGCGGGAGATCAGCAGAACCAAGATAGTTAGCGCGGACAATTATGACGTTTTCACGTTTAGCTGCAGAGCAGCAGCAAACAAAACGCCGGATAGACATCTATAGGAACACCTGCAATCAGACTCGTCCTTTCCGCTCCCCAAATAATTTATGGTCTCGTATTATCGTCACTTACAAACCATCTGCGCTAAGCACTTCTGGCGGCCGCGGGGATAATGCAGCGCTCAGAACTGTACGGTCTCTGGGACGGTCGGAGATATTACAGAGCGATTAGCCGAAGCTGAAATTTATAGGTACATCGGGGATGTAGATGGGAAGAAGCATTTATTGCCTGGAACCTCAGCAGATAAAAGTGGACGGCGAGCAAACTAACCCCTCCCCCACCGCCCCTCCGAAACGCGGTCTGATGGAGATACCGGAAGAATGAGATCGGGGCGGTTTTGTTAAAAGGTTTGAGGATTTGGGCCTCATCAAAAAATAGCAGCAGCTGTAAATTTTACATTTAGGCCATGGAAGTAAAATGTCAGCGTGACGAAACCACATGATCCTTTCAGGGCCGTAACTCTTCCTGCGCAAATCAAACTAGACTTTCCTGTGTCCGCCTGCGACTTTCCACAGATACACCATATTGTCAAAAGTTTTGGGACACCTGCCTTTACACACGCACGTGAACTTTAACCACTTAAAGGGTTAGTAAAGGAATTTTTTTTTCCCTTTAAAATAACAAACACATACTTACCTCCACTGTGCAGTTCGTTTTTACACAGAGTGGCCCCCGATCCTCCTCTTCTGGGGTCCCTCGGCGGCTGTCTCTGGTCCTCCCCGCAAGTACTGACCACAGTCATGAGAGAGCTTGCATTGGGGTGAGTAATTGCGGGCACGCTCCCGTGATACAGCGAGCTGCCATAGCCGCTCACTGAATCACTCGGCCCCGCCCTTCGGCGCGCCGCGTCACTGGATGTGAGTGACAGCAGCGCCAGCCAATGGCTGCTCTGCTCTCAATCCATCCACTCAGGCTGAGCGGTGAAGAGGATCTCTGGACCGCGTGGGACTTTCGAGGGGTCAGGTAAGTATAACGGGGGCTCGGGGGGTGGGGGGGGGGGCGTCAGTACCAGATGTTTTTTCACCTTAATGCATAGATTGCATTAAGGTGAATAAATATTTTACTTTGCAACTCCTTTAAAGGGGTTGTAAAGGTAAAAAAAAATGTTTCCCTAAATATCTTCCTTTACCTTAGTGCAGTCCTCCTTCACTTACCTCATCCTTCCATTTTGCTTTTAAATGTCCTTTTTTCTTCTGAGAAATCCTCACTTCCTGTTCTTCTGTCTGTAACTCCGCACGGTAATGCGAAGATTTCTCCCCGGTGTGGAGTGTCATTTTTTGTGGGGTAAGGATTCACATTTTGGGGGGGGGGCGCCATTTGGGCGCTAGATGACCTTGTCCCGACACTGCATGGTTGATACCTGTTACTCCACGGCAATGAAATAATTTGTGCCCGTCAATAACACGGACAGCGAGAAATCCCCGGCATCGGCGCGACACCAACACTACGCAGGAATATTTACCGCACAATAATCCTGTGACCCCCCCCCCTCCCCCCCATCCCGGGGGGCACCAACTGAGAATCTGATTTAATGTAAATAATTAGCATAATGTTGTCACCCTCCAACCAGCAATAACAAGATAATCCAATAAAGACCACCGTGCGCGGCGTGATTGATATCAGCGGAAGCCGAATTTCCATATCATTACTAAAGAGACGAGATATGGCGGCGCGTGACGTCCGGCCGTCCCCTATAGCGAGCACTCGGCGACGCTCTTATGTTATGTAGATGGTAATTGCTGCACAAAAAGACAACGCCGAGAAATACGATCTATTTATCATAAATAATAGGCGACGGACGCAATATGTCTTCAGCGTATCTAGCTCATTTGCATATTCAACGCGGAAATCAATGGAAGCGCCACCTAGCGGCCAGCGCAAATATGCACCCGAGATACGACGGCGTAGGAGACTTACGCCGCTCTTATCTTGGCCGAATTTATGCGTAATTCTGAGAATCAGGCGCGCATATACAACGGCGCAGATTCGGACTTACGACGGCATACGTGGACTTACGCCGGCGTAAGTCTTTGAGAATCTGGCCCTTGGTCCGTAAGGTTCAATATTGAGTTGGCCCCGCCCTTTACAGCTATAACACCTTCACCTCTTCTGGGAAGGCTCTTCTGGAAGAACGGTCAAACATTCCCATAGACACACCCCTAAACCTTGTGGACGGCCTTCCCAGAAGAGGTGAAGGTGTTATAGCTGCAAAGGGGCGGGGCCAACTCAATATTGAACCCTACGGACTAAGAGAGAGAGAGCTAATCTTCACGCTTACAATTTAAGCATAAATCTCCCTCTTCTAATACAACCCCCCCCCCCCCCCAGCTCAAATCCTCTCCCCCCTTCTAGTACAATTCCTCTACCCCTCAAATTTCCTCTGTGAGCATAAATCCTCTCCCCCGCTACAAATCTCCTTCTCTGAGCACAAATCCCACCCCCAATCTCCCCCCTTAGCTTAAACCCCCCCCCCCCAATCCTCCCCTTCCTAACACAAATCCACCCTCCTAATACAAATCCCCCTCCCAGCTCAAATCCTCTCCTCCCAAAATCTCCCCCCTTCCATAACAAATCCTCTACCAGTCAGATTTCCTATCTGAGCATAACC